>LNAC01000589.1:476373-557812 GCA_002007465.1 Ailurus styani
GGCCGCGGTCTCGGTCTCGGTCTCGGTCTCGGCTCTGCGCGCGGCGCCCGCACGCCCCTCCCGTGGGGGCGGCCCGCCTGAGCTCGCCCGGCGCTCGCGCTGCTGGGGACTTCCTATTCCTGTTTTATGGTTTCTGCCCGTCGCTGCTGCCGCTCCCTCCCCCACCCGCCCCCTCCCCGGCTCTGGCGGTGGAGAGGAGAAGGTTGGGGGGGCGGCTGGCCTTTCCCTCCCTGGGCTCCGCGATTTGGGGTCTCGACCTTAGCTTGAGCGGAGCCTGCGTGTCCCAGGCTGGGGGAGATCTCGGGGAGGCAACAGCAGAGAATGATGTCATTCAATGAGTGTGTGTCTGTGGGGGGGGGGGTCGGGGATTTTCTCATCAGTTATTTCGCTTAGATTCCTTTCCGGACCTCCTGAAGCGCTCACCGTATTTGAATTCGGTCTTCCTGCATTTTGTGGGCATATAGCTTGGCTTCCCCAAGAGACCACAAACTCACCGAGGACAGGAATTGGGAGCAACTTGGAAGAAGTGGCCGGTTTATTTTGTGTGACATTTTTATCCTCTGCTTGACACAGTGTCCTAGGCGGTAGGAAATCCGTCAGTCATTAATTGAATAAATACATACCGCGAGTCTGGTTTATGCCTGTATGCAAACAGATACCGGGAAAGGCACGGTGCTGTATTTAGCCTGTGTCCTCCGCGCCTAGCCCAGAGCTACGAGCACATACCTGAAGATTCTTATCAGCAAACTTCAAGTCTGTGCTGAATGCTCTGCCCCTAGTTTGCAATGGGGCCCCAGACAAAGTGGCAATCTCTCAGCTTCCTACGCTTTAAAATTAAGCGGTTGCTTTAGATGACCTTTAAGATTCCTTCCACTCCTAAAATTCTGTAATTGTATGATTATAATGTCTGCCCAGCCCAGCTCCCCTGCTACTGTTCAAAAGTTCAGATGAAGATTTATAGTAGGTGAATAGGCTTTGAAAATTACAAAGAATTTCTCAAAATCCAAGCCTTTTTCAAATGGAAGGTTTGCTTCTAAGGGTTGAAATACCTTCAAATTTTTTTTTGTAGCCTTCATGTGCCTCATAACACTTCCTTATCACATGGTAGCTATTAAATTATTCAATGCATATTTACTGATTAAACAAATGAATGCCATGCAAAGTAGTACAATCGTCAGCTTCTAATTACGTTTTTGTTCATTTTCACACTTGCAAAGGTAACCTCACTGAAAAATTTGAATTGTGAATTTGTGATAGGACCAACTTAAAAGTAGCAGTGCTAATTATTCTTCAATTAACGATACCCTTTTTGATACTGTTCAAGAGGAATTTCCCATATCAACCCAACCCAGAGCTGTGTTACACAAGCAATAATTTAAATTCTTGTTCTTATGACCAATCCCAGAACTATGCAAATGAAAGGGGGCAGACTTCTTAGCCTTTAAATGTGAGTACTTAAAGACAAAGGAAGAGTGACCTGTTTATCTTTAAGGGAGACACAGACTGTTCTTCTGAAAGCACCTCAACTACCCAAGGCTGTGTCCTCCTAAAAAAGAGACACTGGCAGACTTCTAGATGGAGAGGAGAACCAGGGGTCCTCCCTCCTCCCAAACTGCAAGTGCTCTTCGTTAAAACCCAGGGCAGCTGTTTTCCTCTCCTCTGAAAACCTGAGAAAGGTTTTCAGAGCTTTGTGGGCTTGTTTGCTTAATCCCTTTTACCTATGTCCTGCTAACCTCCTTTCCAGTCTGGATGAGTGTGTGAGATTTCCTCCAAAGGAGGAAAAGCCAGATTAAAGAGTCAGAACCCGAAAAAATTCCCATCCTTATATGAGACTGGAAAATGCAAAATGGGGGAAAAAAAAGAAATTAGTGAATTCAAATTTTCTGGTCTTAGTCTATTATTGCTCTATCAAAATTTAGATGGTTTTGATTTCAAAATGAAGTTCCACCTGAAGAATTGGTAGAAAGAGAGCTGATTTTTCCTTCCCAAGTCACGTACAACTCCCATCTTTTAAAACAGACCCAACACAATAATCCCTTTAAAATGAAATCATTTGCAATCCATTTGCTGAGAATTCATAGAGGGCAGGCGCTTTTTAAATGCCTGATTCTAATTAGTCATTTGAGAAAAAGGTTACACAGATATGGGTGAAACTGCCTCCAAGAATTTTTTTTATATAAATTCATTTTATGTCTTGTGTCTCTGATTCCTTGTCAACAAGCAAAAAAGAAAAGTACCAGTAATTCCCTAAGCCATTTCCTTTTTCTGGAAGACTTCAAGAAATGGGCTCATTATGGGGAAAAGTGGGCTAGCCTATTTCAAGGTATTTCCAATCCAACAACTCACTAAACAACCCAACAGATTTTATTAATGTACTGCATTAAGAATGAGTTATTAGGAAAATAGTTGCTATCAAGTGCCAGTAGGAAGCATAGATCTGTTATTCCAATAAGAAGTCTTTTCATTGTACATATGAAAGATACGCCACCACCTAGTCTGTGGCCATCATTTCTCACCTGGACTGACACAACAGCCTCCCGGTGCTCTACCCCATCCAGTGGCTCTGCTCCATCTTATCTTTGCAATAGTCATCTCCGAATTGGGATACAAGTACCCAGATAGTATCACAAGATAATTCATTGTGTGCAGGAAGAAAACAGCCTTGTTAATATTTAATTACCAATTAACATATATAAATGTATGTATCTATCTATCTATGCATAGAGAGACAGAAAAAGAATATGAACATTTTAGAGCCACGTATTAATTGGTGTTGCATGATCAAAAATGTTCAGATGACTTGCCCTGCAGAGCAGCAAAAGTGGTCTTTGAAATGGGTAAAAAAATATTATTCCTTGCCATTATTTGAAACTCTTCACTGACTTACCATTACAAACAGAATAAAATCCCTGTGGGGTCCTTGCAAGGCCAATGAGGGCTGCAAGAGGTGAGTGCTGCCTATCCTTCAACCACGTTTGGCAGCTCTCCCCCCACCTCACCCATAGGCTCCAGCCATTCTAGGCATCCCTTCCTCCCATGTGCCAAGTTTTTTTCAAAGCATTTAGTTTTGCATATGCTGCCTGGAATCCCCATGACCACACCTACTTTGCATGGCTGACTCTTCTTTGACATCTTCACTTTAAATGTACTTCCTTGGAGACACTTTCCCTGACTCCCTACCTAACAAGAAATTCCTTTCGCATTTTCTGTGTCAGCCCTCTATGAGTTTCTTCTTAGCATATACTGTGGTCTTCCATTATTTCATTAGAATGTTTTTTTGCTAAAACTCCCCAGAAGACTACAAGTAGGCGTGGAACACATCTCCCTTATTCATCTGTCCTTCCCCCAGTGCCTCTGTCAGTGCCTGACACATGGAGAGGGCTCAGTAAATAATGTTTGGCTGGCTGAGCCACAGGGGTAAAGCGGCCTCGTCTGCACAATGTCCAGTATTAACACTTTGTCAATCAGATGTGTATCTGTGCCAGAAAACACCCCAAGGTTTTCACATGTATCCACTCACTAATTAATTAATTAATTGGTTAATTAATTTGGCTAATTAATTAATTGGTTAATGAATTAATAAAAAACTCAGCTAAGTATGAGCATTGCTTCTACTTCGCAGATCCCTTTACACAACAACGCAGTCACACAGCAATTTAGAGAAGAGGAAGTCTTCAATGTGGGCATCTTATTCTCAATTTGTTCATGACTTGATGCAATACTCCTTTTTCTTCCAATCTGACTAATAACAATATTTATTGGTGATTTATTTTGTGCCAGGAACTACAATTAGCACTTTGAATCATTTCTAGTAATATTGAACAAACAATTCTGAAAACAAATTGTTCAGGTTGAAGGTAAAATTTGTATTCTCCAATTTATATTCACTTTTATTTGGTGGGGGTGGGAGTTAACATTAAAGATGGTGGTGCATTCACTACACATATGACCTTCTTGCACCAGTTATAGGAGCTGTCACTCCAGCTTCCTGTTTTTCCTTTCCCTGGGTCTCTCCATAGCTAGTGGATAAGTTGGCTTCAGCTGCACTAAATCACATTATATGCTTCATCATTAGAACAATGTCTTTTAATAGCTCTCAAAATACTTGGCTCTCCTTGGATACCATTGAGACAAGGTGTCTTGCATTTCAGATCAATTACACGAGGAACCATAGAAAGAAAGTGAGGGAGAATAATATGCAGACTCTTCTCATTACCTGCTGAGGGGATGATGGGAGTTTTGAACAACTGCCCTTTAAAGTACTTTTGGGCATCAACCAATACTGACCTGGGTCTGAATTCAGTAACTGTATCTCTTCTCATATACCCAATTTAAGTGGCTTTAATGCAAGGATTTAAACTCTCTTATCTATAAAAATAGGTCTAAGATTATCTACTTGATTCATAAGAATGTTGTAAGAGTTAATTCAACTTCATATACCTCTTGAAGATAACAATACAGCTTCATATTTATGTAACTCCTATCTCATCAGACCTCTAAAGAGTTTTTGGGTTTTTTTCCCCTAGTTTAATAAATCTTGCAGCAGCTTCAAAAGGTAGGTAGGGGGCAGTTTTTGCCTGCATCATACAGAATAAAAAGAAATTTATCCAAGGTCATGGAGTTTGAGAAAAAACTTAGAACTGAATTTGGTTATACTTCACCTCTACCATTTAGTCCAAATCTGCACCCAATTTATATATACGTGAATTAAAATTCCATATTATTTTTGTTTAGCTACTATGCACTGCCTACACAATCATTTCATGTTTCAAAAGATGGTTTGTATAACTAAACAGGGAGAGAGAAGCATGAAACAATATCACTGCCAGTGTGTGAACTCATATATGCATATATATTTTTCCCATTTTAATAGTCCTACTTAATGTGAAATAGATGAAATGTGCACTATGACTAAGTAAGTTTATTTAGAGCAGTATTATGAGACTTTAAAAAATATACCTTTACCAAAAAGTCTTAGAATGTTTTTAAAAATTATTGTGCCTTAAAATTATCTAGAAACTATAAAAAGTAACTTCTATCATCTCTCTCATGTCCTCCAATTGTCTGTTGGTCCAAAATAAAAAGGCTTTATCATAGTAAATCACAAAACCAGCTTCATAACACTTTTTTGATTCCAGTCTCCTTGAGAGTCCAAACAGTAAGAAATGAACTCTGTTGGAGCTATATTTTACTTCTTTTACTTTGGGAATACTGGGTAGGGGAGTGAAGAGAGAGAGAAAAAACTACTCCCCAAGTCTTAAAGGGCCACTGAGATGACAACCAAAAGCTCTCATATCACAAGAAGTCTTTGGTTATTTTTGTCTTTTTTCCATAGAACTGATCCAAGGATGAGTTAACATTGAAGCCGAATTCAGTAGATTTCTAGGGCATCCTATTCTAGCAGAATACAACTCCATAAAATGTACAGTAGCCATTGAAAAATAAGATCTTTGGGACTTCTCTCTCAGAGTACAAGAGTAGCTTGCAAAAAAAAAGGAGCAAAAAAATCAAAGAATAAGTAGCACACTAATGGATAGACATTAATTACCTTGTGTGGCTTCCCATTTTTCTATTTGATCTGGACAAAGTGTAGATATAGTCCAGCCCCCAAGAGTCCATATATCCCTGACAGTATGTTAATCTCTGATAGGAGCACAGAAAGGAAGGGAAGGGAATTGATCAAAGCCCAAAGTTGATCATGTCTATCAGCCTCTGCTGCTTGGAGTAGTACAGTGTGATGCTTACATTCCTAAATTTTGAAGTCAAAGTCCTATTTTTCAATCCAGTATATGCCACTCACTAGCTGTACAAGATCATTTGACTTCCTGAGTCTCTGTTGCCTCATCTGTAAAGTGGACATTCCATCACCTTCTATGGGTAAGGTTGCTCTGTATGGCATGGAGCAAATACACAAATCACACAGACTCATACATGTTAGCTGTTGTTAAAGTTATTTCACAGTTCAAAGATCACCTTCCACCTTACACTATCCTCCAACATGCCTCCCTAGATGGGAGACAAGAAGTTAAAATCCAGTCAAAAATAAACTTATTTCCTGCTAGAAATAAAACAAAATTTAAAGGCCTCCATACCGAAAAGTTGAGAACAGGGGTTGAAACTCAGACTTTTTTTTTGTAATTAAATTAAAAGGATGGAATGAACTACTGCCGTCCTACATCTTGTCAAACCTGTCTTTTATGTGAATCATTGTACAAGGAGTCTGCCCTTGAGCTTCACAAGCTTCTGGGAGGTAAGCAGTAGATTGGGTGGTAGTCTGAAATTTTGACTATGTATTTGAATTATTCTTTGCAATGTGGAAAATTAACTTAAGAAAGGGCAGAGGGAACCCCTTATTTAATACATCATGGAATAAATACATACAACTTATCATGTAAAGATATTCTAGAGTCTAAGGATGTGAGTAAGCTTAGGTCAACACTTAGACGTGGACCCATGATTGTTGGCCTTGAACAATATTACTAAGAAGTGCTCAGCTAGCTACATTTATCTTCTTTTCAGTTACTATTACCAGGTATGACTCAGAGTTACACTGTGGGCAGAGGCTGGTCCATTTTCTCAAGTCAGAAGTGGTCCTAGCTGTGGTGCTCTGAAGAACTCCTATTTAAGAAGGTGATTGGTTCACTGTTAATCTAGTGCTATGTGCCTGCTCTCTAGATGCTGGACTTCTTCAGAGGTCCTGCACCAAGGTATTTTATTCCATTTCTGCATCTCCTAGTCTAACTCTCTGATATTTCTAGGTTTTGATTCCCTTATCTTCTTAGATTCACGTTATCTACTTTTGTTTCCTTGATATCTGCTGATCATGGATTTGGCTCTGAATTGATAGCCTTGTGGTACTTACCAGTCACCTTTTTTATAACCTAACTCTCGGTCCCTGCATACCATGGTCTATGCCATCACCTCCTAGACCCGAGCATTTCAGTAGGGAATGTTTGGAATTTACCCATTGACTTTTAAGGGTTCTTATTATGGGAATTATCTTGCAACATATATTTTGGTACTGTTGTTTTAGTACTAAATAGGTAACCAGTATCTATTTTCTATTTTTTTTTTTTTGGCATCCTGTATCCCTTTTTTTTTCTTAAGATTTTATTTATTTATTTGTTAGAAAGAGAGAGCGCAAGAGCGAGGACACAAGCAGGAGGAGCAGCAGGCAGAGGGAGAAACAGGCTCTCTGCTAAGCAGTGAGCCCAATGTGGGACTCGGTCCTGAGCCGAAGGCAGACACCTAACTGATCGAGCCACCCAGTGCCCCTCCTGCATCTATTCTGATATTATATTTTTGTTATTATAATCATCTATATTATCCATCTATCTTCTTCATCATACTGCAAACTCCTATGGACTAGGGGTCTTGTATATTTATCTCCTAGCATTATATCCAACCCAATGCAGGTACACAGTAGATATTCAGTAAGTGTTTGTTGAATGAATAAATGAATGACAAGGCTGGTGTTCTCCCATCTTTGATGGTTTTATTTGTTTTTCAGTAGCTTTTCTTAATATTTGTCAGATAATCATATCTAGGATGAATCACAGCCACCACCACAAATGTCACATAAAGCTAAATTTACACCCAAGACAAAAGTTGAATCAATAAATAAACAATTAAAAAATCATTAACTGAAATGTTAATGTCTTCCAGCCTATTGCTATTAGCTACAGCTTGTTTGAAGGGAATCCTGCCCCATAAAAATGATAATGCTTTTTAGCATTTAAAATATATTTTAATAAATCATTTTGAAGTTTAACCTACGTCCACAAGAATGTCCAAATCTTAACTATATTGCTCAGTGATTTTGCTTTTACACATACACATGCATGTTCTTATGTGCACATGCACACACACACACACACACACACACATACACACAGGCTTCCAGAATCACAGAGACTTCTTGAATGTTACCAGTCAATAGCACCAATATGCATCCACTCTGTTAAAGATATGCCTATTCTGACTTCTGTCATCAAAAATTAATTTTGCTCTTACTGAACATATTTAATAGAACCAAACAATAAATATTCTTGTATCTGGGTGCTATAATTCAGTATTATATTTATGAGCTTCATCACGCATGTTGTGTATTGCCGTGTAGTATTCCAACAGTATGAATGTACAACCATTTATTTTTTCATTCCACTAGTGAGAGATCTTTAAGTACTTTCCGCTTTAAGGCTATTATGAATACAATGGCTATGAACATCACTGTTCATGTTACTTGGTAGACATAAACACTCACTCTCTAGGATACATTCTTGGCCCTAGAATCCAGAAGTCATAGGAAGGCATGGGTTTACTTGTATCATATAGTACCAATTTTTCAAAGGGTTTGTTCCAAATAGCAACGTATGAGAGTTCCAGTAATTTTACATCCTCACTGACACCTAATTTAAAAAAAAAATTTTTTTTTGGTAGATGGAACTAGAGGGTATTATGCTAAGCAAAATAAGTCAGAGAAAGACAATTATCATATGATCTCTCTGATATGAGGAATTTGAGAGGCAGGGCAGGGGTTCGTGGGGAGAAGGGAGGGAAAAATGAAACAAGATGGGTCAGGGGAGGGAGACAAACCATAAGAGACTCTTAATCTCGGGATGGGTGGCTGGTGATGGACACTGAGGAGGGTATGTGCTATGGTGAGGGCTGCGAATTGTGTAAGACTGATGATTCACAGACCTGTACCCCTGAAACAAATAATCCACTATATGTTAATAAAAAAAAGAAACTCATAAAAAATAAAAAATAAAAAAATAATTTTTTTTTAGCCCTGCTAGTGAAAGTTTAGAGGTATCACATGGTCGTTTAATTTACATTTTCCGGAGGAATAATGATGCTGTGTATTTTTCAAGTTTTTATTGACAATTTGAATATCCTATTTTCTAAAGTGCTTGTCTCAGGCTTTAATCATTTAAAAAATATTAGGTGGTTAGTCTTTCTTATTGATTTGTAGGAGTTTTTATGTAATCATATGATTTATAGAGACAGTAGTGACAATTTATATATAATGTCCCAATCTGTGGCTTGCTTTCTCTATAATCTATTTTCTGATGAAAAGAAATTCTTAATCTTTATGTAATACAATTCATCAACTACTTCAAAACTTTTCTTTATGGTAATGCTTTTTATTTTTAGTTTAAGAAATCTTTTCTTATACCATATCCATGGATGTGTTATCTTATTTTTTCTATAAACTGTGTTGTTTTACTTACCAATTTATGTCTATAGTCCATCTGTAATTAACTTTTGTAGGTGGTATTAGGTATAAGGGTGAACATTCATGTTGTTTCCTATGGCTATCAATTAACCCAATACCATTAATTAAAAAGACCATCCTTTTCCCACTACACTGCTGCAGCATAATTACTATAAATCAGGTAGCTGTATGTGTGTGTGTATGTTTCAGAGTTTTTACTCACTGTTTAATCAGTTTGTTAAATTCTGTGCTAATAAAACACTTATTAATTACTATAATTTTATAATAAATCTTGATACCTGGTGTGAAGTCCCCTACTTCATTCTTCCAGATCGTTTCAGAACTACCTTGTTGATTCTGAAAATCCTGGGCTTTTTAACGGGATTACATTTCATCTATAGATCAATTAGGGAGAAATTAACATTTTAAAAATATTGAGTCCTCTAATCTGTGAATACATTATTTTTCTGTCTTTATGTAGACATTCTTTAAATTCTCTCAGCAATATTCATTAGTTTTCAGTGTAAAAGTGCTGCACACCTTTCAATAAATTTATTCTCAGATACAGGTGTTTTGTGACATTTTGAATATTATATTTATCTTAATTTTCAATTAATATTTGTTAGTCTATAGAAATGGAATGAATTCTTAAAATAATTTTGTGCCTAGTGTTAATTTTACTTATTAATTCTAATAATTTTTAGAATCTTTTAGAATTTCTATGTGCCTAATGATATCATGTACAAATTGAGCATCTATTTCTTTCCTTCAAAAATTTTTTTTTTAAGATTTTATTTATTTGACGGAGAGAGAGACAGCCAGAGAGGGAGCACAAGCAGGGGGAGTGGGAGAGGGAGAAGCAGGCTTCCCGCAGAGCAGGGAGCCGGACATAGGGTTCCGTCCCAGGACCCTAGGATCATGACCTGAGCCGATGGCAGACACTTAACTGAGCCACCCAGCACCCCTCCTTCAAATATTTCTATCATATACTTATTATTTATGCTTTGCTTTGGATAGGAAGACAAATACGATGCCAGACAGAAATGGTGGTAGCCGGCACTTTATCTGATAGCATTGGGCTCAGAAAATCAGGGGGAAGATTTTCATATTTCACTCTGAAGTATGTTTAGTGGGGATTATTTTGCAAATGACATTATCACAATATTTTTTTTTCTTAGTTCACTGTCTTTTTAAAAGCCATGAATAGGTTTTGAATTTTACTACATGCTTTTTCTGCATCTTTTGAAATAGTCACATATTTTCCTTCTTTGTTCTATTGTTATAAAATTCTTATCAAATGTTAAAGTACTCTTGCATTCCTGGAACAAACCACTTTAAAATAATCTATTATTCCATTATACTGGTGAATCTGATTTGCTTATATTTTGTCTAGGGATTTTGCAATTATATTTATTAGTAATGTTTAATTTTCATTTTGTGTAATATCTTTGCCAGATTTTGGAATCAAGGTTCTGTTAGCTACATAAAACAAAATAAGTGTTCACATTTTCTCTGCGTTCTGGGAGAAACTGTGTAAGATTGGTGTTTAATCTTCCTTAAGTGTTTGGGGGAAATAACCATTAAGGTGGTTAGTATTTAGGGCCCCTGGGTGGCTCAGTCTGTTAAGCGTGTGCCTTCAGCTCAGGTCATGATCCCCAGGGTCCTGGGACTGAGTCCCGCATGGGGCTCCCTGCTAAGCAGGGAGCTTGTCCCTCTGCCTGCTGCTCTCTCTCTCTGACAAGTAAATAAATAAAATCTTAAAAAAAAAAAGTGGTCAGGACTTTGAGTTTACTGTATAGGAAATTTTTATTTACATACGTAATTTCTTCTGTGTATGTACATATACTATTTTAGAAATCAAAAGAAATGAACAACCCAAATAGTTACAAATTTTAAATCTAAAATGTATGTTGCAATCTAACATAATATAATATAAAATAAAAACTATGTATTTCTTTTCTCCATTCATTTTGGTACATGGTGGTTTTTCAAAAAACTTATACATTGAATCGGAACTTTCAAATCTGTTCCATAAATTTGTTTCTATTATCCTCTTATACTACTCTTACTATTTTTCTATCTTTTAGACTTATATTAATGTTCTCTCTTTCATTCTTAATATTTGTAAGTTTTGTTTTTCTCATTTTTATTGATCAGTCTTTCTAGAAGTTTATCAATTTTATTAATTGTTAAAAACAACTTTTGGCTATACCCATGTCGCATATTTTTCTTTCCTTTTTTTCACCTTGGACTTAATTTACTATTATTTTATTATGCTCATGATGTAGAAGCTTATATTATTTTTTCCAACTTTTTTCACATACACATACACTTAAAACTTTATATTTCCCTTCTAATCATTGCTTTAGCAGCATCTGACAAGTTTTGACATACCCCATTCATTATCATTTGCCTTAAAATATGTCCCAATTTCCATTATAATTTATTTTTTGATTAATGAGTTATTAACAAATATCATCTTTAATTTTCAAACATTCGTGTTTCTTTGATCACTGTCTTGTCTTAAATGGCCAAGTTTCTTCCACTATGCTCAGAAAAAATACTGTATATGATTTCAAATATTTGAAATTTGTCAGAACTTGCTTAAGGGTCTACTCTATAATCAATAATGATAAATGTTCCAAGCACACTTGAAGGACTGTGTTCTGCAATATTTATATTTGGTGTTCTGTATATGTTCCTTAGATCAAGTTTCCAAATCATGTTTGCAAATATCCCATGATCTTAATTTTCTGCTTAGTTTTTACTTATTAAGAGAGATTTACCAAATTTTTAAAATATAATTTGTTTTACATACTTTGTTTTTACATGCTCTGTTTATATACTTTGTTTTATATACTTTTGGAGATGTTTTATTAGGATGAAATAAATTAAGAAATGTCCTATCTTCCTTTAAAATTCATCCTTATCATTTTGAAATGCTCCTCTGTCTCTAGTATTATTTCTCGCCTTAAAATTGACTTTGTACGTTAGTAATACAGGTATGCCTTTTTTTTTAAACAAAATGTTGCATGGTGTTCATTTTCTATCCCTTCACTTTCAATCTTCCTGATAGTCTTTTAAAACAACATACAGTTTTTTTTCTGCCTGTCATTCTTTGACTTTTTAAAGTAATCTGTAAGTAAACATCCTAAGATTTCTATTTTTTCTTAAATATATAGTTTTAAACTTTAAATTTATTTCTGCAATATATTCAAGTTAACTTTTGCATAGGGCGTGAGACTTAGATTAAAGTTCTTTTGTTTATTTTATGAATGTTCAGTTGCTCCAGCACCATCAGCTGAAAGCTTATCCTTCCTCCATTGGATTGTTCTTGCACCTTTGTCAGTGAAATGTCTGTTATTTATATTCTACTTTGATTGTTTGATTTTCTTCTTTTATTGTTGAGATTTGAGAGTTTTTAAAATATATTTTAGATACTCATCCTTTTTCAGTTGCATGGTTTGCATATATTTTCTCCTATAGTACTGGCATTTTTATCCTTTTAATAGAATCTTTCACAGAATAAGAGTTTTTAATTTTGTGGCTCTCTAGTTTACCAATTTCTCATTTTATGAGCTATGCTTTCGGTGTCAGGTCTAAGAATTCTTTCTTATCTCTAGATTCCTAAGGTTTCTTTTGTTTTTTTTTTCACAAAGTATTATAATTTTACACTTTATGTTCTTTATGTTTAAACCTATGATATATTTTGAGTTATTTTTTGCATAATGTGTGAGTCTTAAGTTGAAAAGTATCTTCCCCTGATAAGATTTTGCATCTTTGTCAAAAATTTGTTGGTCATATTGGGTTTTCATTTCTGAGCTCTGTTCTGTTTCATTGATTTGTGTGCCTACCCTCCATACAGTCTTGATACTATAGATATTTGATACATCTTAAGTAGGTGAATTCTTCCTATTCATATTCTTTTTTAACACTTTATTCATTTTAAAGCAGTTTTCAATTTACAACAAAATTGAGAGGGAGTTACAGAGATTTCTCATAAGCCCACATATACATAGCCTCTCTCATTATCAACACCACTCACCAGACTGGGGTATATATATATATATATATATTTTTTTTTTTTTTTCACCAAGCATGAACTTAGAGTGACATTTTGTAACTATGTAAATCCATAGTTCACCTTAGGGTTGACTCTTGGTGCTGTGCATTTTATGGGTTTGCACAAAATATAATGACATATATCCATCCATTATTATAATAACAGAGTATTTTTATTGCCCTAAAAGTTCTCTGTTTGTTTTTTGCGTGTAGATGCTCACTTGATCTAGCACCATTTGTTGAAGAGACTATTTTCTCCATCGTATTGTCTCTGTTCCTTTGTCAAAGATCAGTTGACTATATTTATGAGGGTCTGTTTCTGGGAACTCTATTTGGTTTCATTGATCTATTTGTTTATTCTTTTGCCAATATCACACTGTCTCTTTTTAATGATTTTATTTTTCTATTTGAGAGAAAGAGAGAGCACACATGAGTGGAGTAGGGGAGGTTCAGAGGGAGAGGGAAGGATAAAGGAGAAACAGACACCCCTCTGAGCAGGGAGCCTGACATGGGGCTCAATCCCAGGACCCTGAGATCATGACCTGAGCTGAAAGCAGATGCTTAACTGACTGAGCCACCCAGGCGCCCCCACACTGTCTTGATTACTGTAGCACTATTGTAAGTCTTGAGGTTGGGTAGCATCAGTCCCCCAACTTTGTTCTTTTCCTTCAATTTTCTGTTGGCTATTCTGGGTGGTGTGCCTCTGTATATAAACTTTAGTATCAGTTTGTTGATATCCACAAAATAATGTGCTGGAGGTTTGATTGAGATTGCATTGAATCTACATATCAAATTGGGAAAAACTGACATTTTGACAATAATGTCTTTCTGTCTATGAACATGGAATGTGTCTCCATTTATTTAGTTGTTTATTTCATTCATCAGAGTTTTCTGGTTTTCCTCATATAGATCTTACACATACTTTGTTAGAACTATACCTGAGTATTTCATTTTGAGAGAATGTAAATGTAAATGGTATTGTTTTATATTTCAAATTCCACTTGTTCCTTGTTAACATATAGGAAAACAATTACCTTCTGTTTATTAACCTTGCATCAGCAACTTGCGACAGTTGATTATTAGTTCCAGGCTTGTTTGTTTCAATTCTTTCAGATTTTCTACTTAGATAATCATGACATCTGTGAACAAGGAAGTTTTATGTCCTCTTTCTCAATATGCATAACTTTTGTTTCCTTTTCTTGCCTTATTGCATTAGCACAGACGTGCACTGTAGTGTTGAAAAGAAGTAGTGAAAGTGGACATCCTTGCCTTGTACCTAACTCTTAGTGGTAAGGAGTTGAATTTTTCCGTCAAGTATGATGTTAGTTGGAAATTTTTTGTAGATAGACTTTATAAAGTTGAGAAAATTTCCCTCTCTTCCCAGTTTACCAAGAATATTAGTCATGGGTGAGGGCTGGATTTTGTTAAATGCTCTTTCTATGTCTATTAATAGGATCATATGATTTTCTTTTTTACTCTCTTGGTATGATGGATTACATTAACTGAATTTCAAATGGTGAGTAAGCTTTGTATAACTGGTATAAATCCCAATTGGCTATGGTGTATGATTCTTTTTACACTTTTTTGGATTGATTTATTAATATTTTATCGATTATTTCTGCATTTATATTTTTCTCCTGTCCTCTCCATTCTTCTTCTAAGCCCATCTACTGAGTTTTACATTTTAATTATTGTATTTTTAGTTCTAAAATTTTCATTTGGTTCTTCTTTGTCTTCCATTTGCTGTGTCTTTCTATTTATTTCTTGAGATTTTCTATGTTTATATTTATTTCAGGTGTGCTCATAATTGTTCCTTGAGGCATTTTTTTGAGGAGTACTTTAAAATGTTTGTCAGGGTGCCTGGGTGGCTCAGTGGGTTAAAGCCTCTGCCTTCGGCTCAGGTCATGATCTCAGGGTCCTGGGATCGAGGCCTGCATCGGACTCCTTGCTTGGCAGGGAGCCTGCTTCCTCCTCTCTCTCTGCCTGCCTCTCAGCCTACTTGTGATCTCTCTCTCTCTGTCAAATAAATAAATAAAATCTTTAAAATAAAATAAAATAAAATGTCAGATAATTCTAATATTTCTGTCATCTTGGTCTTTGCTTCTATTGCTTGTTTTTTTTTTCCATTTAGATTGTGATCTTCCTGGTTCTAGATATGATGAGAGATTTTCAATTGAAAACTGGACATTTATGGTATTCTCTTATTTAAACCTCTGGTTTAGTTGCTTCTTCCCAACAGAGAAAATGGACTGCTCTTTCATTACTGCCAGGTGGGGGAAGAATTCCACATTGTCCTCTCAGTCTCTTTGACACTCTCAAAAGTGTCTTCCTTGTTACTACCAGGTGGGGATAGAGTTCTGGCTGTCCACTAGGTTAGTGCGAACACCTTACTGTCTGGGAGACTAAAAATTCTTAGTACTGCTGTCTGCCCAGCCCCAACAACACCCAAGTGAGGGTTGCCTTGTTACCACTGGACAGTTGTGAAAGGTCTGTGTCTTCACTAGGCTTCCTGTACACTACCTCAGAAGGCAGAGAGAGGGATTCCTCATTATTTTCAGTATGTGTGGAAGTCTAAGCTCCCTATATGGTCTTCGCTATGGGGAAGGAGTGCCTTATTTGCCTGGCAGGGATGAAAATCTTTGTCATGGCCTGACAAAAATGGGAGGCTAAAATCCCCATGTGTCCTTTGTTGGCATGGTTGAGAGTGAAACCAGAGATAGAGTGAGTGTGTGTGTGTGTGTGTGTGTGTGTGTGTGTGTACTTTCTGTTGTGTTTGGCTTAAGTAGTGTACTTATTGACTAAAAGTTTGTGTCTTGATAGTCTGTAACTTTCTTTGTCCTTTGGCTAGAGAGAACAGTCTTTCGTTAGGATTTTTTTTTGTCTGTGACTGTTGGTATTTTTAGGTTGTCAGTTTTTCCAACTTGAAATCTGTGATGTATAAGGCAAAAAGAAAACCCAGAGAACTTGCCACCATGTTTTTCTCTGGACCTTAAGGTACCCAGCTGATCTGCCTTATTGTTTCCACTTTACAAAATCATTTTGTTTGTAATATCTAATGACCAATGTTCTTAAACACGTCACTGAGAAGAAAAGAGAAAAATATTTCTACCCCATCTTCCCAGTAACTTTCATTTAATTTATAGAGAACTTAGTACATTTATATTTTTTGCTATTGCCACCTAGTCCTGAAAAAAAAATCCTTCAAACCATGAACTTAAAGCTAGAATTATAAACAAGAGTCTTTAATTCTTAGTCATGCATTGGAGGTTGGCTGAGGTTGGGTGAGCTTTGGTAGTTTGGTTGGGTCTGCATAATGGAGACATCTGTTTGCACAAGGGCTTTATGTGTTTGCCATCCTCTTTGGTTGAGCAGGCTGTCTGTCTGAGGTATATACTTCCATGATGATAATAGAAGAATGAGAGAAGAAGCCCTAACGTGGAAAATATTTTCCAAGTCTCTTCTGTGTATTGTATGCTATCATCTAACTAGCCTCAGCAAGTCTCACGAATGAGTCCAGAGTCAAAAATCAAAGATGCCTCATGCTGTTTTTCATGAGATTAATACAAGGCATGCAACCAGTCTAAGACTCCTAAAGTTCTAACAAGTAATGGTATCCCATAAGAAGTTCACAATTACATGATACTCATTTGCTCTCGATGCTACATTTCCCTTTTATTTTATTTTATTTTTTTGCCAGTTTTGGAGAGATTTATTGGCCGGTATTTCTTCAGGTATTGCCTATGAATCTTCCTCTCCTTATGGAATGTAATTAGAAGTGTGTTGGGAAACCTGGGTTGGCTCAGTCAGTTAAGCGTCTGTCTTCAGCTTGGGTCATGATCTCAGGGTCCTGGGATCGAGTCCCGCATTGGGCTCCTTGCTTTGTGGGGTGCCTGCTTCTCCCTCTCCCTGCTTGTGCACTCTCTCTCTTTGTTTCTCTTTGACAAATGAATAAATAAAATCTTAAAAAAAAAAAGAAGTGTGTTAAAACAGCCCCATCTTTTTTAATCTAAAGCATCAATCTGATCACATTATTCCAACATCCTTCCCAATCAAACATACTCTGTTCTTCTTTTACACCCCCTTATTGAATTCTTAGGATCAAAGTAAAACTTTTTTTTCCCATTGTAGACTATTTTTTGTAGCTTAGATTCTTTAGGCATTATTCCTTTTTTCTCTATTTTTTAAGAACATATTAATTATAATTATTTTGATGTGCCCGTTTATGTAACTCATCTGTGGGTCTGCTTCTATTCTCTTTCTCTGTCTCTCTTTCAGTATTTTAGTCCTGTTTTCTTGCATGCTTCCTACTTTTATTTGGATCCCAGACACAATATTATTTAGATACTCTAGATGAATTATCTTTATCCTATTGTATAAACATTTCTTTTGGATGATGGATAGAGTATAAAAACTTTATCTGGATGAGATTTGTTTTTAGGGTTTGTTAGAACTGCTCTATGTCAATTTTGTCCTTGTTGCTATGATATGATAGTTCTAGGTTCTAAAAACAAAACAAAACAAAACAAAAAACACTAGAGAAAGGACCACTGCACCTTGATGGGTTTTGAACTTCAACTTTTGTTTCCCCAGAACTGAATGGTGGTTGAAATCATTGTGCAGCTCAGTTCTTTAATCTCCAAGCAGCTGCTACCTTCTGCTGCTTCCTTTAAGTTTTATCCTATGCTATCGTGAATTTCCAAGGGGAGATTACATGCATATTATTTTACTCACTTTAAGTGTTTCTTATATCTGTAGTATCTTTCCTTTAAGTCCTCGATGCTTTGCCCGTCCTAAATTTAAGCTTCGGTCTCCTTGGCCCAATGTGACTGCAACTTTGTTAAGGAAAATATTCCCCCAAGCATGAATTGATAAATGGACTCAGGAGTAAAACCGTGGGAAAATGGAGCTCAACTCATTGTATGAATTATAGCCCCTTGAGTCCTCTGTGCATAGTTTATTTCCAAGGCCTTTAAAATAGTCATTTTATGTTATTGCCTAAATTTTATAGTTGTTTTCAACAGGGGGATTATTCTGATTCAAGTTCCTACACCTTGGCTGTAATCAGAATTCTAAAATATTGTAGTGCTCTTTTGTTTTTGTGTGTCCACTGGACCCTTTAACATACATCACTGGATTTTAGTCATGGCCAACAAGAGTATGACATCTTTATACTGAGAATTTATTTTGATTGACAGGATTATAAAAATTCTTGACCATCGCTGTCACCTACAAGCCCTTGATTTTGAAAGTGCTAATTGGAAGAAAGAGAATAATGAGAAAAAGGAGAAGATTGTAAATAAAATGAACTCTGAACTGTATTTGTAGTTTTTCATCATTAAAGGTGGTATGTTTTATACTGCTAAAAATAAGCCTTTTTCTTTAGTTGGCAAATAATTCCAAAATGATTTAGATGGAGACTTTAATTTTTAAAGACAGGCTTTGTTTTTCCTTACTTTTAAAAACTGGAAGGAGCAAACAGAAATGCCTAACACTTCAAGACAGTTTAGAAGTGTCTACTGACATTTGAGCAGCAACAACTGGGAACTTGTTAGAGATGTAAATTCTCATGCCCCACTCTGGACTTCCTAGATTAGAAACACTGGGGGTGTTTCTACTGGTGTTTCCACCCCACTCCACTGGCATTGGAGCCCAGGCATCTGGGTTTAACAAGCCCTCTAGGTGATTCTGTCATGCAAAAAAACCCCACAGCTCATGCTGGTATGTCACAGAGGCCACACTTTGAGCAACACTGTCCCAGAATACAATACCTGGCACATATAGGTGATCAATAGATGTTTACTGAATAGTTGAATAAATAGATGGATTGATAAACAAAATCAATGTACTACTTCATAGAATCACTTGTAATTTGGAAACAAATTTCCTCACTCTTTGACATTAGGATCAGAGGTGGGGGGAGGAAAGATTACATTTATTAAATTTTATGTGAGAAGTTCACATGTATGGATTTTATATATCTCCCAAATGTTAACTCTAACACAGTACAAGAGCAGGAATACATTGGTATCCTGTTTTTCTACAGTAGTGGTTCTCAATGTGTTGTCTCTGGACCACAGTAGCATTAGCATTACTTGAGAACTTGTTAGAAATGTGGAGACTCACTGAATCAGAAACAGAAAGTTTACAGACTTGCCATGGGATCTCAATGCACACAAAACTTAAAGAACCAGGGCTCTAGGATATGGATTTCAATAAGTTGGCAATGAATCACATGGAAAAGTTAATTATAGGTGATATTTCAACTAAGCACCAAGGTACAAGAAATGGAAAATTCGAAAGTAACTTTCTAAATTAATACATGCAAATGTTCAAAGGAGAGTCTTTAGACCAGTTCTACAACTTTGAGAACTTTCAGCTAGATAATATATACGTGTGTGTGTTCCTGAGAATATAGGAAACTTAATATATAACTTCTGTGATCAAAGATTATACTCTAACTCCTATTAATGAAATCTCAGTGATGCTAGAGAGGCTGCTTTGTCATTATTCTTTTTTTAAAAAGATTTTATTTATTTATTTGAGAAAGCAATAATGAGATCACAGAGGGAGAGGGAGCAGATTCACCACTGAGCAGAGAGCCCAATGTGGGGCTCAATCCTGGGACCCTGAGATCATGACCTGAGCCAAAGGCAGATGCTTAACCTACTGAGCCACCCAGGTGCCCCAGCTTTGCAATTATTTTGCAATAAACTTGTATTCCTCCAAGAATTGGTCCATACAAAGGATACGTGGATCTTTCTTTTGGGCCAGAGGCAGGTCGTGTGGGAGAATACTGTCCAACCTAGGGTAACCTTGGGGAGTTCAGGAATGAATTTCAGGTCTCAGCAGCAAAAAGCTAAGAGATGGCCCTGGATATTAGGGCTTGCTGAAGTTAGGGCAAGTCATCAACCACAATATAATGCCCAGAGTATGAGATCTATGGACAGAGGGGGCCAAAAAAAGAAACTTATGAGAGTCTCTGACAGCACCCAAAGAGAAAGATTGGTTCTAAACAGTTGCCCAGGAAGCAGAAAACTAGCTCATGAAACTACCATTTAAACAAAAGAGCACACTTCTTCTCCACTCCATTCTCCCTCTGCTCCAACTGCATAGGAGTCGGAAACAATCCAGCAAGATAGGACGCAGGCAAGGAAATACAAAAGAAGCCAACCATGCTTCTCTTCCACTGCAGGCCTCCAAGGGATGCAGGCTTCTGCAGGCTGGGAAGGTGAGAGCTTTTTAACGCTAACTCAGATCTAAAGTTTTCATTAATATCTTGAATTGGACATTCGACTTCCTGAATTAGGACCAGTTTGTTACTTAAAGTGACTCCAGGATATTTTAACCAAAAAAAGTGAGCAAAAATATCATTGACTTGAAGTTTTCATCCAGGGGCAGAGAAACATTACCACAACTGAACACATTTTGGAAAGATGGTGAGAGACAAAAATAAAGTTTTGTTTTGATTATGTCAGGAGTCGTGCTTGCTCAACACACTGGTTACACACAGACTGAGCCTTAAACAATTTGGTTCAAATCCAAAAATTCTAAAAAACCAGAGCTGAGCCAGCTCTGCGCACGTGAAGCCTAGTCTATAGCAAGTCCACATGTGGACAAGTGCCCAGAAGCCCACGGAAATGTTGACTGTGAATTTTATGTTTAAAATAGTTGATGAAGATGTGGAGTGATTTTGTAGGGCCAGAGTGGTATAATAAATATAGATTTCCTGCTTCTGTTTTCAGTACTTTCTTGAAATATTAGATATGCCAATCCCTAGCATGTGGTACGGAGTAAATCACTAATTCTGTAGGTCTCAATTTCTTCATCTGTGTTATAGAACACGGGGCTAGATAATTTGGGATGTTGGCAGTTATGATTCCATGACATCATAAAAACAAATTAAGGTGTGAAATATACATTTTGTTCAAGCTTTTGCTATTAGCTTGAAATGAGATCCTTAGGAAGTCTCTTAATTTCTGCATGTTATGATTCCCTTACCTGTAAAATGCCCACCTTGCATTCCTACAGGTGGCTATGGAACTCGAAAAGATGTTGGCAGTTAGAGTAATGGCCTCCAAAGATGTCCATGTCCTAATCCTTGGAGGCAGTGACTATATCAGTTTACATGGGAAATGGGACTTTGTGTATGTGATTAAGGAAAAGACCTACAAATGAGTACATTATCCAGGTCTGCCTAGCCTAGTCACACAGGTCTTTAAAATCAGATAACCATTCCCAGCTGTGGTTAGAGGGAACCGTGACCATAGAAGAATGGTCAAAGAGAAGCTTTTAAAAGTTGCTGCTTTTAAAGATAGAGAAAGGCAGCTTCAAGCCAAAGAATGTGGGAGGTCTTTAGAGCTAAAGATGGCAAGGAAAGTGCTTTCCCCCCATAGCCTTCAGAAAGGAGCACAAGCCTGCCAACGCCCTGATTTTAGTCTAGTAGGACCCATTTAGACTTTTCACCTCCAGAGAATAAATTTGTATCTGAAAGCCACTACATTTGTGGTAATTTGTTATGACAGCCACAGAAAACTAATACAAGTGAGAACATTTTTTTAAAAGTTCAAAACCCTTTTGATGCAAATGCAGGCTCTGGTGGTGATAAAGATAGATATTCTAAAAGGATGTGAAATGAACACTGATTAAAAAAAAAAAAAAGCATACCAAAATGCTACCAAGAGTGGGGAAGAAATTCTAAAGGTTATCCAGAGAACCTGCTTCTTCCTCCACAGCTCATTCTTCTTCTTATCCAGATGGCATATTCTTTTCTTAAAAATCTCATGCACAGAAATTCAGCAAATACTCTTAGTCACTAATTCCAGAATCTCACCATTTTTATTACTGCAAAAAATCATTTCATTTTAATTAGGACAGATTTTTTTAAAGCACATAATTATTTTATTCTTAGTTGTGCTACCATGAAGAGAAACAGTCTTCTCTAACCTATTAATATGGGAAACTATTCCCACATTACGTTTTGAGCGAATGCCAAAGTATCTTTTTATTCTTATTTTTAGCTAACGCCTGCCATTTGTTTTGATTTGAGGATTATTTGAATCATTCCATATGTGGTGATTATCATGGTAGTGTCTCTTTTAAAACCCACCCTTTCGTACTAGGGAGGCTGTGCCTGGGACTGTGCAAATTGCAGTTCTCTCTGGCCTGCTGGCTTCCTGTGAGGCTCAACCAGCAGGGGGAGCAAGATAGAGCCTGTAAGAGGAGAATGACAGGTGAACTTGTGACTAGCGAGCATCATCACAGGAACTGTGTTCATCCTGACTGTGGTAGCTGGTCTCCGTGTCAGTGGTTAGTTCCAATTTGCCCCCAAGGGCTCCCTCAGAAATATCAGCACATCTTCCTTGGAGGTTCGAGTTCCATCTTGATGGGAGTGCTTCTCTGAGATTCTGAAGCATGGGCTGCAGTCTTCTGGTGTCTTCTCCCCGGAGAGCGGAGTGTCCGCTCGAGCGGGACGTCTTCCTTTTCATCCTCTTCCTGTTGTTCTCTCAGGCCCTGGGGTTGGTAACCGTACATCAGGGATTTCTTTTATCGAATATCTGGTTAAACATGAGACATTAAATTTGTCCTGTTACAGTTTTGAGGGCTGTTCTGAGTCCTCACTAGAACCTGAATGATGCAAAATTGGTAATTTGTGGTCCCAGGAAACAAACCCTCGAAGGTGACATTTTGGGATTTGTTTATCTATGTTTTTTGGGTTTGAATGCAGTTCCATACTCCTTGAGATAGGAATGGAGTGCTGGTAATCTGTGGCATTTAGTGGTATGAGAAGCAATTAAATTATCAGCTATGGTTTTGATAAAGTGCCCTCCGATGTAAGGCATTTGTTGGGGAGATGCAATGCTTGCTGCATTTGACTGTGATGGCAGCAATGATGATCACATGAACTTTGGTGTGGGGTAAGTTCTCCTGAGTGTCTTGGAGTGCTTAAAGAGAGAATTGACAAGCTGAGGTTGGCGCCAGACAGAAAACCAGTTCTGTATTCAGGTTCAACTGCCCACCACTTGAAAATCAATCCTTGAGAGAAGTGATGGTGGGAAAGGAAAGGCTGTTTTATTCAGGAAGCTGGAAACCTGAGAAGATGGTGGACTAACATCCCAAAGACCTTCTTCCCCATCTAGGTGAAGCTAGAAGGTTTTAAAGGGGAAGGCATGGGAAAGGGGAGGGGGACTATGTGCAGGAGAAGCAGGTGCTCATGCAGTTAGTCAGATGTGGACATGACACTGAACAGACTTGCTGGCATCAGTGGCAGATGTCTTCAAATGTAGTCAGGCCTTATTTCATGGGAAAGTTTGATTCTTCACTCCTCAAATCCAGTGCTTTGGAAATGTCAAGAAAAGTAGATTAGTTCTCCTATAGACCAAGGGACTTAGGTCAGTGAGCAAAGATTATACAAGTTTGAAGCGAGTTAACCCTTAAGACAAGTTGAATGCTGTTACAAGGTCACAACTGAACTATCAACAACTTCTCTGGTGGCCCCAAAGAGAGTATCTTACTCTTATAGCTGCAGCATTAATCTCAATAAGTCCAGACACAAACATTAATTGTGCAAGTTGCAGAATTACAGCTTACATTGGATTCAGAGTTTTGCAAAGTAACTCATGTGAAAGTTAGGACATTTATTAGAAAATATTGGAGTCTTAACATTTGGAATGGGAATATATGGATGAACTCAGATGAAGCTAAGAATCTTGATTCTCGAGTTATTTTGAGTCTCTTTTGCCAATCGATACAACCTGCCTTCTTATGTCTGAGGAGTCTAGTTATCTTTATCTTGAATACCCTGTAATTTCATCTGGGGTGTTGCCTCACAGGGTAATGTCTATTATCTCCAAGTCCCACTATATGCCCACCTGTTATTACCACCAGATCATAACTGGGTGGATCAGTCAGCTAAGCAATTGCCTTCTGCTTGGGTCATGATCCCAGTGTCCTGGGATTGAGCCTTGAGTTGGGCTCCATGCTCTGCAGGAGCCTGCTTCTCCCCCCTCTCATGAATAAATAAAATATTTTTAAAAAGTAATTACCATCATGGAAAATCGTGACCATTCACCCAGTTTTCAGATCAGAGCCAGCTCGCAAACTTGGAGCTGTTTGACTAGTGGGAGAATCGCTTCTTAGGAACAGGGCCTGCCACGCTGCCACAAGTATATATGGAAATATTCCTCCAAACCTACTTCAAAGGGGCTTGAGGCCCTTTAACAAAGGGAAATGAGACTACTTAGCACTTATCAAGATCAGTAGACACTGTATTTGATCTGACAGTAATTTCTGGGAATCCCAAATGTGACTGTGATCTACAAGTTAATTAGGGGACAATGGAGTTCAGGCAATAAATGGAGTTTTGAGCCAAATTTGAATTAAAATAGTCCTAGCAGTTTTGTCTATACACTCTAATATATTTTCCTACTGCCTTAATGAATAATTGTAATAGACAGACATAACAAATGTTGAAATTCACGTCTCTTTGACCATTGATGAAGGCCATTGTGAAAGTGAAAACTGAGAGCCCTGAGAATTTCCCTTCCCTTATCAGAATAAGAAAGGAAGAATCATACCATCCCCCTATGAAGACTGCAAAGTTTAGTGCTTCCATCAAAAACTTGAAATATTCGTGAATACTGATACCTATCATACCTCATTTAGTTGTCCTATTCAACCCATGATAAAGGGAGAAGGATCTCCAAGAAGGACTGTGATTACCTTCAACTTAATTAAGTGGCAACTCCAAATAGAGCTGCTGTTCCAGATAAGATAAAGTAACTTTTGGAACAAATGAACACATTTCCTGGTACCTAGAATGCAGCTAGCAAATGTTTTTTTCCCCTCTATCCCAGTTTGTAAGATCCATCCGTTAGAAGCAGTTCTATTTTGTCCCACAATTAACCTTCACAAAGTTGCCTCATGGCAACATCAAATCTCATGCTACCTATCACTCATATTATAGTCTGTAGAAATCGTGGAGATCTTAACAATGTCCACTACACTGATGACATTGTGCCAGTCAGACCAGAAGAACAGGTAGTAGCAATTACTTCCATGGCTTTGGAAAAATTCATGCAATCCAAATGGCGAGATGAACTTTGTAAAGGCTCACATGATCTTTGTGAAATATCTGAAGGTCCAGAGAAGTATGCTGAGCTATGCACTCTGAGGTGAAAGATAGCTTGCTTTATCATGCGTTGATACTATTGCATAGAAGGCACCATGGTTAGCCGGACTTTTTGTATCTTATGGGTAATTTATACATATTTTTGTACAGAGTGTACACCACTCTGAGACTTTCACTGACAAACCCACAAAACTGGAGATATATCAGCTATCCAACACCTTCTCCTTAGTGCGAGTTGCAGCCCCACTGGGGTTGATGTCCAAGCTTCTTAGCTATGACCACTAGTCTAGAAGGAACCATGCATCAGTAGTGTTGGTCCCAGGTCTGCAGAAACTTGCTCTGAGCTTTTGAGATATGTGTGGTAATCAAGCAGTAGTACGTCCTCCTCAAAGACCTGAATTCCAGCTCCTTCTAGCCACTTCCCCAAACCTGTATCTTTAATAATCCCAACTTCTTCCCTTTCTGCCCACCCACCTGCCCCCCCCAAGTGGTAGCTTTTTCCTTAATCACTGCCTCCACCATATCTCAGATTCTTTTTTTTTTGTTTTACTCAGTTCTCTAATACCTGGTTAACAATATATTATATCAGTCCTTCCTGTTAAAATGGAAGGTCTTGTTTCTGCCTCCTTACTTGAACTTGACTGATATTTAAATGAAAATATGTTTGTGAACTGAACTTTGTAATTCAGAACCCATCGTAGGAAAATATTTCTAAAGAACAAGAGATGATTCACTATTTACAGTGTCAAAAGGAAAAAACTAATAATGACATTGCATGTACAAAATTCATCTAACATCTTCAATATTGTATATACATGTATATATACGTAAAAAAATTTCATAACCCCACAATGGCTCAGCTAGCTTATTTACATTTTTATTTGATTCCATATTTTGCTATAAAGTCCCTTTAAACCATTCTTAAATTTAAAAATCTTAGCATTTGTTCTCCAGAATTTTGACACAACTGGGTCTCCTTTCTGTCTTGCATGTATGACTTCAAATTCTTTTAGTCAATAAACAAAAATATTTTCATCATCTGAATTGTCCCCTTGTAGCTTTTAAGCTAGAAAAATAACATGTAATCATGAATATATTTGTTTTTATGTCTCAGACACCTCTCAGAAGGTCTTAATTATTATCCAGTCTCAGTATGTTTCAGTTTTTGTTGGTTGATGATGGTGGTTGTTGTTAAAATATTTTTAAAATTAATTCCAGGTGGGATTTTGGCATATCTGTGAGGTATAATATTGCTAGTATTATTATTTGTTTAGTGCTCTCAGTACTATAATCCATAAAACATGAGGATATACCTGGTTTCTTAGCTTTTAACTTTTCTTTTTTTCCCCTAAGATTCTCTTTCTTGGTTCTAATGTGAAGGAGATGATGCTGTCTACTGAAACCCATGAAAGCAGCAGAGGTAGACCATTTCCTGAGCTCTTTCTTGCAGATCTGAGCCTCCATGATGAAGAGGCAATGGTGTTCACTTCTCTTGTCTCTACCACTAAAGGTTCTGGCAGTAATTCTTAGAACTGCACCCAGAAAATTCAGGGAATGTGATTATGACACTAGAGACCACCTGCTTCATTAAGTTACTATTTTAAAAAGAAAAGTGTGAAATGAGCCAAAGGAAAAAAGTTTCAGATACTCAGAAATGGCCCCTAGATTGGCACTTAGAGAAGTAAAGAAAATAAATGATTTTGTAAAGTGTAGAAATGTTATTTTCCAAAAAGATGAAACAAAACAAAAAAACCCAAAACGAGGAGAGAGTTACAGGGGAATCCAAATAGAGACTGATAACTAAGCAGTCTAGAAGAATCATTTTATGCACTTTTCACACACACTTATTTTTTTCCATTCGATTTGTCAGAAATGTGTCTATGACTGAGGAGCTTTGACTGATTTAGCACAATAAAGAAGAGCAAA
The DNA here is from genome assembly GCA_002007465.1 of Ailurus styani. Lineage (NCBI taxonomy): Eukaryota > Metazoa > Chordata > Mammalia > Carnivora > Ailuridae > Ailurus > Ailurus styani. Next base: position 503,706 of record LNAC01000589.1, read on the forward strand.
GGGAGTTAGGTTCTAAGTTAAACTGGAATTACTTACACTATGGAAATGCATACCTTCTCTGATACAGGAGAGAATACACAGAGTGAGCAATGATAAGAAATATTCTCCACAGCTTGTTATTTAGGACAATTGAGCTTGGTAATTAAATGTGTAAGCTAAAGAGTCACACAAAGTTCAGAAATTCAGTACAAATTCGCAAAAAAATGATCTCTATTCAATATTTTTTATTTTATTTATTTATTTATTTTTTTAAAGATTTTATTTATTCATTTGACACAGAGAGAGAGATCACAAGTAGGCAGAGAGGCAGGGGGAGAGAGGAGAGAGGAGGAAGCAGGCTCCCTGCTGAGCAGAGAGCCCGATGTGGGCCTCGATCCCAGGACCCTGGGATCATGACCTGAGCCGAAGGCAGCGGCTTTAACCCACTGAGCCACCCAGGCGCCCTATTCAATATTTTTTAAAGGTTATATTTTGTTAGGATAACTGCAAAGACATTGATAAAAAGATGTTAGGGGAAGCCCTACCCTGGCCCAATGCCAGGCAAGTCTCCTTATTGAAAGACTTCTTTTTATTGCACAGGTCAACCATTATAACATATTCTGCACTAAAGAGAAGGGTAACTCAACTTCAAAGAAAAGAAAAAAAAATTCTGAGATCCAAAAAAAAAAAAAAATCTATTGTTATAACTCTGGTTTACTTATTAGGAAAGTAGAGATTATAATAGTGCCTATATTATAAGATATATGTGAGAATTAATAGTGATCATTCCTTTAAGTCATGATGTACTATGTGTGTCATGCCTGGCACATAGTACTCACTCAATAAACATTAACTGTCACTTTTGTTATTTGTGGAGAAGGAGCTTAACCTAACACTTTTCTGACATGGGCCACACAGAACACTGATGCAAGCATCAGCAAGGGTTCTTTAACTAAAAGTAGATTGCTAATGGGCACAAAATCTTCTCCAATGTATTAACCATATTCTTTATTTTCTATATCTTATAATGTTTTGACATTTTGTGGGACCCTTGATGGCTGAAGAGAGATTGTCCCTTCCAGGGCTAACTACTTCCTTGAGAGAGTAAACAGATTGTCAGTGACCTGCCCTTCATACACAAACCAACCAACTCTGAGTCCCAACCCTCAACCATCCCTTTTATCTAACTTCCACACACTTAGCCGCTATTTCTCCAGTACTAAATCAACTCAGGGACAGGTACCAGATAATTAGGGACAGCTTCTATGCACCAGAGCCCACAGGAGTTATTCAAACTAGCCAGTCCTAAAATGTTTACCCTGTTCTGCCTCGTCTTTCTTACAGAAATCCCAATAAAGGCTGTGGCCTATGTATTTCCCTTTCTTCTTTCTGCCTCAGATTGACACTGGTTTTTCCTTCTGTGACGTGTGTGGTATGCCTTGCCTCTCATTTCTAGGGAAACAACAAGTTACATTAAATTTGTCTTTTAGCAACACTGGACTCTCCATGTCATCTTTATTTGGCCACTTCTTTATTTACTTTTATTTTTAATATTTTTGAGAGAGAAAGAGAGAGCAGGGGCGGGGAGGAGGAAGGGTAGAGGGAGAGGGAAAGAGAATCATAAGCAGGCCCCACAGCCAGCACAGAGCCAGACACAGGGCTCCAACTCACACTCTGAGATCATAACTTGAACCGAAATCAAGACTCTTAACCAACTGAGTCACCCAGGCACCCCTAATTGGTCACTTCTTTAAATTAAAATCCCATAGGTACCCTTTGAGACACCCACATCTTTCATTAGGAGGTGCGCTCAAGTCCCCTCAGACATTTACTCAAAGTCAACTATATGGTTTGCCTTGGACAAAGGACATCAGCAAAGGCTTGATGAGTACACATTAACATTTTCCCTGCTGTTAGGTTGCCCTGACATCTTCATGCCACATGGAAGCTGATCTCTCTACTGGAAAACGAACGGCGTCACAGAGATGAACTGAGGCATCCCAGCCAACAGGCAACACAGTGACAGATGGGTAAGTGAGGTCCTTTGAGACCATCCGCCTTTCAAGCCATATCTGATTTCAACCTCACAAGTGAGTCCAGTGATCTACAGGTGAGATCAACACAAGAACTGCCCAGCAAACCCACAAGATGGGGAATAACAGTAAATCATTGTTTTAATGAACTAAATTATGGGGTGCTTTATTATACAGCAATAGAGAAGTGAAACACAAAAGCAACCTGGGATGAAATTGTATGCATTTTTAAGTGCCTTCTACACACATTCATACCAACACACATATACATATTTCTATGTACCAACCAGTTAATATACAATATGAGACAAATTATGAAGAATTCTAAAAATGAAAAATATTTAAAAAGACAAAATCATCTCTTTACTAATCAACATAAGTTTGGTTAGTAAAAGTCAGGGATGGGATTAGTCCACTTGGGTAACATAGAGCCTTGTGTCAGACCTTAAGGAAATACAACATCAATTTCCTTCATAGCATTGTTTGGAGGTTTCAATGAGATAAAGTACAGAAAGCACATAATTCAGTACTCAGCATGTGTTAAATAATCCACTACAGCAGCCATTATGACCCCTATTTACCTGAGATAGAATTATGATGAAATTCTTATAAGTCAACAATAAGAAGGCAAGCTACCCAAATAAAACACATGGACAAACAAATTGAACAGATAATTTGCAAGAAAGAGCTCTGTATTTGTCACGTTGGGCTGCCAAAACAACAACAAAAAAAACAGATTGGATGACTGAAACAACAAAAATTTATTCTCACACAATTCTGGAGACTGGAGGTTTAAGACCGAGGTGCTAGCAGGGTTAGTGTCTGGTGAGGACTCTCCCCTTGGGTAGCAGTTAGCCATCTTTTCACTTTGTGCTCACATGACCTTTTCTCAGTACATGGATGTGGAGAGAGTGATGGAGCAAGAGAAGGAAGGACTTTGGTGTTTCTTCTTATAAGGACACTGTGACCTCATTGTACTTTAATGACGTCCTTAGAGGCTTCATCTCCAAATATATAGACTTGTGGGGGTTAGGTCTTCAACATAAAAATTTCTTGGGGATACAAACATTTAGTTTATAACAATGTTCCAATAGAAAAATAATCTCACGAAATAATACTGGACATGGTTTTTGCCAATAAGTACAAATTCAATCCTCAAAGATGTAGTATGTCCCATCTACTAGGATGGCAAAAACAAAAAAAGTCTTACAACACCAGATGCTGGCACTGACATGGTGCAACTGGCATACTTAGTCATTGATGGTAGTACTGAAAATGGAGAAATATTTGGAAGTTTTCTTATAAAGGTAAACATGAATATACTCCTAGGTGTTTGGCTGAGATAAATGAAAATAAATATCCACACAAATGTCTGTGCAAAAATGTTTATAGTGGTCTTATTCATAAAATTAACAACTGGAAACATGGGAACAACCCAGAAACACATAAACAGAAGACTATATAAACAAATTGCCATGCATTTAAATAATGGAATGATACTCAGCAATAAAAAAGTGTATATTACTGTTATAAACAACAAAATGATAAATCTTATAGTATTATATTAAGTGGAAGTATCCAGACACAGGAAAGCACATGCAGTACTATTTTATTCATATGGCATCCTGAAACAGGCAAACTTAATATTCAAAGAAATATTTTATTTGGGTGGAGGCATGATTGAGTGACAAGGGGCACAAATGAATTTTCTGGGGTGATAAACATTTATGCATCTTAAAAATTCTTGAATTTCACAGTTAATGTTCATGAATTTCACCATATACGCATAAGCATTCGACCAAAAACAAGGGAAAAAAGAATCACAAATAGGTAACTCCAATACACTTATTTTTGTCGATGGTGTGTTTGCTGTTATGAGGCTACTGCCATGTATTCTAGGATTGAGCAACTGAGTAAATATATAGAATGTAATGGGAGCAAGAATTTTCATTGTTGGAGAAGGCAGTTACAAATACGGAAGAGGAGACTACTTTAACATACCATTTTGTGTTAGACTGGAATTTGTGAAATATCAGTATGAAGAAAGATATATACACATACCTATACCTGTATACACACACACACACTCACACGTAGATATCTACTAGAGTGTGCCCCCACATGAGCCCAGAATGCCAGAATATAATCCTTCCGTGATATTGCAGCTTCATAGGAATTCTACATCACAGAATTTGAGATAAAGGAACACAGTGCTTCCAGTTTGTTCTCAAGTGGTTCAGGAGAAAGGTGTGTGTGTGTGTGTACACATATTCACATACACACACAGAGCAAATGTGACAATAGGTCTACAAGTTGGAGAATTTGGGTTAAAGGTATATTTTTCATATAATATTCTTTTACCCTAAGTTGAAATTATATAGAAATGAAAATATTTTTAAAAAATGAAAGCAGGGCGCCTGGGTGGCTCAGTGGGTTAAAGCCTCTGCCTTCGGCTCAGGTCATGATCTCAGGGTCCTGGGATCGAGGCTTGCATTGGACTCCCTACTCAGCAGGGAGCCTGTTTCCTCCTCTCTGCCTGCCTCTCTGCCTACTTGTGATCTCTCTCTCTGTCAAATAAATAAATAAAATCTTTAAAAGATAAAAAATTTAAAAAAATAAAAAATGAAAGCATTACAAAACAAGTAAGCTCAGGGTCTGGCCTGATGTAAGTCCTGAAACAAACTTCTTCCACTGCCTCCCCTGGAGGGTCTCCTAACACTCTATCTCCAGATGGAGGATTAGTCTCACTGGACACTAGGCTTGGTCCTGAGCCCGCCTTTCCTCATTCTCTCTTTCCTTTTCTACCTGCAGTGGCTTCTTCCTTCCCTCTGAGGGGAGCTAAACCTCCATTTTGTTTTGTTTTCTTTTATGTTTTTTTCTACTTTTTGAATGATTTTTCCCTTAGCTCAGACAGCAGAAGACCTGATTTATTGCGCATGTGTTACAATTAGCCACAAATGGATTAAGTCCTACTTTTGGGACTTTAGTCTATAAAGTGGGAGTTCTGGCAGTAATGACAGACTTTAGTTCCAAATGACACAGGTCCCGGGCAAAGGAGCAAAACAGACTGTTTTAATATGAGAGCAAGGTGGGTCACTGTGATCAGATAGCAATGGATATTCTAGATCCATTGATTCAAGTTATAGAAAGTAGGCCTGCAGTCCACTAATTTATACCAGCACCCCTGGCCTCTGGCTTTCCTTACTTCTGCCCCTGTGGCTTCCATGGATGCACAAGCTCGCACTTCACTTGGACCTCTGCCTCATCTTCCTTCTTTTCCACTTCAGCTTGCGCATTCACTTCTTACTCCACTTCACTCTCATGGCACAGAGGTTCCTATGAAGATGGTGCTAAGGTTGAGGGCCTACCTTTCTTTATTTTTGGAGCCAAATTCAAGTCCATATTATTGTCACCCCTTAAAGGGTTTTCCCAACTCCCCAGCTTAAATCGCACTAATCTGTCTTCTATCCAACTTTATCACATTCTCTATTTTATACCTTGGAACAATAGTTCTGATGTCCCCAAAGTGCTTTTATCTCCTTTATTTTGGAAATTCTTATGCTTTACCACATAACTAGAAGAATCCCTAGATCTATTTGATCTCATAGCTCAGCTCCACAATTTATTAGCTGTGTGACTCGTGGTAGACGTCTACTGTAAGCAGACGCCTAACCTCTCTGTACCTCAGTTCCGCCTATAAAATGGGAGTAATGGCAGCAATGACAGAACCGAACTCATGATGTTGTTGGAAAATCAAAGAGAGTGTTCTTCATATAGTAAATGCTATGGAAATATTCACATTTTTTGAATGAGGCACAGGACCTGGTATAGGAAACAGATGTTCATTACTTCCCTCTTAATAGGTTAATTGATTTAGGTGGTTTAGTTTCCTCCACACTATGAACTTTTAAAGTCCATATCAAACCTCTCCTTATGTTCTTTAGAACAACTATTATACTAGAGAGTCGAAGATTTTCTGACGCAGGTAATGAAACAAACTAATAAACCAACCAACAACCAACAAAAAAAGCCAGCCTTGCTCCTCTCACAGTGTGTTTCTATGAGAAGAACACAAAACTAACTGCTAAAAAAACAGAAATGGAGAAGAAGCCCCTTATATACAGTAGTTGACATTCACTGTTATTTTTGGCTATTTTCACACATTTTAACACTTGGGGTTGAAATCATTTCAGCAGAAAAGCTTCTCTCAGTTAAGAATCCTGGATTTATGTTTATTATTAGCTTGGCAGCAAGGAGACCTGGCCCAGTTTTAAGAGAAGAAGCATGTTTTCCCATAGAGTCAAGGCGAGGTGGAAAGAGACTGGGTCGAATGAGGGTCTCAGAGACTCTTCTTTAACTGTTAAACTCAATATATTAAGCATCTACAACATGCTGCTCTAAGTACTTCTGAATGGGGGGGAACCTCTGCCTAACTTAACATCTAAAGTGTCTTAAAGCAGGCATTTTATGACATGATTCATTTGAGAGGCAGAAAGATTTGAGGATTCAGAGGAGAAAACTGTTGGAACCACCTAAAAAGAAGTATTTGGCGAAAACTCAGTGGATGTTAGTAGTATGACCTTGAAGTTTGGGAGGGATTTCAACCAAAGAAAAGGACAAGGAAAAGTCAGTGAGTTGTGTTTGGATACACAGACATGGTAGAGCTAGCAAATTAGACTCTGTGTCAAGAGATGGTATGTTAGTTGGGAGGATAGAAATTAGGAATAATAGACTCAAATATTTAATTAGAATGCCTTTGGCACATAAAGCATACTCACAGTTAAATTATAATACAAGCGTCAATCTTACGGACCATGAAAAGGTGATTGGAATCATGACCGGGGGCACCTGGGTAGCTCAGTTGGTTAAGCCACTACCTTCAGCTCAGGTCATGATCCTGGAGTCCCAGGATTGAGTTCTGCGTCGGGCTCCCTGCTTGCTCAGCGTGGAGACTGCTTCTCCCTCCCACCCTTCCCCTCTCATGCTTTCTCACCCTCTCTCTCTAATAAATAAATTTTAAAAATCTAAAAAAAATAAAAATAAAAAATCACAACTGGGTAAGATCCTTATTTATTAAGCTATATAATATAATGGATAGGTCTGTAGCATGAACTAGAAGTTCAGGACTGTATTAGGTATCATATCCTAGGTGATAAGCAAATGGACTGTTCATTCTTTATAAAAACAATGCCATTGACCTATGCTCAGTAAGTCATACGATCTGAGATTCTGCAGGGATGGTGGCAGTCTGCCAACTGGTCCTCTATAACAAAGACCCACATTCACAAAATGGTCATCATAGTAAGGAGTCTGGAACTTAATAACAATGTGAAACCGGTTAGTGTACAAGGCCATGGGATTCTACCCACCAGATTGCCTCGGAGATCGAGTCTCCAGTTTATGCTGAATGAAATAACTAATGACCAGTGACAAACACCATACTTTCAAATAACTTTCACATAATCCTGATCTTCTCTACATTATTTTTTCTTTGTTATTTTCATTAAAAACATAATACTTATGCAGGGACAAAAGGCCAGTAAGAGGTTAGGCTGCCAAGAACATACTTGGATTGTTGTGAAATGGACTTTTCTTTTAGGATCAGTCATGACAATTTAACAAAATGACTGGCAAACAGTTAGGAGGGAAATAAATGAGGCTGTATGAATATTATTATGATCTTTTACTTAATATTTCCCTCTTCGGATTGTGAAGTTTTACTGCCTTCTTTCTTTTGTATGATGGTCTTCAAAAATTTCCACATTAGTTTTAAATTTCCACATACTGGTTTGGAAATCCAAACTGACCATGTTGCCCTTCTGCTTAGAATCTTTCCATAGCTTCTGATAGCTCTTAGAATAAAGGCTCTGTAGTACACTTAGGCACTGCATCATCTGATGTCACCCTTCTGCTATGAACTTAGCCCTCATCGCATTGACCCCACATATCTTTGTTCCAATTTCACAACCCTTCTTCCAGTAGCTGATGGCTTCCCACATGGGCATTTTCACATGTTGTTCTCCATGCTTGGAATGCTTAGCTCCTCTCTTCTTCACTTGGTCATATCCCATTTATTGTTCAGGTCTCAGTTTATATACGTTTTCTCAGGGGAGCTCTCCATGACATTCCTGATGAGCTTTCATAAACCATCATATCTCCACATGCCTCTCCTTCTTATCACTCTCCATTTCTGTGATAATTTGACTAATATCTGTATTTCCTACTAGACTCATATAAACTCCATGAGGGTAGAGGCAAAGTCATTTTTCTTCATATTGTATCCCAGAACCTAGTACAACACTTACTACATAGTACTTGCTCTTGTAGGTAATGTTCTATTTATTTTATAAATATTGATCAAATACCATGTAACTATATTTGTGATAACTGCTTAAAATGAAAAGAGTAAAGAAAGAATATGGTTATAGACTGTAAAGTAGAATCATTATAATACAAAAAGCTAAATATATACAAGTTATAAGTTAGTAAAACAATTTCAGTATTCTACAAAGGAAAGTTTCCTGTATAACTTTGTGTGTGTGTGTGTGTCTGTGTGTGTGTGCCAATTGTCATAAACTTAGGGTTTTACAGGGACTATAAATACATTTATGTAGCTAGAACTAGAAGCACCAAAACACTAGTGAAGAGTTTTTTAGAGCTCTAGAAAAATCAGCTTAGGGAAAATTATTATATCTATTTATAGATAGATAAAGCTATAAACCTATAAACATACATGCTCAAAAGTACACCTAAAGGTATCTACTTAAATTATGTGTCATGGCATGACATATCAATACTATATCTGGTAAAGAATGATTAGATCTTCTTATCCATATGGAAATAGTAGAGCCAGAAGACTGAAAGCTAGCTAAAAAAGAATTTTACAAGCTAGGCTTATTTATATCATTTTAGAAGTATCTAGAAAAATGGTTTATTTCAGAATGAAAAAAATTTCCAAATAAAAAAACAACTTGTAAAGAAAGGTTTGTTTTCACTGACATGCTTGAAGGCACCAATTTGAGTGTTTGTATCCATGATTTGCTCAACTGTGGAAGGAATATAGTATATGACATCTGCCTTAGGCATTGGATTGTAAATATTTCATGGCTTTATAAATGTACCATGATTAAGTGTGTTTTAGTAGTCAACTGAATAATGTTTTACAGCATCAAAATGAAAAAGTTTCTTTTTTGTCTTTATCTGAGAGCTTTGAAAATACATCTCAATGTTATTTTTACTTCTTACATATTAGGACTAAACCCAACGTTCTCCTAGTGATACCAAGAATGAGAGTCCTGAGTTGTGATTTGCAGTTCTTTTCTATTCTAGGAGGAAATGCTATAAAAAATCTAATTACAAATCCTCAGCTAGCCACACATTTATTTTGATACCTATGGTCAACAGAATAGTGGAAAAGATGTCCAATCCCTAGAGCTGTGTTTGTATTACCTTATGTGGCAAGGCAGATTTTGCAGATGTGATTACAGATCTTGAGGTGGACACAGGGATCATAATTAGAGAGAGAAGTTAGAAGATGCTCTGCTGCTTGCTTGAGACTGGAAGAAGTGACAAGCTAATGAATGTAGGCAATCTCTAGAAGGTAGAAAAGGGAAGGGAAAGGATTCTTTAGAGCCTCCCAAAGGAATACAGTCTTGCCAGAACCTTGATTTCCATTCACTGAGACCCTTTCCAGACTTCTGACAATCGGAACTACATTAATTTTTTTAACCATTAAGTCTGCGATAGAGATAACTAAAACAGTACACTGAATCAGAAACTAAAACAGTAACAAATGATATGTATTTGGTATCAGTTTTAATTAATACATTAATAATGAAAAAATTTTAATGTTACAGTAGCCTCAAAAATCAAGTGAGCAAGCAAACAATTAACACTCAACAAATGTTTTTGGATGCTTATTATGTCCAGGGCTCTTTTTATTAGTCCAGCATACCTATTTTTTTAAAAAGATTTATTTTTTTTATTTTCGGTGGGGAAAGGCAGAAGGAGAGAAAGAGGGAGGAGAAACTAGAAACTCTCAGGACTCTGAGATCAGATATGAGCTGAAACCAAGTTGGGCTTAATCAACTGCACCACCCAAGCACCCCTATTAGTCAAGCACACCTAGTCAGCATATATCTTGGTTCCCCATGGCCTTAGAGATAAAGATGTTTGCAATGTCCCTCTAATTCCATGTCTTGTAGAAGTCCAAATTCTTTCACAGGAATACAGCATTCACTAGAGGTGATAAAGTAAGTTCAGAAAAGAGGCAGGAGAAAAGTAAAGTGGCTACAAAGGTTTAGGGGAGGGGATGGGGGGAAGGAGAGAAGGAGGGAAGAAAAGAGTAAGGGAATGAGAGAGAGAGAAAAAAAGAAAGAGAGAGAGAGAATATGAATGCCCAGTTGGGAGAACCAGGGACTGGTTTTTAGAAATATGGCAGTCGTAAGGTATGAGTGAAGACCATTACAGAAAAAGGAAATAAGGTAAGTAAAAATGTGGTTTTAGGAAATCATGGGGCAGGAACAGAGGAAAACTTGCAGTTGTGAGGATAAGATTGGAAAACAAGCAAGAAAGGCCAGTTGAAGACCCTGAAAGCCAAATTCAGGATTTTGGTTTTTTTTTTTTTATTTTGTTGGCAAAGGAGAAATTATTTCATCATGTAACATAAAATCCTTTCTTTATCCCCTTGTACTGCTGTCAAAACAAGCCCTTCTGATTTCCTTGAGGAAGCCGTAAAGGAGAGAAAACCTACCAGTTTCCCAGTCCTCTTCCCAACATCTCACTTCTGGATGAACCTCCTGAAGCAGAGGAGAGTTATCCGCTCTCCGAGAGTGGGAATTTACATCCAAGCTTGGGGCTGTGAAAAACATATTTCTCAAGAAATTCTTCAGTGCTTTGTGTCTCCCTCCATCTTGACAGGAGGTAGGAGACCGTAGTAAAGAAGAAGAGTGTGAGTGCGACCCGTACTTTGTCATTAGGTGTAGCCCAGGACTGAGTTTTAGTCATCGAGTGGAAACAAAGGGATCGAACCATTTCCAGAAATGGCCCTTATAATCAACTCTCATGCCTACTCTGTTGTTGCCCCCTGGTGGGGTGGGATCCACAAAACCACCACAGTGACCTGGAAGGCAACATATGGCAGAGCCTCCACGTAGTCTGCATTTTGAAAGGAGATGTGAGCTTGTATTTGGTAATCTCTTGGCAGTCTGTGACAAAGGGAATAAGGTAACAGTTGCCATTTCTCACCAGAAGTTCCTAGTATCTTCTGCTCAACAAGGGGGTTGATGTCTCAGGTGCCAGAGATTAAATCACTGAGGAGTGAGTGCTCTAATAAAATTACTTCCAGGGGCTCCTGGGTGGCTCAGTGGGTTTAAGCCTCTGCCTTTGGCTCAGGTCATGATCTCAGGGTCCTGGGATCGAGCCCTGCATTGGGCTCTCTGCTCGGTAGGGAGCCTGCTTCCCCACCCCCCTCTCTGCCTGCCTCTCTGCCTCCCTGTGATCTCTCTCTCTGTCAAATAAATAAATAAAGTCTTTTTTAAAAAATTACTTTCTCATTTATCTACTAGTATATCCTCATTTACACATTAGGGCTGGTATTATGCTCAATAGGATAAAACTGTGAAAACTAAAATCAATATGAAGTGTGTAGCATAGTGTTTTATACATAGTACATACTTACTCCAATGCCCAGAAAGAATCCCTTGTGTTGAAGGACCCCTGATGGTCTTAAGTCTATTTGTCATCTGCATCTTATAACTAATTACTCTTTTTTATGACTAATCCAGATTACATTATCCTTGAAATCTGCTACCTGGCTACTTTTACGTTTGTCCTTTTATTAAGGAAAAATCAAGCCTCTTTTTTACTTAAAGAGCTCTCACCATTCTGATCTACCAGCCCAATCCTACCCATCACGTTCTAGTCCACCTTCTCCCTGAAGACTTCAGTGATAGCCTTTCTTCATGCAAACCTTCACGCAAGCCATGCTGCTTCCTGAGTACTCAAAGCATTTATTGCTTGAATTATATATTTTACTTAGCAACATTTACTTTTCATATATACTCTTTCTAGCTTTGGCTTCTCTTGAAAAAAGTAAAGTTTAATTAGTTATATAATGTATTTTGAAATATCTTTGGTGATTCTATAAATATACATAATATATATTCCCTTTGCCTACAATTTAATTATATCACTATTTGCTTAGAAATCTTTGATGGTCTCTGTGACTGATTTTTTTTGACCCTAATTATACATTCTCCACTGATTTTGGGGTCACATCCTAATTATTCAATCTCCCCTTCTTAGATAAAATTAGAGTTTTAGTTCAGCATGAAGCCATTTCACTAGACTTTATTTGCTTGCTTTCCTTGTACTTGGATATCACCAGGAGACTAAATGAACTATTTCCCAATTTTATCTGAATGCTCAATAAAGACAGAAGTTGTGTTTTCTTTGTTGAATAGTGATGTGGGGGAGTACGAAAAGCCACATGATTTGAAGCCACAAAGTATAGAACTAGATTCATCAACTTGTAACCAGGTGTGAGTCATTTGCCAAGGATAGCTTCAGTTTACTGAGTTTGAAAACTGGGATAACAATGTCTACTTTTAATTCTTCTCAGTTGTGAGTGGTCAACTGGTATGGTCAAGTATTTCACAAATATTAGGGATTGCGGCTGTAGGTCCACAAACATGTTAAGCCAGAAATGCCTTTTAGAAATTTATTCAACACTGTCAATTCACATATTTGAAAAAAAAAAAAAAAAGAGCTGATCGAAATCCAACCAAAAAAACTCTGAAGCCAAGTGGGTTGAATGAATTGTCCAAGGTCACATGACCCTTAGAAACTGGGTCAAAAACCCCCTCCAGGTTCCTGACTTTGCCTCTGGACGCTTTCAAATGCAACACCCTCAGCTTCAGTCTGGAGGCTCAATGAATCCTTTGTCGTTTCTCCATTCACTGGGAAACAAACAAGAACAAAAACTACCTCTGAGTCATTTATTGAGCTAGTTAAGCTCAAATTTATCTCCAGTCTGGCCACTGTGTGACCTTTCCTGAATTCCATTCTCTGGGCGTAGGAGGGAAGCCTATCTTTCCCGCACCCCCTCTTTGTATCCTTGAGAATTTTCTTATTCTGTCAAAACCACTTTTAATGCACCAAGCCTCTGTTTAGGGTAACAGCCCCTCTGAAGTTTATGAAACAAAAGATTGATACCAGCTTCATAAAACTCAGGCAAATGCAATATCTTTTCTACATTGTGTTATGCCTTTAATTCTAGGAACTTTTATTCTTGGGACTATGGAAAAATGTTATAATTAGAAATAATAAGGGGAAAATGAAAACAACAATTGGAAATGTCTTCCCAAAGCTACCATTTTTGTTAATGTTCTTTCTTTATTGATTTGGTGACAAGGAATGGTAGACTTACTACTTTCTTTAGATTACACGTATATTTTCTCTTTTTTAAAGAAACTGAAAGCTTCTGAGTATATGGCATAAATGTCAATGTGTTGTTTAAAAAACACCTACCTTGCTTACACATTGGAAACGTGGAATGCTAAGATGCATAGCCACAGCTAACCCATTCCTCAAACCAGGAATGATTTTGTGAGAAAGACATCATTTTTGTGAAAAGTTAATTTCCAGGAAATAAGTCAGTTATACAACTTTCTAGGAGTCTATCCCGCTTCATGTATCAGGTTATTATTTTTGTTCATAAAGACAAATAGCAACTGTAAGGATTTGGCAGTTTAAGATAACCCCATTTACTTCTATGATTTGGTGCCACTAAAACTTGACTTTTTCTCTCACTGCTCTAATTAACAAGCATGATAAATAAATCTAATGGAAAAAGTCGTCATTTCCTAAACACTTTCAGTTTTCTTTTCTTTGCGAGTGGTTGTTTTAAAATAAAAAAATTAAATTAATTCATTTTTTCAGCTTTATTGAGATATAACTGACATATCATGTGTAAGTTTAAGGTATAGAATGTGTTGATTTGATATACTTATATATTGTAAAATGATTACTATCATAAAATGAGATCACCAGGAGGAGAATTCACTTTTCATGAGTAGAGAAATATCTAGAGCCTACTATGTGTCAAGCCCCATTTCAGGTTTTTGAGCTGGGAAATGATACCATTTGATTTATCTTTGTTAACTAAAGTTCAGATTAATAAAAATTTGTTGATAGCCTATTGTGATCCAGGCCATGGGACAAGTCCTGGGAACAAGAAAATGAAGGAATTTATAATTCATTGTCCTTGCTTTTGATGAACTCACAGCCTACTTGATGATTTGATGTGGTAAATATGATGGTGGCAAGAAGTGATGGGTTGGGTGTCATATGAGCGAGAGATGGATTTCCTAGAGGAGATAACCCTTAGATAGCTCTTAAAGAATGAGAAAACTTGAAAAAAATTTAATGGCATGGAGCATTCAATGTTGCTGGATGGAAGCAAAGCTTTGTTTATGAAATTTCTCCTGTCTCAAATTTCTTCCACTTTCAATCTTGAGTTTCCCATGAACATATTCTTTACTCTCTACTCTTTATTAAAATATTAATTAAAATACTACCTATTTGAAGAAACTTTTCTGATGCCCATAGGAAAAATGTATTAATGTTTCCATTGTGTGTCTGTCTCTGAATAGACTGAAAATACTGCCAGTATCCATACCTTTTACACCTTTTATAAGTGTTCCGCTATGTTTCATAGCTTGCACATGGCCAACAAATCTTCCACTGCCACTTCAATTTTATCTGAACTCAAAAATCACTTCATCAGGTTTTGTTCAGTCTCACAAATAGTTTACCAAAATTATTAGGTCATCATAACTGCTACTTGTTACACACCATTATCATTGACAACTTTCAGGCTAATCAATGGTGTAACATCCCTTTAATTACACTCTACTACCTATTGTGTTCTATCTAGAATCTCAGACCTGAGAGAGAGCTTAAAATTCATCTCTAGCTTAATTCACAACTCCAACTGCACAATAAAATACAACAGGTACCACTGAAATGCAGTGGACAAACAATGGTCTTTTACATAAACTGAGCTGATTTCATTCTTAGATATCCATGTAAGAAAAAAAGTAATGTTGACTCTTGCTTCATAACATATACAAAAATCACAGATAAGGCCAAATAGGAAAGAAAAATTTAAAAGCTTCAAGAAAAAAACATAGGAGAAAACCTTTATAATATATTGAAGGAAGCAAAAATTTCTTAAATGTAGCACAAAAAGCATTAACTGTGAAATGAGAATTGTATGATTTGGTTATGGGGGTGGACATAGATATGTGACATTTAGAGCCCCCTCCAAGAATGGACCTGGTTCAGCTGCAGGGAGGGTTGTCCATGGAAAGTGTTCAGCAAACAAACCACTTTCGGGATTGCCTCAGGGACGGAAGACTACTCACCCAAAGTCATGCTCTTCCAGGGTCAGATCAGTGACCTGATCCAGACAGAGGTACAAAAGTTCTGCCATTTTGGCCAATGCAGGACAACTCTAAGAAATTATATATGTTCCAGAGTTTCCGTGGTCAGCCAAGACTTTTGGACATACATCACAAACAGACATCTCCTTTTCTCTCTGCTTTCCCATTGGTGTTGGTCCAAAGGACAGACTATAAACATATTCAACACTAACTCTCTCAGAGTTCGCTGTCTGGAGAACTCAAACTGTAGAAGTCATTCAAACTAAGAACTTCCATTCATCAAAAGACCCCGTTAAGAGAAGATATTTGCAATACATATACCTAAAACCTGTCAAGCATCTAGAATAGATGAAGAACTTCTACAAATCCACAAGAAGATGACAATTATATTAAAAACTGAGAAAACTCAAGAAGGTACTTCACAAACAGAATATTCATATGGCCTGTAAACATAGACAAAGGTGCATTCTTCTCAACATGAGTGAGACTAAGACAAAGAAACAAACAGACTACAAAAACAGAAACAAACTGCGAAGCAATGCCATACACTATACACTCAATAGAAGGCCTAAGATCACAATGACTGACAATAGCAAATATCGATAAAGACGGGGAACAGCTGGATAACTCATATATTACTGGTGGGAGTTAGACTGGCTCAACTACTTTGAAAAATATTTCGTTTCTTTCTACTGAAGGGAAATACAGAGCTACCACCCTATGCTCCAACAATTCTTCTGCTAGCTATACACTTAAGAACAGTGTGTTTATTTTCCAAATGACTTCTATGCATATTTTCATAATATTACCATTATAATATGTAAGATTTTGGAAACGACTCAAATATCCGTTAACTGTAACATGGACTAAAACTTGTGATGTATTCAGATAATGGAATACTGTGAAAGAATAATGAATGAGCTGCACAAAAAATATGGATAAATTGCACATGCTTAATACTAAGTGAAAGAAACCAGACTCAGAATAAGATATACTATTTGATTCCAGTTATATTCGGTTCAAAACTAGCAAAACTGATCAATGGTGTTGGAAATCAGCATGGTAGTTACTTTTGGGGTGTATGTTGGGGGTGGTATTGATGGGGAGAAAACCTGAAGGAGTCTTCTTTAGTGGTAGAATTGTTTTACTATATTTTTGATGCATGAGGTAATTACATAGGCGAATAAATGGTAAAAATACATTGAACTGTACACTTAAGATTAGTTCACTGTATTACATGTAAGTCATACCTCAACAACAACAAAAATCACCTGGAGATACATGTGTATCTTCAGACTCCATCCTCCAGAGACTGATTAAATTGGTCCACCATGCCTTAGGCCTGGGTGACATTTTACTTTAGCAAGCTCCCCAGGTGATTCTAATCTGCAGCCAGTGTTAAGAACCACAGATCTGATGAAACTTCCCGTGCTTGCAATGATAAGAGAGTCAGCTCTGAGAGTCAGGTTACTTACCCAAGGGGACACACAACAAATCTGATTAAAGCCTCACACATCTTAATGGTTAATATTGTACTTTTGATCATGACCACCTTGTATTGTCTTTTTTCTCATGTTATCAAGTAATGACATCCTCAGACAATGTTTTCTGAGCCCTCTTCCAACTCCCCACTTCACAGGACAGCAAGTACACCCTTCTGAGCCTCTTGCCTTAGTTGATCTAAGTCCATCCTGATGTGCTCAGTTTTGAGGGACAGAACTTGTTTTCAAGCAGAATTAAACTACATTTCACAACAGAGATGCTTTTACCTGTCTGGATTCGATAATCAGCTGGCTGTAATCCCAGAGATGTCCACATTGGAAAACTTTTACAAGGACAAATCTCCCCTGGATTGTTTCTGTCTCTCTGGGTTTTGTACGGATTGAAGGAAACAACACACATAAAGCTTTTAGGAGAGTGTGTGTTCAACTAATGGTCATGATGATAAGAGTAATTATACTACTACTGGTGATGATCACAAATTTTAACATGACCACAATACAGTTACCAGCCTCAGTAAATTTCACATTAGTACCATATTTTCATCTAACACTGTGTTCCAGTTTCACCAGATGACCGGATATACCCTTTAGAGCATTATTTGCCCCCCAAACCAGAATCCAGTCTATAGTCAGATGTCATATTTAGTTGTCATTTTTTTTTGAAGATTTATTTATTTATTTTAGGGGTAAGGGACAGATGGAGAGAGAGTCTTAAGCAGACTCTATACTGAACATGGAGGCTGAAATGGGGATCAATCTCATGACATTGAGATCACGACCTGAGCCAAAATGACGAGTCAGACGCTCAATGGACTGCACCACCCAGGGGCCCCAGTTGTCATATTTTTTTAGTTTTTTTTAATCTGCAACATTTCCACAGCCTGTTTTTAAAATAACATTAACATTTTGAAATAATATAGTCACCCTCTCCCTTTATTAATAAACTATTGCTCATTTTGTGTTTGCCTTATGTTCACTCAAGATTCAATTAGGATATGACTTCTGCACCAGAACGCTGCATAGGTGAAGCTGTATTTTCCTCCAGGTATCACAGCCTGAGGCACATGGTTGCCATATTCCCTTGTTGAGAGTATAAATCTTGATCACTCAGTCATAGTATTGTCTGATATTTGCCCTGTATAATTGTTATTTTTTAAAAGATTTTATTTATATATTTGAGAGAGAGGGAGTGAACGGAGGGGAGGGGCAGAGCGAGAGGAAGAAGTAGACTCCTTGCTAAGCAGGGAACCCATACCAGGACTCTATCCCAGGATCCTCAAATCATGACCTGAGCTGAAGGAAGACGCCCAAACAATTGAGCAACCCAGGCACCCCTGCACTATGCAATTATTTTTTTATCCTCTGCAAGTAATAAACATTTGGTGAGGAATCACTTTAAGGTAATGCAAACATCCTGGTTCTCATCAAAATTTCACCTTAGGTTTAACATCCATAGATGATTCCTGCCCATTCCAATTTATAGTTGAAAAAGTAGATCAACATACCTGAGTTATTTCAAACATATTTTAAAAGTTTCTAAAAACTGAATCAAGGAAAAAAAAATTCCTTCAGTGTTTGCATTCACATTAACAACACCGATTCATCTTCTGATTTGACTTTGAAGTGAAAGTTTCTCCATTTTGAAACTGTATCTGTCTGTGTTAAATAAATTTACTTTTTTTGTTTGTTTCAGGGTATCATTATAACATAAAAGTCAAAGAGGTATGATATACAAACAGAAAAGCAACTCCAAACTTATCAACAAAGAATTTTGAGGGTTTTTTTTAAATTTTTGAAGTCAATTTATATAGTTAAATTCTGCACATTGGACTCAAGTTAGAAAAATGTGTAAAATGCTTTGTGGTTAATATGAAAGTTTTATTTTCAACAAAAATGATCACACTTGTCTAAGTAGTTCACAAATATTCTTTTCTTTCCCTTGGATCTTCAAATTTAACTTCTTCATATGAAGTGTAATATCAGTGAGAAAAACATAAATCACATTGCCAGTTTTGTCTTTGATTACAAAATATCTGTCAAATATTATTGCTATAGACTGAATGTTTATACATCCAAATTCAGACATTGAAACACTAATCCACAGTGTGATAGTATTTGGAGGTGGGACTTTCGTGAAATAATTAGGGTAAGATTAGATCGTAAGGTTGTGTACCTCTCATAATGGAATTAATGACCATAGAAAGGGGCAGCTCTTGCTTGCTCCCCTACCCCTCTCTTTCTCTCTTTCTGCCATAGGAGGATAGAAATACAAGGAGTCAGCTGTCTACAAGCCAGGAAATAGGCTCCCCCCAGGCACCACCCTGCTGACTTGAACTTGGACTTCCTAGCCTCCAGAATTTTAGGACATAAACGTTTGTTGTTTAAGTAACCCAGTCTGTACTATGAGTTATAGCAGTGCAAACTAAGAGAATTACTTTTATTTCAAGAAAATCTTGGATTGGAGTTACTATTGTGCATCTTGGAAATACTACTTCACAACTCACCCAGTTACTAGTGACAGGCAAAATAAAATTAATAAATTCATTATCCTTTAATTCTTAGAACGGTCCAACAAACTGGTGATGATTTACACTAATGTAGTGAGAAAATTTTAACAACTACATCTTTAATATGTTTCATATAGCCTGCTTAACAAAACTGTGTACAAATTGTTTAAATATCTGTCATTCAGTGGACGAGCAGTCTCTTATTTTAGGGAAAATTGTATCTTATTTTAAAATCTAATACAACTGGACTTTTGACCTAACAAAGCTGGAGGTTCACTGATTGTGATAGAAAAAAAATTTTAGTATCAATTTGAAATTCTCCTTGGGCAAATGTGAACGATTGAAAAATATCTGCGCTTTGAGTTTATTTTCTTTGACTTAAATTGACAGTTTTTGGTAAATTTGGAAGCCCTTTGAGGTAAAATGTATCTGTCATATTATTTGGGTCATGTTTCTTATATCAAACTAAACATTTAAAGCTAAAGAAAAGTATTTGCAATTTTTCAAATTTGAATCAACTGATCTTTCATATTGCTGGAAAGATGTGGTAACCACAATTACTTAGTGGTTCAATTTAGGAAATTTGTTTTTGTGAAATAAAACAAATTTCTATTTTGTTTCCTAGTCTTTTTCTTTTCTTTTCTAGTCTGTTTCTCACAGATTTGCGGCAAAATTTTGTAACTGAAGTAATACCTTTCCATCTAACGTGTGTATGTATGTATGTATGTGCATACTCACAAGTATCCATACCATTTTATAGTAGGTAGAAGTTACAATTTCAGGTCCTTTTAAAAATCATTAAAAAATGTATTTTAGAGTGTAATTCTGACATCAGTTGACTAATTTTGATGGACTTTTTTAATGACTTGAGAAGAACTTTCTTACCAAATTCACCATGCACTTGCTGAGAATGTCTCTTAACATTGTTCACTTTATTATTTTAATTTTTTAAATAGAAGGAACAGATGGACTTTTTATTTTGCTCCATTTCAGAAAATTATAATTGCCATTCAATATGAAATTTATGACATACTTTCTTCCAGTTTCCGTTTTTTTTTAAGAAAACTGCTGCTTGTTTTCCTGCCCCCACTGTATTCAGCATTAGTATTGTGTCTATGCTTTCAATATTAAATTTTGTTCATACTTATTTTTAAACATGAAAAATAATTTAATTATATTGTAGTAAATATAAAATATACTTGAATTATCTATTATAATTCACATGGGTATCTCTTAATTTGTGCTGTCTGTATAATATATTCAAATAAGCATATTATAATGTTTTATCAATGGATAGAAAAAAATCCTCTAATTAAATCAAACTGCTAGTACTGCTTAGATTGGTATTATGTTTATGGTATACTAGAAATTACACAGAAACATTAAATGATCACTATAACAAAAACAATAATATCTATGTATTTCACTCTTTTTTGAAATAAAAATTATGTTGGGTTTATTTTGTTTGTTCATAGAATGTCTCAAAAATAAATCATGGTTTGGCTTTAAATTAAAATTTAAAAAATGATGGGTTTTTTTTTATGTGACCTTTTAAAAATTTTTTTTAAAATTTTTTATTTTATTTTGTTTTTATTATTTGCCCCAGGGGTACAGGTCTGTGAATCATCAGGCTTACACCTTTCACAGCACTCACCATAGCACAAACCCTCCCCAGTGTCCATAACCCATCCACCCTATCCCTACCCTCCCACCCCCCAGTAATGCTCAGTTTGTTTTGTGAGATTAAGAGTCTCTTATGGTTTGTTTCCTTCCCAATCTCATCTTGTTAAAAATGATGTTTTTTTAACCAGGTTCTTTGGTCATATACAATAAAACTAAAAATATCGGGGCACCTAGGTGGCTCAGTTGGTGAAGTGTCTGCCTTCTGCCCAGGTCATGATCCCAGGGTCCTGGAATCGAGCCCCGCATCAGGGTCCTTGTTCTACAAGGAGCCTGCTTCTCCCTCTTCCTCTGCCCCTCTTCCCTGCTTGTTCTTCTCTCCCTCTCTTTCTCTATCAAATAAATACATAATTTCTTTAAAAAAATATTTATTAAAAGGAACCAAAACTCCTAAATTTTGGAGGTTAAGGAATGCATGCCTTGGGTTAAGGGGGAAAATCAAACAGGACATCATAAATTATCTGGGAAGTGGTAATATAAGACAATCTTCTACTAATTTTGTACTTACTTTGTACTTTTTCTAGTTCTTTCAGATGTACAATTAGGTTGCTTTTTTTGAGATTTTCTTTGTTTCTTAATGTAGACATTTATTGCTTTAAAATTTCACTCTTAAATCAAAATGCTATTGTCCCAGACCATAAGGTTGTGTTTCACATACACACACACAATTTACACTACGCCAGTTTTTAAATTTAACTTCCAATTTAAATTCATTAAAATGAAGAAACGTTAAAATGCTGTTTCTCGGTTGCACTAACACATTTCCAGTGCTCAGAAAGAGTGTGTGGCTAGAGGGTACCATATTGGACAGTGTAGGAGAGGTCCTGATTCTATGAGGGAGGATACTTACACTGGTAGACACAACATGAGTTTAACTAAACTTAAAACTGTCACTGCTGTCTGAACAGTTTGGTTTCCTCATGCCAGTGGACCAGAAGACAAAGAAGGAAGGCACCATTTTGATGAAAATAGTTGACTTTCATCTTCTTGAGGAGACAGGGTTGTTGCTACAAGAAGGTGGAAGTGGGAATATGTTACCCAGGTTATCCATTTGTTGTCTCTCTCTCTTTTTTTTTTTTTTTTTTTTCCCTTAAGAGAGAAAGAGAGCATGAGCAGGGGGGAGGGACAAAGGGAGAGGGAGAAAGAGATTCTCAAGTAGGTTTTATGCTCATTGCAGACTCTATCTCACAACCGGGAGATCATGACCTGAGCTGAAATTAAGAGTCAGAGGCTTAACTGACTGAGCTACCCAGGCACCATTTGGTGTCTCTTGATGTTTGCTTAGGCAGGTTTCTCCCTGAATGAGGAAGTACAGTAGACACAGCCTGAAAATTGAAAAATAACTGGGGTTACTTCTGTAATATATAAGCTATCAATAAGTTATTTAGACAAACAGAAGTACAAGCAAAGGGTAAGTGGAATGTGAAATGGATCAGCTAATTTGGGGTCCAGACAGTATGAATATCACTTATATCCTGGAGATTAACTGCAGCAACAGGGGCTGCTGCTTATCTTGCTAAACCTTCTTTTGAAATTTTGAAAGATAACTGAACATATCTCACTGACAGCCTTAATTGAAGAGGTGTGAAAAATGGAAATAGAGCAAAAAGATGCATGCAAATATACTCAACATCATGAATCATCAGGGAAACAGTATGGAGGTTCCCCAAAAATTAAAAATAGAAATACCATACTATCTAGCCATCCACTTGTGGGTATTTATCCAAAGAAAACAAAAATTCTAACTCAAACAGATACATGCACCTCCATGTTCATTGCAGCATTATTTATAATAGCCAAAATATGGAAACAATCTAAGTGTTCATTTGATGAAACAATGGATAAGTGATATACAATGGAATATTATTCCATCAATAAAAAAATTATATCTTGTCATTTGCAACCATAGGGATGGATCTCCAGGGCATTATGCTAAGCGAAATAAGTCAGAGAAAGACAAATACCATATGATCTTATTTATATGTGGAATCAAAAAAGAAACAGAAACAAGAAACAAAACCAAGTTCATAGCTATAGAAAAGAGATTGGTGGTTGCAGGAGGAAGGGAGTGGGGGCGGGGGTGGGAGAAATGTGTAAACTGGGGTTTTTAAATTCGTTTTGTTAAAAAAATGAGTAAAAATTTTAAAAATACATAAAACAGACCATGATTCATGCAAATATTTCTGTGCATAAAATTGTGAACCTTTTAACTTATCTCCACCTCTTCTGTAAAACAGGATCTTGGAGATCTTGGAGCCTGTGTTTTACTGAAGGCCCTGGCTCAATCCCTTGTAGAAAAGACCCTCAGTGATTTTTGCTGTGATTTTATTATTATATGCACCATTCCCAGGGGTACTGAAGAGTTAGTTATATTTTAAGAAATTATTTTCAACAAATAAAACAAAACCAGTCAAGTACATCCATGCTGTGCCAAGCCATTTTAGAGCCCAAGGCAAAAGAAAAAAAATAAACAGTAATACTGATCTTGTTTTCATTTAAAATGTTGATATCTTGTTCAAAGATGTTTTTGCTTTACTTTTTGTTATAAAATATTGAGTTAAACTATTTATTTTAACTTTATTTTTGGTGCCCCCTTCAATTTTTCTAGGGAGGCCTGCACTGACCTTGTCCCAGTACTGAACGTATTCTCATTATTTTACTGATGTATTGATGTTTCTGTTCTTATATTGGATTTTGTGCTGTGTCTATATTCTTTTGATTAAGCACTGGTGCAATCATTCCCTCAGAGGCTGAGAGCTACTGGCATGTTATGGCTCAGTCCCTCCTAGCGCTCACCCTTCATGAATGGCAGCTGTGTTGTCTGGATCACATGGCCCTTCATGGGGGACATACAAGAATAATGACTGGTAGATGTGGGATATAAAGATCCTTGTCCTGTTTGGAGAAAATTCTTTTTTTTTTAAAGATGTTATTTATTTATTTGACAGAGAGATTACAAGTAGGCAGAGAGGAAGGCAGAGAGAGAGGAGGAAGCAGGCGCCCTGCTGAGCAGAGAGCCCGATGTAGGACTCGATCCCAGGACCCTGAGATCATGACTTGAGCCGAAGGCAGAGGCTTTCACCCACTGAGCCACCCAGGCGCCCCTGATTGGAGAAAGTTCTAAAGGACCATTGCAGTTTCCTGGTGGACTGGCTCAGGTCTTTTGCTTGACTGTCTCACAGCCCAACTTCTCCCTAGGAGTTGATTCCAAAAGCATTCCCTAGTACATTTCCTCCACCCTGATCTCCATCTCAGAATCTGACTCCCAAGAACAAAACCTGTGACAGCTGTGTCCAGGAGTGGTCTGAGAAAGTGGGTCTTACAGTCGGATTTTGGAGCTGAAGCACCAATTGGAGGCTGACAATGAGAATCCATTACTGGTGTTACATGGAGCATGGATAGACCTGGGTGCAAGATTGCAGTTCGATTTTAAAATTTGACCAGTGAAGAACTGAGATAATACCGGGAAGGAAATTTACTAGCAGGAGGAAGATATCCAGGATTTGAGTAACATTGGGAACTAGAAACAAAGGAATGCTATTCCTGGATGGGATAGATGCTTTGAATAAAGATAATAAAAGGCTGAACACCAATTAGCCAGCAATTAAAAGCAAAGAATGAAAGCCAGAGGACCTTGTTGTTATCATATAAAGCGATTCATATCTCTTACAGCTGGATTTCTAAAAAAGATGAGCCCAGTTCTCAGGCCTTAACTCATAAGACCTCCAGAGCTTTAAAGAGAGCTGGGTTTCTCAGACATGATAGGTTTGCCAAGCCATGATCAGGATCCTATCTGGGAAGAAATAGAATAATGGAAAATGGGATTGGGTTGCTGAACTAAAAAAATGTTGATTCCTTAGATTTCCTCAAATTATCTGTGATAACAGAAGTGTACCATTTCACTCACTTTGTACAGAAGTGTTACCCCAAGCCCCACCCCCTTACTTGAAGATTATGTGGAAGCCTTTGTCCAGAACCTTCATCCTTGCCTACTAGATGGATAAATACAGTTAATGCACAACATAGCCAAGCCAGTGAATGCTGTTATTATTAAAGGAAGAGATGAACTACATTTTTAAAGAGCTGCAAAATGTACTAACCATATGGGCGCCTGGGTGGCTCAGTGGGTTAAAATGTACTAACCATATATAGGCAGGAGTTGAGGCTGTACAAATGGAACAAGATTCTGAAGGTGCTGGATCAAGGGTTGCAGAATGTAGAGCTGGATTTTGGAGCGTTTATTGATATGGGTATACTCCCTCAGGAGTCAGAGAAAGCAATGGTCCCTGCCTGATAGAAAAGAAATGCCAGCATTTTTATGGGAGAAGGTCGATGAAGGATTCAAAAGGCTCAGAAAAGTAGATTTGTTGGAGTTACATACCACATAGGTCTTGAAAATCCACGAGATGAGTATTTTTCCTTGGGAAGACTTGAAAGGCCATCCACTTACCAAAGCAATAAAGAATGTGCTGGTGAGCAGGGACCAGCCCCACTGAGAAGTTCAGAGACTGGTACCCTCTCTTATCCTGTGTTATTATATAGTCTGAAGAGACCTGGGCCATCTGGACACCCCACAGAGCATCACAGTGATGAACTTATTTGTGACATCATGCTAATCTGCCAGATAAGAAAGAAGCGACAAGTTCACTGGAGGACTTGGTAAAAGGCATGCACTTCAAAGAATGGGAGATAAAGCCATGAATATTCAGGAACTAGCTACATCAGTTAATTATTTACGATCCAGTGAGGCATGCCAGGACATTACCTCCAAAGGACAAACTATTGCACCTCATAATACTTATCATGAAGAAGGTAGCACAATGCCTGGTAGACCTCTGACTTTTCGGAGGCAGCACATTCCACCTTTGGGAGTAATGCACTGACCCACATATCGGGTCACATAAAAGGCATCAGGAGAGGATCCTACAGCAGGACAAAGCTCTGGTGAAGGGGCCCTGCTGCTTGGTATATAGGATCTGTCATCCCCTGTATATTAGAGGCCACTGTGGTAGAAAAGATGCTCAGTAAATTCTGGCAAGCATTGAGTAGGGGATTCCACAATGCATTGCTCAAGGGTTCCCAGCGAGACCATGTAATTCCCAGTAATGTATTAATCTTTTTAAAAATAGCCCTTGGCTCATAGCCACTCCCTTTGCACATCCTGAACTGAAAAACCAGCAGAAAAAGAGTCACTCACATGACAGTGGTCATGATCCTATTCATTGAGAAGAAGTAGAGATAATGTTTTGGAGGTGGGGAGAAATGTTATTTTCAACCTACTGGTCCACAGAGGGGTCTCTTGATATCCGTGTTAGCAATTATTAGACAAGTACAGTAGCCACAGCCTGACAAGTGTAAGTTACCTAGACAAGCAAAATGGAATCTAGAATGGACAATAGGAGAGGGAGGTGATGAGTGTAATTGTGGCCTTAAGACCCGCTGCAGTGGTGGGAGTCCCTGGACTCATCCTCCCTCTTTCAAATTTACTCTAAGGAAAGAGGCCACCGGAATCATGAAGAAATGGCTTCCAGAACTCACATGAAGGAAATGAATTGGAGTGACTCATGAGGAAAGCTGTCTTGATGCTGCATTGCCTCCTCCAATTTCCCTGCTTTAAACCAAAACCCTAATTCTTCCAGCTGCCATTGGTTTTGGAGACTAAAGTTTTGCAGCTTACTATCCACAAGATCCTGCCATAGGCTGAATAGAAACATGTTTCGTAACTTCACATCTTCTTCTCCCCGGGTATAATGGAGGTATAAAGGGCCAGCACTCCCTTACCCAAATTGTAACAACTCTGCAGGGTCATCTCAGTGTCTGGGTTCCCCCATAAGTCCAACTGAGTCCCTTATCATGGTTTCATCATAATCCAGTTTCTCCTGAAAATTCTCTTCCTTCACTTCTTCCACAGATGTTGACTTGTGTGCTCCTTCAAACATTTCTTGAAGAGTCTGCTTCCTAGATGCCCTGATCTTCAGCAGGTCCTGTCCTCACACCATTACTACCTTAAAACTCACTCTCCTAGTTATCCTTTTATTTATTGACAAACAGGTTAAATTGTCTGAAATTCCTATTTTCTTTTAAAGATTATTTATTTATTGAGAGAGAGAGAGAGATCACAAATAGGCAGAGAGGCAGGCAGAGAGAGTGGGGGGAAGCAGGCTCCCCGCTGAGCAGGGAGCCCGATGCGGGGCTTGATCCCAGGACCCTAAGATCATGACCTGAGCTGAAGGCAGAGGCTTTAACCCACTGAGCCATCCAGGTGCCCTGAAATTCCAATTTTCATCATTGCCTCCCCACTGTGTGGAGTCTTGTTTTCTATCTGTGGTAACATTTCTACTTTTTCAGTTGAGTAGACTTGCCCTCTGCAATTAATTCCAAGGTTACCATCCCTGTCTCCAAGGGAAAGTGAGAACACGGTATGTATTTGCCTATTTCAACAATGTCAAACCTCTTGCACCTGATGTGTTTGACGGATTCTAAATTGAGAAGCATCTGAAGGGAGAGGACCTGAGCCTTGTAAGTGTACTTGTCACCACTGCGCTGTCATCCTCAAAGACTGCATGAGCTGGGGATGCACAAAGGGCACACTGCCTGAGCAAGATGAATGTGAAGAGGCATTTGGGGATTTTGTTTTATGCATCCATAAATAAATAAGCCCAATTCACTCAATGTGGTAGACCGAAATCAGGAACTGAGGCAAAATACCATCTGAAGACACCCAGAGGAGTTACTCCCAGAGTTTTCCATGTAAAATCATGAAAAGACAAAAAGAAACAACAACAACAACAACAAAAAACTATTAATTCTCCTCCACATAGTCTGTTGCTGTCACCCAGGGCAGGCCCACCAGCCACTGTTGCTGACATCCTTTTTCTTCCGGTATTTAGTAAAATTAAACTGTCAGTCTTCATTTTTCTTGATGGCTTCAGGACTGTACCCATTTCTGACTAAGAGGATTTTTTTTAACATTAATTTTAAAGAGAGTCTTGGTGAATTCAAAGCCTTTCTTTTCATATTGACATCTTCAGATGAGACCCAGGATACTAGAGACAAAGACATCAGGAAAAATGAAGGTTGGCAGCATAAAAGCAAAAGAAAACATTTTCCTTTTTGTTGACTTGATGTTCTCTAATTTGGAAGCTTGGGAGAGATCCAGACCCAGAAGTGGCCGTGTTGTTGCTGGGATGGGACGTGGGATAGGCCTGTCCCTGTGCCCTGAGATAATATCAAATAGACTGTTGATGAGGAGGGCCCTGCCCATCAGAGAAACGGAGGAGTGGGCACAATGAGATCACTCACCGAGGTGGTCGCCTCCCCAACTATCATACCGTGGGCGTACTGCTCCTCATTTTTATTGTTTCAGGGGCCTGCGTTCCATCACAGAGTGTGCTTCCTGGATTTAGGACCCGACCCTGCATTTTGATCAAGTGGACCCTCCACCTACAACAACACAGACTAGATGGACTTAAAACTGACCTTTGTACTCAGTCCCCTTCTCACCAGATCTCCTTGTTGAGCACGAGTTTGGTTAAATTGCCCAAGAGGCAAGTTTGCTATTGAAGGTCTCTGGGTTTGATTTCTTGTTTTTTTTTCCCCCTCACCTTTCATCTTCTCATTTTCACAGGCACCCAGGATGCTCATGCTGCTTTCTGCAAGCCCAGCCTGACCCATACTCAGTTCTTGTGAAATATTGTGATATTCTGCGACTCAAAAACCACATTCCTTCACTCTCCTAATATCCAATTGTACATTCTCTAAGTATATCAGATGGTGCTACAGCTATAAGTCGGTTACACCTCCATGGAAGCCTGTTTGTTTAGCTCAGAGTTAGAAGAGAGGAAATGAATAAAAGAGTTTCAGTGCAAGGTAACAATAAAGCTTTATTATTTATGGAGTATTTATTTTTTAAAGGACAGCACATGCTAACCAAAACTGAGCTCCCTAAAGACATGTCTGAATTTCATTCATGTTTCTGTATCCCTCAGTATTTGCCGCAATGCCTTGAAGAAGTGAGGAATTCAAATAAATGTTGAGTTCACTGCAATCAAATGAATTAATGTTACTACATGAAACTCTATGGAATATACTCTTTTTGTATTTAAAATCATAAGCTTTTTTTAAAAAAAGATTTTATTTATTTGAGAGAGAGAGAGTTAGCGAGAGAGTACTAGCTGGGGGAGAGGCCCAAGGAGAGGGGAAAGCAGACTCCCAGCTGAGCAATGAGCCCTAAGCAAGGAGCACCACACAGGGCTCAGTCCCAGGACCCTGGGACCATGATGTGAGCTGAAGTCAGACCCTTAACTGACAGCTACCCAAACACCTCCAAGTCATAAGCTTTTGGGTTCAAAAGGCATAGACTAGTTTTTGGCTATCATGTACTTGGGAAAGTATGTTTTGTGGGCAAGTTATGAGGCACTGATGTATTTCAACTTCCTCATCTATAAAATGGACATTAAGAACATAACCTGTCTCACAGAGTTGGTGTAGGGATTACAAAAATTTGTAGGGTGCTCTTCATAGTGACATTCTCATGGGTAATGCATGTTGATAATAATAACAGTAACAGTAATGCTAATGTAAATAAGTGGATTCTATTTCTCATGACTGTAAACTTAGAGTTAATTTAGTGTGCTAATTCCAAACTATTTCTTTGATCTATTTGAACTGCAAGAAAAGTAAAATTTTTAATATATAAATTCCCAATATTACTTTATTTCTGTGAAAATAAAAAAGGGTGAGATGCTTATATTTGAAGCTGCTTAGAATAGAGCAGGAATTAGCAAACTTTTCCTGGCTAGGACTAGGTAGTAAATATTTTAGGATTTGCAGGAAGCATATGGTCTCTGTTATAACTATCCAACTCTGCCATGGACCCATAGATGAATGGGCTTGACTGTATTCCAATAAAACTTTATTTACAGAAACAGGTGAAGACCTGAGTAAAGTAAAACCAGAGGAAAACACCGATGTAGTGAAATTCACCATTGAGTGATGCATCATTTAAGTGTTTTCCATCCAGCATCCATGAGCCACCACTGAATCCTTGTAATAAACTCTATACAAGTGCTTGAAAAACAATCAGAAAAATAGCACACAACACACACACACACACACACACACACACACACACACACACACACAGAAGAGGCGCTTGGCTGGATTTTGTCCCCAGGCTATGGTTTGTAGAAAACATCTAAGGTTATAATAGAGTAGGTGAATGAGTGAATTCATTATTGTTTTCATCAAAAACTGACAGGTGGAGCTCTAAAGAAGGCCATTCTCTCCCAGCACAGAGACAACCTAGTTATTCCAGGGAAAACACTCTTGGCACAGAGTCTAATAAGACATACATTGCAAGACCATCTTAGGACATGTAGCCAAGGTAAATCAATTCAATAACTAACTTCAGCAACTTGTCAATCTAGTGTTTTCAGTTTGTATTTCTTTGTTGGGAAAATAGCTGGTTAGGAAATCAGTTACTGTGGCAAGCTTCCAATTTTAGTCCAATTTTAGAGAGCAGAAGTGTTTTGCTAGTTTTTGTTATACAGGCAAATAATGAGAGAGAAGCCAGGGAGGGAGATGTTAAGTCTTGGTGGATGCGAGTTGTCCCAAAGCCAGAGTGTCTTCTTTCATTGGGTTATTTACAGAACATGCGAACAGCAGACTTAACTACAACATGCAATCAGCCATTGGGGAAAACTCACCCCATTACAGTGGAAGAGAGGGAAATGGAAAACCTGAACTCCAGTCATTGGTGGCACTGGGGAGTGACCTGGGAGACCTCCAGCTCTGCTACCAAATTCCCTTATCTTTTCCTCCTGCTTTTCAATCCCAGTTAAAAAACCAAAACAAAACAACAAAAAACAAAACAAAACCCTTCAAAACAAATCTGATAGCTCCCCTTTCCAACCAGATTCTACCTCTTTCTCTTTTAAAATAGAAAATCGATGGCAAAAACTGCCACCAGCCAAGAATATGAACACGACTAGAGCAATCAGAATGAGATCGTCAACACTGGGCAAGATTCCGTAATCTCTGATCTGTCTCTGAGAATAAAAGAACCAAGGTTGAGCAATTTGCTTTTCAGAGGGTGCTTACACACATACGTATACTAGTTCAGTCTAAGCCTTGTGATGATAATAGATTGAACGTGCATATAAATTATCCAATCCTTCTTACCCTAGCCCTAGTAGTTTGTGTGTGACCAGATGATAGTATGTCAGTTGGTTTTCTGCTCTTAAAAATTTGAGAATGTGGATGTGAATATAAGCTGCCAAACAAGCCCAAACTGCAGGAACCAGTTTATCTGAACTTTCAGAAAATCATAAAGGACGTTAAATTTGAATGAATGTTACGAGAACTGAAACTCAGCTTGAATTGATGGATTTTCATTTCAATTGCATTTGATTATTCTTGTTATGTTATTACTATGTTCATAACCATTGCGATTTGTCAGTACAGAGCAATTTCTTCCCCCAAAGTAATATGGCTTGAAATCTAGAATGTCAATGACGGTTTTCTCTGAGCATCCATTTTAGAGGTANGATTTTCATTTCAATTGCATTTGATTATTCTTGTTATGTTATTACTATGTTCATAACCGTTGCGATTTGTCAGTACAGAGCAATTTCTTCCCCCAAATTAATATGGCTTGAAATCTAGAATGTCAATGACGGTTTTCTCTGAGCATCCATTTTAGAGGTAATTGTTCAGGTAGTATTTTATTTAGGAAGCTCAAAGTAGTATGTTGGCCAGATTTAAATATTTGTAACTGGGGAGAAAGATCACATAGAAAAGGCATGAATTTGAACCTAAGCTCTGTCTTTAAATATTTATATGACCTTGGGCTGATGTTACAAATTACACAATTAATGCCCTTAACCTCTGCAAAAGGTGTTACTTCTATTGAAAATGCCTCCTTTCTTTCCCCAAGGTCTTGGAGAATTCCTCCTCTTTCTTCAAGTTTCACCTCTACTAGACATTCCCTCTTATTTTCCCCTTTACAGTTGATTACCAACAATCCTTGAATAATAGTAACAATGACTTAACCTTCATTATTTTCATGCTTGTCCATAGGTATGATGTTATTAGGGTTCCTATACCATTTCATATTTTAGTTTTCTGTTTTTCTATTCATCTTCTGCAGTAGACTATTCATTTCTCGAGGTGGGGAAAGGTGTTTGTTCAACTTTTTATTTGCAGGATTCATGGCCCCAATGACATAGAGCAGACATTTAATAAGTATTAATTGCATACGTTTTTACCTCTGTAAAATGAGGATAATGGTATTTGTGATTTCCATCTCATATAGTTGTTATAAGAATCAAGTAAAATGATGTGTGTATGACCATTCTGTGTCAAACAAAATGTACTCTACACATATCAGAAGTTATGATGATCTCCCAACTAGGTGAATATGATGTGTATGGGAAATCACAAAGATGCTCAGTAGTACCACTGGCATCTGGGTGTGGTGAGAACTCAGGCTACTACTTCACCTACTCATCAAGAATATTAAAAAAATCTAACTTACCCTTACCAAACTTACGAAACTTAAAAAAGATCGTAAACTTCCTTACAAAATTAATTTTTTTTCAAATTTATGTGTATTTGAAATTATCGCACATCTCTGTTTTAATACAAAATAATGTTTGTTTACAAAGGCATTTAAAGGCACAGAAATCACCCTGGAAATCTCAGCCACAATAACCTTTCAATTCCAATGTCCTTTGCATTAGCATCACATAGACTGAAAATTGGTGAGCTCAGAGCTAGATGATCTCAAAGACCTTAAATTGAAGCAGACAATTCTTCCTGCTACTGCCCCTCTCTTCCTCACCCCCACAAACAGACTGACAATTAGTTCTCTTCTATTCCCTCATATATTCTAGTCTGAAAACTGTTTTTGATTAGTAACTTATGGGTCAGCAAACTTGTATGTATATCTTTAGTAGATCTTAAAATCATGTTTCTTAATTGATGGATGAAATTCATGACTTTCTGGTCATCCAGCATCTCAAAAATGTGTGATCAAGTTAGGTTGACATCATTCATTGGAAAGTTTCTCCAGTTTTAGAAAATCATGCCATAGTCGTTTCTTGGCATTTATGACAGGCCATTTTCTTACTGACAATAAGCTGTTGAAAAGTTTCATTTAGACTTTTTATTGATTATTCTCATTTTTTATTTCTCTTAGTAATTAGATGTATAATGGCAAGATTTGCTTCAACAGTGGTAAAAAACTGTGTTTTCTATTTAAGAATACTGAGTTTCTGAGGATTAAGAAATGACAAGTACCAAGATTATGGAGAAAATTAATACATTCTACTTGTATAGTTGCTGAAAATGCTTTGTCAACTTTCCTCTTTCTGCCCTTTCACACACATTAAAGCCTACCAGGGGCCAAACAAAATTCTTCCTAAGTTGCAGTCCTTGGAAGAACACTTCATAATGAGAACAAAGAAATTACAGAGGCCTTAAATCAAAATGCTGTCTTAAATACGATCTTAAATCAGAATTCTGTCTCCAACCCTTTGGACAGGGAGGGAGGAGCCCCCTTTCCAGGTGAGTGAATTTACTTGAAAATTATTAAAAGTAAGACCACAATCCTTAGTTTGAAGGACCATCTCAAGGACACATCTCTTAGTCATCAGACGTGACAACTGCATGCCACTGAAAATAATTTTTCGTCTCCAGAGAAACAAATCATCAGTATGTTGTCTTTTTTTAAAAAAGATTTATTTATTTTTTATTTGAGAATAGAGAGAGAGAGTGAAGGGGGAGGGGAAAAGAGAGAGGGAGAGAAAATCTGAACCAGACTGTCTGGTAAGTGCAGAGCCCAACACATAGCTGTACCTCAGTGAGACCCTGAGATCACGACCTGAGCCAAAATCCAGCTGGATACTTAACTTATGTGCCCCATCAATATGTTGTTTTTTTGATAAAAAACAGTTTCACATGAGAAATGGGAATTAATCTCAAGGGGAAAAATTATTGCTATTCTTGCATTTACATTTGACATGCCATAATAACCCATATTGAAACAGGTCCCCAAAGCCCACTAGTTTCTCATGTAATAGTGTCTTAGTCCATTCAGGCTGCCATAACAGAAAAGCGTAGACTGGATGGGGCTGATAAACAACAAATTTATTTCCCACAATTCTCAAAGTTAAGAAATTCAAGGTCAAGATGCTGGCAGATTTGGTGTCCAGTGAGGACTTGATTTCTGATTCGCAGGCACCTGTTTTCTTGCTGTGTCCTCACATAATGGAAGAAGCAAGAGAGTTTTCTGGGGTCCCTTTATAAGGCCACTAATCCCATTCAGGAGGGCTCCACATTCATGAACTAAACACCTCCAGATGCCCCATTGCCACATGCCATCACACTGGGGTTAGATTTCAACATACAAATATTGGAGGAATAAAACATTTGGTCTATAGCAAATAGTAACCCATATTTATGAATCATTGTTAACCCAGTACTTCTAACTACACGGATAGACTCTCCCCCACTGAATGGAATGACTTCTTGGAATAGATGTATTTTTCCTTGAGCTGACTAAAAGTAAATAAAAACATGAGATAGGCATCAATTATCCCTGGACTTCAATAAATCTACAACACTAGGTTTAAAGTTAGACTGAGGCAGGGTGATAACTGCTTGGTTATATTTGAAAACAGAAATTTTAATTTTATTAATGGATTTGAATCAGAAATTAATTCTCTTATGATAAAGAAATGTGAGAGTGATCATCCAAATGGGAGTTATTTGCTTCCAAGTGCAGGCTGGGAACCTATTTAATATAAATATAGCTATATATATATTCACACACATACATAGTGTATGTAAATGTATGTATATATACAGATATACTTAAGGAGTTCTCAGTTAAATGTTACCAGTGAACAAATAACCTACAGAAAGAAGCAGTGTTCAGTATTACTTGACAAATATGATGGTGGAGACAGAGTAGAGAAGGTAGAAAGAGGAGCAAGAGAAGAAATTAATGAACGATTCACTTGTTTTTGAAGAAAACAGCCTGTCATGGTACTGCATGTCTTTTTATCCCCCCAAGTGTTCCCCGACTTTTTTCAGCTTTATTGAGGTATAACTGAACAATAAAAATTGTCAAGATCATAAAAGATAATAATTCAAATACGCAAAAATGCTGATCTAGTTTATATTCTGACCAATAGTGGCTGAGAGCACTTCTTTTTTTGCATCTTGTCAATAGCAAGTATCAACAAATTTTTAACTCTTTATCAATTTGGTAGGTGAGAAATGGTATCATTTTAATCTATTGCTTAATTACTGGTTAGATGACATATTTTCTTATATTTTTTTCCACTTGTATTTCTTCTTCTATAACTTGCCTATTCTGACATTTTGTTGGTTTTTTTTCCCCTTATTGGTTTGTAAAAGGTTTTTACATTTATTAAGATTACCCACTCTTTGTCTACAACGTATTACCCATGGGATTTTCTATCCCCAGCTTATTGTTTGCCTAGGGAATCTTTTTGGTAACTTTTTAAACATGTTTTAAATTATGTGATATCTGATTTTATAAAATAGCTTACTAACATGTTATGAAGTATAATAGACACCCCGAAATTAAAAAAAAAAGAAAGAAAGCAGTGTCTCTTCCCAAAATACTACATTCAAATAAAAGTGCAATGGAGAAAGCAGTGTCTCTATCATCTGCAGGTGGTTGTCTTCAAAAGTCTCTAATATAAATGAATGATGGAGTTGGTATTACAGTATCACGGTATTGTATATGTGTGTGACATATGTAATTATTTAGGATGATGTGTGACATATGTAGTTATTCAGGAAAACTTGACATGTTACCAAAAGGGTACAGGTAAGCACCAAAGATCAAAACTCAGATCATTACCCTCACTCTAGAATCCCACCATATGACCTCTCCCATTTTTAACACCCCCAAAGGAATATTAAACATTAGTTACATTAACATAAACTAGTTTTGCTTTTTTTTTTTAATTTTTATCAAGGACATCTTAGAATATCTACTCTCGGGGCACCTGGGGGGGCTCAGTTGGTCAAGTGTCTGCCTTCAGCTCAGGTCATGTTCCTAGGTTCCTGGGATAGAGCCCCATGTCGGGGGGCTTGCTCAGCAAGGAGCCTGCTTCTCCCTCTAACTGCTGCTCCCCCTGCTTGTGCTCATCCTCTCTCTCTCTCTCTCTGTGTCAAATAAATAAATAAAATCTTTTTTAAAAAAGAATGCTCTGTCATGTCTCTTATGTCTTTTTTTTTTGTTCAACACTACATTTGTAAGGTCCATCCATGCTTCTGCATGCTGCTGAAGTTTACTCTTTTTGTGTATATTATCCTATGTCATAAATACACAGCAATGAAATTTTCTATTGTTGATGGATATTTGAGTAGTTTTCTTTGATTAATTTTAAATGGTGTTTGAATGAACATCTCATAACCCTATAGTTAAAATACATATTATATGGGATAAAGAACATTGTAAGGACTTTATTAAACTACACTTTGGGGGGAGGGCAGCAGATAAAGAGCTGTCAAAAAATTGTACAGAATTGGGACACCTGGGTGGCTCAGTTGGTTAAGCAGCTGCCTTCGGCTCAGGTCATGATCCCAGCATCCTGGGATGGAGTCCCACGTAGGGCTCCTTGATCAGCAAGGAGCCTGATTCTCCCTCTGCCTCTGCCTGCTTGTGATCTCTCTCTCTCTGACAAATAAATAAATAAAATCTTTTAAAAAATTGTACAGAATTAAACAGGCAAAGAAAGACTTAAATAAAACTGTCACCACAGGTGAGAGACTGAACTCAACCTGGTTGAAACATAAGGAAGATGAAACAGAAGGCAGGAGGGTTTTTAGCCCCTGGGGAGTAGAAAGTACCGGCAGATATTATGGAAGACACTGGTCTATGGCTCTTATTACTCCTAGTGTGGCTGAGAGATAGGCTCCTCCCCTATTTTCCCGAATGATTACATTTAAAAGGATGGCTCCAGATCTTTGAGAAAGACACTCCTGGGTTATAAAACTAGTATGGGACTGGGAGAAGATTTACATCTCAGAGGAGGAAAGAATTTACAATCGCAAGTTTTCTTTTTTCTTTCTTTCTTTTTTTAATTGCAAGTTTTCTAAAACAAATGCACTAGTAAATGGAGGGCAGGGGTATATAGTCAGGAAGAAACCTGTCTGAATGAACATTAGGGAAATGACCATTAAGGTCATGTTGGTCATAGGAAACATGTTAAAATATTACTTAGCACCATTGCCGGTTGATTTCATTTTCATTGTCTTTATTCTAATCTACGTTACAAATTGCCTACATATATAATGAATATCTTAGTTTATTATTGACGTTTATTAAGATTTCTAATCTTACCGAGGAAAGCCAGTGGTACAGAGCAAAACCGTGCTTCTCTGAGTAACATCAGTAAAAGGAAAGAGAGAACAGTAAGATCAGATAAACAAAAGATGTAAAGTGGAAGTTTACTGACCATCCTGAGTTCAGGTCAGAGAAGAAAAGCAAATCATTTGAGCAATCAACCTCAGATCCTCCAAACCTTTTGATTATAAGGAAGAAAATAATGCTGTTCTCAAAGACTATGATCATCGTAATGTAACACGGGGTGGGGGGAAAGGGGGAAACACACGAAGCTGACACTTGCTCAAAATTAAGATGGTATTACAATGCAATGCTGTGTTATTACTATGGAGACCCTCCAATTCAAGGAATGGTGTCAGTAATTTGGGTGGGTTAATTTCCCTCAAGTCTCACTTTTCCTGAAAGTCCAACGTACATCTCACATAATTACATACACTCACCTGAAAACCAACATTCTTATTCTTAGATTACTATTTTTTAAACTTAAAATTCATTTTTAAATTTTTGGTTTTTTTAATTCAATTTTAGATTATTTATTAATCCCATTCCGAGGCCCTGTTTTGGAGAGGGTATTTGAATATTAGAAATATGGGAGATAACCAACCTCTTATGAACTTTTCCTCTTATGAACCTACAGGCACGTTTACATCTGTACCAGTGGACTGCAACTGCATTACACTAGCACCTTTTCTTAGCACTGTAAACAAACCTTCGTTGGGGAAAAACACTTGAAAAAACTGGTTTAAATTAAATTTAAAAGACAGGTTTCTTATTTAAACATTTCTTGGAGACTTAAGTCAATTGATACTGCAGGAAAGGAAGGTTCCATTTTAAAGCATTTCTAATTCCAATCATTTTAGCTGAGTAATTCTTCATGTGTGTATATAATTCTGTGTGTGTGTGTGTGTGTGTGTGTGTGTGTAAAACCTATTTAACAGATGACAGAATTGATGATATTTTGGTACACATTCATTAGCATTCCATAATTTAAATGCCTGCAAAGACTAGGCAGATACTGTAAATGAGTAAGGAGACAAGGTAGGGAATTTGACAAATAGGAAAGTTTATGTTCATAAAAATGGGCATTTACTGACCTACCCCAGCTGATTGCTGCTATGGAAAAGTTTAGGCATAGTATACTCTGATCTTTTGATTTTCCAAGAGAAGACAATAATCCAGGTGTTTATGTGAAATAATCTTATCTTTAAATATTGGCAAATTAGAAAGTTTTAAAAATACAGTATAGGCCAAACAAAACAACCTGCTGACCAGATTCAACCAACCAACTTCCTATGGTAGCTTCTGAATAACATGCATCTGGTATTTTGAGATCTATTTTGAATACCACAATATTTTAATGAATCTGAGACATACGTTTTTATATGTATTTTTATGTGCATAT
The DNA here is from genome assembly GCA_002007465.1 of Ailurus styani. Lineage (NCBI taxonomy): Eukaryota > Metazoa > Chordata > Mammalia > Carnivora > Ailuridae > Ailurus > Ailurus styani. The sequence goes on from LNAC01000589.1 coordinate 542,641, forward strand.
AGAAAGCAATATTATTTTATTGAGCATTACGTATCAAGCATTGTGTTGAGCACTCATTCTATAATATTTCATTTAGTCTTCACTTTAGGAAGGTATACATGATTCTAGTTTTAAGACCACAAAATGGAAGTTTTAAAATAGGGTAAGTAGCTTGTACAAGGCCAAAAATTAGCAGGTGGAAGTGGCATGATTGAGGTTTACTTAATGTGCTTGACATTAAGTCTGGATGCCTGATTGCCGAAGCTGTATATTGCAGAAATCTTCTTTTCTATAAGCTGGACAATACTTTACTTATGTCCAACTAAGGTCTCTTTTGTTTCTGAGGTTGAATGTAACTTGCTGAGGATAGGAACCATGCCTCATATATTTTTTCCCATATCTTGCAATTTTTTTCATATAGATTTTTAGCAAATCTTGATTCAAAAACATGGGGCTGGGAGAGAGGTTCATTTATTTATTCTTCCTCTACTTCATTAAGGAACACATAGAGAGAAGTGTATTGTTGGATCTCAAGAAATCAAATATGAAAGTAGTGTACGGTGGTGGACAATGCAGTAGTGTTCTAGTAACCTTACATTTGAAATATAGCTTGAACTATGATAACCACTGTGTACCTTAGTTTTTTTCATTTCTAAATTAAAAACATTTGATTAAAACTCTTAGTTTCAATGACTCTATTGTTTTTTTATTACTTAGAAATCAAGCTTGAAAATTAACTTTGGCCCAAGTTTTCATCCCATTGTATTACTTTGGATGCTTTCTGTTCCAAGTATTAGGAAATCCAACCCAAGGTATCCTAAGCCAAAAAAGAATGTGGTTAACTCCCAGACTTGTAAGATCCAGAGATAGGGCTGGTTTCAGGTGTGACTTGAACAGGGTCACCATGATCCTTTACTCTCTCTCTCAATACAGTGTTACTTTCCTTTGTTTTGGCTTTATTTTCAAATGACATCCTCTTCAAGATTACAAAGAGTCACAGAAGCTCCATGAGGTTACCTAATTTTATCATAAGATCTAGCTGAAATGAGACAACTTCCTCTCCCCTAAGCCTTGACAGTTATGTAGGGCCAGGATCTCATTGGTTTTTGTTAGGTTGGATTCCTATCTGTGAACCAATCACTCTGGCCAGTGAGATTATATCCATCAATAATCTTGTAGCAGAAGCTCTAAGATCTGGATGGACCCACATTAGAATCTCTTAGGAGATTTAAATACTTAGGTAGGTTTACTACGCTGGAGAAATTAGGTCAGCATATCTGGGAGTGAGATCCAGGCATTAGTTTTTGGAAGCACCCTAGTAATTCCAGTTTATATCCTGGTTTGGGAAACCCCAGTTCACATGATTTAGGACCCAACCCTGGAGATCTGACTAAGGCCAATTCATTTCAAAACACGTGAGCTGAGCATTGGTAAAAGATGATTTCCCAATCAAATTTTAAGCAACTCTATATTAGAAACTATGTGATGGGTGCTGGACTTAAAAGAAAGTTGGGTTCCATTATTTTGAACCAAAAAAGTTTGGACTCCTCCTTTTTTCCATTAGACCTAGACTTTATTCTTTCATATGTGGGTATGAAAACTAAGAGATAAGACTCCTATGGGTTCCCACAGCCATATGGTCTGGCATATTTAATAACTTGAAAGTTAAGAGTCAAAATCTGAGAACATCTGAACAGTCAGATCTCTCTCAAGAAGTTATATTGTTGACACTGGCCACCAGTGGATACAAAGGGCTTTTCTCTGAGAAGCCTCCTTAAAACATTGCCCTGTCTCACAAATGTGTTCATCCACAGTGTTCTCATCATTCCCATGTTCTCATGTGGTTTATTTCTTCTTACAAGTAACTGACATGTGCTCCTGAAGAAAAAATGCATCCCTAGTTCCTGAAATGTAAATTGGGATTTTAATTCCCAGCTTCACAGCCTGGACATACTCTCAGGCAGTATGGCTTGGCAGAGCAATATAAAACTAATAGAAAAAACAATATGAGCTTTGAAATAACACCCAGACACCTGAGAGCTTCTTTCAGAAAATAAGAACTTTAAATGAGCCCTATGCTTAAGGATCTTAGAAATTCCGAATGCCCCCAAATCTGAGGAATTACTTTGTCATTCTTTCAATGCTGTAGCAGATTTCTCATGTGCAAAATAAACCCCTTCACAGTGTGAAACATTCAATGTTTTATACTTGAAGTCACACCTGGGTCTGGCTTTCTAGGCACCTTTAACCATTAGCTTCCCTAAAATGCCTTGAGGAGGGGTCCATCTCCTTCACAATGTCCTTTCTACAAATCTTCAAAGATATAACAACTGATAATAGAAAGAGAAAGTAAACTAAACCTCATGTTATGGCAGACATGGTACCAGGGCTTTATAGTTAGCAATTTCACTACAGCCAAATGAGATAAAAAACATTCTAATCTGCTTCCAAAGATAAAGAAACAGAGACACAAAGAAAGTAAATAATTGGTTTCAATTTCACACAGCTAGTAAGCTGAAAAGTTAGGTTTGAAACTTGAGACTTTTTTTTACATCAAGCCTTAAGTGTTTACCTACCCGGAAACCCAGTAGTATCCACAAAAGCAATCAGGGTCTGAGTTTTTGAATTTCTTGAGAGTAGTGCCTTGTTCACTGTGCAGTGCCCTGAAGCTAAGTTAGTCTAGTACTTGACACAGACTAAGATAACATTAAACAATGGTTGAAGGAAAGAGATAGGCAGATGGGTGGTGAGGATATTTTTGCTGTGGAAAGATGTTTCAGTTTCCTACTCTATTAACTCATACTCAAATCTGACAACTCATTGATCAACTCTCTGCTCTCCAAGGACTTAGAAGTATCCATATTCCTCCTGGTAAGTTAGGGGTACAAGACCATCTCTTTTTACTTGTTCTCAGGCCAAGAACATAACAAAAAACATGTGTAACTACTTCCTTTCCTGTTCTTACTTGTTGACTCTGCTTTGGCCCCATTGCTAAATCAGTGCTTATAGGAAAATGTATAGGTTTAAATGCTTATATTAGAAAATAAGAAAAATCTAAGAATCTTTAATTGAGACTGTCATCTATGAAAATAGAAAAATAAATTAAACCCACAAGAAGTGTAAAAGGAAATAATGGAAATGTAGAAATCAGTGATATAGTAAATATTTAAGAAATATAGAAAATCCAACAAAATCAATACCTGGATTTTTGAAAAGAATAATATTTAATCCTTATGCTAGACCAATGAAGCAAAAAGAAAGAACACAGAAATTACCAATATCAAAATTAAAAGTAGAAAGAAAAAGAAAAATGGGATATTACAGATCCTATAGTCATTTGTAGGATAAGTGGAATTATTCTACTTCTGGAATAGTTGTGTGAAATCTGTAGATCCATTCCATAACAACTGTAACCTATGAATGGTGATATACCCCAGCTCCCAGCTTCTCCATGGGGAAGGAAGGAGTTTGACCCTGCTTACAATGTCCCAATATTTCTGCAGGGTGGTTTAAAGACTGACTTCCATCTTGCTTATTTCAGAGCATTGACATGAGCACTATACTCTTGCTTCCTGTTGGCCAGTGAGAACAAAGATGATAATGAGATAGAGTATGCAAGTAGTTGTTATAGTTTCTCCAGCTTTGCAAAAAGCAAACAGGTGAAAACCCTTAGATCTCAACTTATCTCTGGGGAGAGAAAGAGTTCAATATCTCAAATTAGATGAACACAAAGAAATCAACACTGAGATTTACTATTATCAAATTTTCAATAATTTTGAAGCAGCTTGAGAAGAGAATTGTCACATTTGAGGGAATCCTCAGATTATCAATGATGTTTTCAGCCAAAACCCTTGCAGACTGGAAGAGAGTGGAATGATATATTCAAAGTGCTGAAAGAAAAACAAAAACAAGCCAAGAATACTATACCCAGCAAAACTGTCATCAAAGATGAAGCAGAGATATAGACTCTTCCAGACAAATAAAAGCAGGAGTTCATCACTAGACCTGACTTGAAAGAAAGGTTAAAGGGATTTCTTCAAATTGAAATGAAAGGATGCAATGCATGATAGCATAGTAATATGACAGCATAGAAAATATAAAACTTGTTGGTAAAGTTAAATATATAGACAAATGAATAGTATTTGTGTATTAGTGTAATGGTGGTAGGTAAATAACTTTAGTTGTATCATAAAAGTTAAAAGAAACAAAGTTAGTAAATATAAATATAACTAATAAAATTTAACAGATGCACAGTATAAATAGATGCAAATTGTGGTATCAATAATATCAAGTGCATAAGTTCTGCTATCAATAACAAAGTGAGGAGAAATGAAAGTGTAGAGTTTTTGTATAACCTTAAAGTAAGCTGTTATCAGCCTAAAATAGACTTATAAGATGTGTTATATAAGCCCATGGTAACCACAAGGAATATACTTATAATCTATATTCTATAAACTATAGAAGTTACACAAAAGAAAAAGAAGAAGAAATCAAAGCATATGAATACAAAACATGAAACACAAAGGAAGATAGCAAGAGAAGAAAAGAGGGACAAAAGAACTATAAGGCAAACACAAAACAATTAACAATAGGCTATACAGTAAATACTTCCCTACCAATAAGGGTAGCTAAATGTATATTAAAAGAAGAGCCAACTGTAGGCTGTCAACAAATGATTCACTTTAGATTTAAGTATGCACATGTGCTGAGAATAAAGAGGTGGGGGAAAATATTCCCTATAAATAGTAACCAAAAGAGATGAAAATGGTGACATATATGTATATATGTGTGTGTGTGTGTGTGTATATATATATATATATATATATATATATATATATATATACACACACACATAACATTCAAAAAAATATATATATACCAGACAAATAAATATTAAGTCAAATGTTGTTATAAGAAAAAAGGGCATTGGGGCACCTGTGTGACTCAGTTGGTTAAGCAACTGCCTTCATCTCAGGTCATGATCCTGGAGTCCCAGGATCAAGTCCCACATCAGGCTCCCTGCTCAGCAGGGAGTCTACTTCTCTCTCTGACCCTCTCCCCTCTCATGCTCTCTCTCTCACTCTCTTTCTCTGTCAAACAAATAAATAAAATCTTAAAAAAAGAAAAAAGGACATTTCATAATGATAGTTGGGTCAATCTACCAGGAAGATACAACAATTAGAAAAGTATATAGACCTAATATCAGGATTCCTGATACTAGTATCAGGATTCCTAAATCTATAAATCAAGTGTCAACAGAACTGAAGAGAGAAATAGACAATGGTATGCTAGTAGTAGGAGACTATAATATTCCACTTTCAATAATGAATTAAATAACAAGACAGAAAATCAATAAAAACACAGAAGACTTTAGCACCAGTATAGAGCAAATAGACTTTACAGACATATATAGAATATTCAACCCAACCACAGTAAAATAATCCATTCTTCTCAAGTGCACATGTAATATTCTCCCTGACAGACCACAAGTTAGGTCACAAAACAAGTATTAACAAATTGAAAACATTGAAATCATACTGAATATATTTTTTTATCACAATGGAAGGACTCTAAACATCAATAGCAAAAGGAAAACTGGAAAATACACAAATATGAGGAAATTAACATACTTTTAGACAACTAATAGGTCAAAGGAAAAATCAAAAAAGAAATTAGAAAATACCTTGAAACAAATGAAAATGAAAAGACACATACTAAAATATATGGGATGAAGCAAAAACCATAGTAAGAGAGAAGTTTAAATGATAAATCCTTAAAGAAAGAATAAAAACAAATGTAATTTTACACCTCAGGGAATGAGAAAAAGAACTAAGCCCAATGTTAGCAGAATGAATGGAATAATAAGGATTTTATCAGAAATAGAGAATAGAAAAACAGAAAAACTCAATGAAACTGGGTTTTTTGAAGACAAGATCAACAAATCATTAGAACCACTAAGAAAATGTGAGAATTCAAACTTTAAAAAATAAAAAATTGAAAGAGGAGATATTACAATGATGCCACAGAAATAAAAAGATCGTAAGAGACTATGAACAATTATAGAGCAATGAACTCGATAAGTAAGAGTTGGATAAATTCCTAGAAATATACAGACATATAGCTGGTAAGGAGATTGAATCAATAATCAAAATCTCCCACCAAAGTAAAGCCCAGGACCAGATGGCTTCACTGGCAAATTCTACTGCACAATTAAAGAAGATTAAAGGCAATCCTTCTGACAGACTTCCACAAAATTTAAAAGGAGGGAACACTTTTATGAGGCAAGCATTACCCCAAAACCAAAGCCAAAGATAGTATAAGAAGAGAAAATTATGAGCCAATATTCTGGATGAATATAGATGAAAAAAATACTCAACAAAATATTAGCAAACCAAATTCAATAGCACATTAAAAGGATCATACACCATAAGGAATTTGGACTTATCCCTGGGATGCAAGGAGGATCAAAAAATGAAAAACCAGTGTGATACGCCACATTAAAAGAATAAAGATAAAATAAATCACATGATTATCTTGGTAAATGCAGAAAAAGCATTTGATAAAATCCAACACCCTTTAATCATAAACACTCTCAACAAACTGGGAATAGTGGGAAATTACCTTAACATAATACAAGCTGAGTAGGAAAAGATCACAGCTAACATCATTTTCAACAATGAAAAACTAAAAGTTTTCCCACTAAGATCAGGACCAAGACAAAAACGTCCACTCTTGCCACTTCTCTTCAACATAACACTGTAAGTCCTAGCTAGAGCAAATTAACCAAGAAAGGAAATCTTAGAACCAAGGAAACCATCTCAAGGGCAGTTAGGGGGAAAAGAAATCAGAATATTAAAGAGATATCTGCATTCCTATGTTGACCACACTATTCATAGTAATATCAAGGTGTTGAAACAACCTAATTATTTATGGAAAGAAAAATGGATTTAGAAAGGGTGGTATATACATATAATGGCATATTATTCAGTCTTAGGAAAAAACTTGCAATGTATGACACTTTGGATGAATGTTGACGACATTATGCAAAATGTAATAATCCAGTCACAGAAGGACAAATACTTCATGACTAACCTCTATGAGGCACCCAAAACAATCAAACTCACAGAAGCAAAGAATAGAACAGTAGTCGCCATGGACTGGGTGGAAGGGGACAGAAGGCAGTACTAATCAAGGGGTATAAAGTTTCAGTATTGAAGATGAACTAGTTCTAGAGATCTACTGTATAACACTGTGTCTGTACCTAACAATATTGTTCACTTAAAATCTTTAAGGGAATAAACTTCCTAAGTGTCTTTACCACAATTTAAAAAATAAATAAATCCATCAGGAAAATGTAGCAGTATAAATATATACACACCTAACAAGAGAACACTAAAATCGAGAAAGTAAAAAGAGGATGTGTAAGCAAAGAGTAAGAGTAAAAGTGACAAAAATGGGAAGTAGACAATTTGATAATAGTAGTTGGAGATTTCTGTACCCCCTTTCAAAAATAGGTAGAAAAACTAATGAGAAGATCAACAAGGAAATGAGAGCTTTGAAAATAGTATAATCTAACTAGGGCTAATAGACATCGATAGAACTTTCTAAATAAGTTCAGCAAAATACAATTTTTCTCAGATGCACATGGAACATTCTCCAGGATACCTTTGCTAACCAATAAAACACTTCTCAATATATTTAAAAGAATTATAATAATGTAGAATATTTTCTTTAAACAGTATGGAATAAAATTAGAAACAACAAAGAAATCTGCACAATTTGTAAATATGTGGATATTAAACACCATACTAAATTAGAAAATACTGAGATAAACTAAAAAAAAAAGACAACATACAAAACTTAGGGAATGCAGCAAAAGCAAGGCCTAGATAGAAAATCATAGCTATAATATGATCTCTCTGATATGAGGAACTTGAGGGGCAGGGTGGGGAGTCGTGGGGGGTAGGGAGGGAAAAATAATGAAACAAGATGGGATTGGGAAGGAGACAAACCATAAGAGACTCTTAATCTCTCAAAACAAACTGAGGGTTACTGGGGGGTGGGAGGGTAGGGATAGGGTGGATGGGTTATGGACACTGGGGAGGGTTTGTGCTATGGTGAGTGCTGTGAAATGTGTAAGCCTGATGACTCTCAGACCTGTACCCCTGGGGCAAATAATAAAAAAAAAAAATTAAAAGAAAAAGAAAGAAAATCGTAGCTATAAACACCCTCATCCAAAAGGCAGAAATAACTGAAATTCATAACCCAACTTTCCCCATTTATACACTTAAGGAAGAAGAATAAAGCAGGCAAAACTCAGGAAACAGTAAAGTATTAACTGGGAATTCATGAAGAAAAAGAAAAAAAAGTTTTAAGTAGTTGTTTCTTTGAAAGGTTTGAATAAATTTATAGACGTCCATCTAGACTGACAAAAAAAGAAAATATGAAGCTAAGTTATAGGTTGATGGAATACAGTGGTTAGCTTAGAAATAAACTTAGGCATCACAAGTGTGCCAAGACCCTTCAATGGGAGAAAGAATAGTAGTTGGAGACTTCAGTGCATGGTGCTGAGCAGTACGTGGTGCCGGGACAGCTGGGTACCCGCACAAGGAAAAATGAGCTTGGACCCCTTCTCCAGCATTAACTGAAAATGCATTAAATACCTAAATGTAAGATCTAATACCATAAAACTCTTAGAAGAAAACACAGGCATAAATCTTCATGATTTGGGTTAGGCAATTGTTCCTTAGTTATGACAGCAAAAGCGCTCACAACAAAAGAAAAAAGAAATATATATTTGACTTAAACAAAATTGTGATCTTCTGTACTTCATAAGCTATCATCAAGAAAGTGAGCAAACAACACGTAGGGTTGGATGAACTACTTGAAAATTACATATACGCTGAGGGACGTGTATCGAACATATATATGGATCCATTACAATTCAGTAAAAAGGCAATTAACCCAATTAAAAATGGGCCAAATATTTGAATACACATGTCTAAAAAGAAGTTATGAAATTATCTAATAAGCAAATGAAAAGATGTTCGATATCATTAACCACAATGAGATAACACACCACATCCACTAGGATGCTTAAAATAAAAAAGACAGATGAAAACAAACGTCAGTAAAGATGCTAAGAAACTGGAACTCTCATACATTACGGGTAGAAATGTAAAAAGTGGCCATTTTGTAAAATGGTTTGGCTGTTACTCCAAAGGTTAAATGTAAATTTGCCGCATGATAAAACAATTCCTTTTCTAGGTATAGACTCAAGAGAACTGAAAACATGTGTTCACACAAAAACTTGTATTTAAAACTTGTTGATAGAGCCATTATTTATAACAGGAAAGAAATTATTTAACTATCAGCTGAGTAATGTCTATCAACTGAGTAATGAATTAAAAAAGTGATATATTTCTACAATAGAATATTGTTGGGCAATAAAAAATGAAGTTCTGATACATGCTACCACATGGATAATCCTTATAAATATTATGGTTAAATGAAAGAAATCAGTCACAATATATCACATATTGCATGATTCCATTTATATGACATATCCAGAATAGGCAAATACATAGACAGAACTTATGCTAGTGTTTGCCTAGGGCTAGAGTTGGTGGGAAGAAAAGCTGAGTGACTGCTAGTGGATGGTGGGTTTCTTTCTAACCTGAGGAAATGTTCTAAAACTAATTATTATCCTTGTTGATGAGCTCTACAGATACAGTAAAAAAAAATACAAACAACCCTCTCAAACTCACATTGAATTATACATTATATAGGGAAGAATTTTATTTTATTTTATTTTATTTTTTTAAGATTTTATTTGTTTATTTGACAGAGAGAGAGAGAGATCACAAGCAGGCAGAGAGGCAGGCAGAGAGAGAGGGGGAAGCAGAGAGCCCGATGTGGGACTGGATCCCAGGACCCTGAGATCATGACCTGAGCTGAAGGCAGAGGCTTAACCCACCGAGCCACCCAGGTGCCCATAGGGATGAATTTTAGGTACATGAAGTATACCTCATTAAAGATACTTAAATGGGAGAATATGTGAATATTATGAAGAAAGGTATGCTGATAAAATTGATAAAGATAAAAATTTCAGAAAAGACACAAATGACTGAAACTAGGAGATGAAGAAGACAAAACCCAAATAGTAAATACAATAGATAGTAAATGAATTGAATCTCAATAATACATTAACTTTCAAAAAAAACAAAGTTTTGGTGAAGATGGCCTCACAGGCAAATTCTACCAAACATATAAGGGAGAAATAGTCTGAATTCCACATTAACTCTTTCAGAACAGAGAATACAAAGAAAACTTCCCCAATACATTTTGTGAGAGTAAGTTAAACCTGATAGCAAAACCAGATAAAGACATCACAAAAAATAAATATTACCAACCATTTTTTCTTGTGAATTTAGACAAAAAAATCTTTAAGATAATATTAGAAAAACAACTCTATGTAATATGTACCCTCTTTAATACCCATAAACAATGAATCTTGGAACACTGAAAAAATAAAATTAAAAAGAAATGACCACCTCAAAAAAAAAAACCAAAACAACTCTAATTATATAATTGATAATATATAACATCAGAAGAAGAATTATACCAAGGAGCAAGGTTAACAACTGAACAACAATTAATTCTATTGGCCATATTAAATAAAATGAAGGGGACAAATGATAGGATTATATCAATATACCCTGAAAGAGCATTTGACACAAGTCAACACACATTCATTATACAAAGAATAGAAACGAACTTCTTAAAATTGATAAAAGGCATTTTTTAGATGTCTACATATAAAATCATACTTTAAAGATCAAGGAATGAATACCATCTTCTTAATATTATTAATAATACAAAGTATACTTTCATCACTTCTACTCAGTATTGTATTGGAGGTCCTAGTCATCAATAATTCAGAAGTATAAACTAAAAGCATACAATTAGAGAGGAAGAATCTATCTAACTCTCATTTGTCTTAATTCATAGATTCTCTACCAAGGAATTTACCAAAATAAACCCCAAAAAACAAAACAAAACCACCAAAAAAGCCTACTAGATTGAGACATAAAATAGCAGGGTCACCTGAGGCAAGTTTTATAATCACTAATGAATTTTGTTTGTATGTATTAGTAATAAATACTTGAAAATAAAATTTTAAAAACAATAGCATTTATAATAACATAAAAATATGAAATACAAGATATAAATATAGCAAAATATATGCTTGAACCACAGACTACACAAAAAATATTGCTTTGGTAAATTTTAAAAGACCTGAATAAATGGAGAAATGTACCATAGTCATAGATTGGAAGATTTAGTATTGTTAAAATGTCAGTTCTGTCAAAATTTATCTGTAGATTCAACACAAGCCCTGTCAAAATATGAGCAGTATTAAAAAAGAGAAAAAGCAAATACGATCTGATACTAATTTTTTATGAAAGTACAAAAGATTTAAAATATACAATATAATCTTGAAAAAGAAAACATTGGAGGAATCATAGTACCTGAATTTTAGCAGTTAAGACAATGTCATGTTCACACTAAAAACTGACATATAGATCCATTGAATAGAACAGTGAGACCAGAAGTAGTTTGATTTTTTGTTTATTCAATTGATTTTCAATAAAGATGTCAGGTGTCAAAGTAAAAGAATAATCTTTTCATGAAATGAAGCTGGTACAACTGGATATCTATTTGGAAAAACAAAAAAACCTTTGACTCTTATCTCACACTAAATGCAAAATTTACTCAAAATAGATCATATAATTAAACCACACAATATGAAATAATTACAGGAGCAATTTTTTTTTAAAGATTTTCTTTATTTATTTGAGAGAAAGAGAATAAGAGAGCACACGCAAGGGGAGCTGCAGAGGGAGAGGGAGAAGCAGGCTCCATGCGGAGCTGTGGGGCTCTATCTCAGGATCTCGGGATCATGACATAAGGTGAAGGCAGACACTTAACCAACTGAGCTACCCAGGCACCCCGGCAGGAGCAAACCTTTATGGCTGTGGGGAAATCATAATTTTTTAAAGATAGAACCTTATGATAAGGAAAAACTATAAAAGAAAAGAAAATTGATTAAATGGACTTCATGAAACCTAAGAACTTTTGTATTTTATAAAAAGTTTAAAAATTAGTATCGTCTATCCTCTTAGAAGTGAGAGAGTAGCTACCTAGAAGGGTGTTGTAACCCTAAGGGAACACAAGGTAGAGGCTTTTGCAATGCTATTAATGGTCTCTGTGGCTATATAATAAATATTCCATAAGAAGAACACATTTTGGATTCCATTTTCCCATCTTTCCCTTTTCTTGTATGGTACCTTACAATCATATGTGTAGGAGAGCTGGAGGTTTAGAACTCAGTATTTTCATGGCCCAATTTATGAGGTTTATTAGTCAAAGGGGGAAGAGAAACATTCTAATCTTTGTTAACATGGATCTTACTGGTTATTTACATGATTACTGACTCTGAAATCATGGTTATGTTCAAAACCTAAGGAAAGCAGCAAGGTATGTTAAAACAGTTAAGATGCTTAGGCACTATGCTATGTGATTAAAACATATTAAATTATGTCATCTTCTGGAAACCTCATGAGGTAGATAATGTCCCTAATTCATAGACAAGGAAGCTGAAGTTTAACTAGGGGCAATTCACGTGTTATGTGATTCTATATATTTGGTCCTATGTCATCTCCATGAGATAGTATTTTATTATACCATGTTCATGGAATCAGCTGGCTAACTGAACTCAATTCCATTCATGAATAATTAACTCAGATCTTGTCAAATAATGCCATGTGAGGTGACAGATCTTCAGTCCTGGTTGAATTACCAGAACTTTCTCTGGGAGAGGTTTCCATGTTTATTCATTTGCCATCAAAGCCAAGAGATTCCCATGTGGATCATTTAGATGCTAAACATATGTTTCCCTGCCCCATTTTAAAATAGTGATCTTAGCTCCTCCCAATGATTAGAGCCTATGATGTGCCATGATGGTGACTCCTTTCCTTGCCTGATGGTTTGAGGAGCTAAAACATTTGGGGGACAGTTACTATGTGCAAGTTAGTAGCATTACTGCTGTTTGGAAGTCAAGACCTCTGAACGTACAGAGTCCAGGATTGGTTTTCCTCCGTAGGCTCTGGGCAGTGTCAGGCTGAGATCATGGCAGGAATTTAAAGATTCATGTCTGTCCAAAATCACCCTCTTTCTGCCATGTGATAATGAAAGTACCTGTTCTAAACTCCTCCCAGGAAGGGGATAACCAAGCTTTCTCATTCTTCTAGTTTAACTGTGAATGTTAAAGAGAACTATAGAACTAGAGGCAGGAAGCTGTGGAACTTTGCAGTACTTGGAAGAACGCCAGAATAAGTTACCTTCTCTGACCTAAAGACTGACACATAGGGGACTCGTAGACGTGACATGTTTGCCACAACAGTCAGCCTCCTATTCCAGGCTTTATTTCTCCCCACAGTTGCCAGGTTCCAGTTTGACTCCCATGACATAATCTGCTATTTACTGATGTGCATCGTGACTAAAGTGAAAAGAAAATCAATAAGCTGTCCGTCCAACATCCGATGCTAATGATATTTGCCTTCTGGTCCACCCACCTCCTCCATACTGCAGGCTCCTGCTGCCTTGCTGCCAATGCCTATTATATGCTCACTGTCCTTCTTGGTGTGTGGTAAGGAAAGTCAGGAGCGCCACCAGAATTGCTTGTTTTCTTCTGATTCCCAGTGCATTATCATTCCCCTGCCTAGATTTTACATCTAGAGTATTTCTGGAAACAGTTGGAATAACAGCAAGAAGGCAGAATTTGGAATTTGGTAACCTAAGGCTATAATCTTCCAACATCACTTTAGGCAAATCATTGTACCCTCTGGGACCTCAAGTCCCTCAGCTCTAACAGGAAGGAGTTTAATAGGAATATTATCAATCTCCATTTCAACCGAATAATCTTGTGATTCTATAACCAAAGACATTTCAGGGATTTGAGTTTGCCAAAGATTTACCTAAGGAAAATGAAACCTTACATAATCGTAAAACTTTCTAAGGATGAGATAGGCCTGATTCATTGCTACTAACTCTGCCACATGGCATCTATTTGACAAGAACTGAATTAATAATTCATGAATGGAATTGAGTTCAGTTAGCCAGCTGATTCGTGAAGATGGTATAATAAAAAACTATCTCATAAAGATAACATAGGACCGAAGATAGAGTCACGTAACACGTGAACTGGCCCTAGTTAAACCTCAACTTCCTTGTCTATGACATTAGATTAAATTTACGTCATCTTCTGGAAACATGAGGTAATTTAATCACATAGCATAGTGCCTAAGCATCTTAACTGTTTTAACATACCTTGCTGCTTTCCTTAGGTTTTGAACATAACCATGATTTCAGAGTCAGTAATCATGTAAATAACCAGTAAGATCCATGTTAACAAAGATTAGAATGTATGTTTCTCTTCCCCCTTTGTCTAATAAACCTCATAAATTGGGCCATGAAAATACTGAGTTCTAAACCTCCAGATGATTGTAAGGTACCATACAAGAAAAGGGAAAGATGGGAAAATGGAATCCAAAATGTGTTCTTCTTATGGAATATTTATTATATAGCCACAGAGACCATTAATAGCATTGCAAAAGCTATTGTGTTCCCTTGTGTTCCCTTAGGGTCACAATACCCTGCTAGGTAGCTACTCCTTCACTTCTAAGAGGACAGACAATACTAATTTTTAAACTTTTTATAAAATACAAAAATTCTTAGGTTTCATAAGGTCCATTTATTTTTATTTATTTTTTTTTTAAAAGGATTTTATTTTATTTTTTAATTTGACACAGAGAGAGATTACAAGTAGGCAGAGAGGCAGGCAGAGAGACAGGGAGAGAAGGAAGCAGGCTCCCCGCTGAGCAGAGAGCCCGATGCGGGCCTCGATCCCAGGACCCTGAGATCATGACCTGAGCCGAAAGCAGAGGCTTTAACCCACTGAGCCACCCAGGCACCCTCATAAGGTCCATTTAATCAATTTTCTTTTTTTTATAGTTCTTCCTTATCATAAGTTTCTATCTAAAAATATTATGATGGGCGCCTGGGTGGCTCAGTGGGTTAAAGCCTCTGCTTTCAGCTCAGGTCATGATCTCAGGGTCCTGGGATCGAGGCC
>LNAC01000589.1:558954-699258 GCA_002007465.1 Ailurus styani
CTCCTTCAATTTAGATATTTTCTACAGACTTTCTGCTTTCTTTCTTTCTTTCCTTTCTTTTTCCTTTTTTTCTTTTCTTCCTTTCTCTCTTTCAACAGGGAGAGAGATGGGGGAGGGGCAGAAGGAGAGAGAAAGAGAGAACCTTAAGCAGGCTTGATGCCAAGAATGGAGCCTGAGGAGGGGCTTGATCTCATGACCCTGAGATAGTGACCTGAGCCGAAACCGTGACCTACACTGAACCAGCCGAGACACGCAGGTGTCCTTCTGCTATTTCTTATATGATATTATACCTACTATTTAATTTTAGTGATTGACTTTTTCATGTCTATACATTATGATTTGGGCATTTTCATGTTTTAAGTCTTTTCTCAAAATTTATCTTCTTTCTTGTATTCTCTTAAATGTATTAATTATAATTAAAATTATTTTCTGACCAGTCCAATTTCTTTTGTTTTTTTCTCTATTCTTTCCTATTTTACTATTGATTTGATGTCTCTCAGTCTTCATTTTTGCCATGTATTATAATTTATTCATTGGATGCTGGACTTAGGAATTTGAAAAAAAGGAATCTTGATGTTTTCTTTCTGCAACAATGTTTACATTTTCTTTTCAGGCAGGTAGTGTTGCAATAAATAGGCTTTATCCTTTCAAGAATGATTTTAGACTTTATTAATCTAGTTCATCTTTGTGTTTAATTCTAGGAATGGTCCTTATTCCCAAGGCCAAGTCCTTCTTGGGTTGCAGCAGAAATTCCCATGTGCTGGAACTCCAACTTGCACCAGCCCCGCTCTGAGTGACAGCAGAAACCCCTGCTCTGATCTTTCCCTTACTACCTAATGTTTTGTGCTGGGTTTCATGGAGTTTGCCACAAAGACTTTGGGAGTTATTTGATGACATAAGAATATGTGTTTGCAGATTCTGAGTATCGTTTCTCTGTGGTTCTCTCTGCTCCACAACTTTGTCCCTCGTTTATGCTCTCTGGTGGCCTGGAGCATGGTCTCTGACTCTTCACACTCCTCAGTTTACTAAAATTGACTCTTAATGCTTGGGGCTATATTCCCTGCACTGCCAGCGAGAAAATATCCCAACAAAACTCAAGAATCAGGCGTCCCTCACCCTGTGTATTATCCTTATCTCCAAGGATAGGGGCCCCTCAGGTACTACTTGAGTTGCTTGCTCTTTAATACAAACATACATCTAATCATAACCATATATGTGTATATATATTTGTGTGTATATATTTATAATTCTTTTCTAGAAGATTAATCTAATTCACACATTCATAAACTATAATCTCTGCTTCTCTCGGTAACTTGTGTTTTTAACTGCTACTTCAATGCAGTCTATACTTTAGTATACTGAAATATTTAGTATTCTCTGATCACTGCTCTTTCTTACTCCCCTGGTTTTGCATATAGTATTGCCTCTTTCCTTGATACATTTTTCTACCCCATCAACTTTGTAAATGACTGCCTGTCTTTCAAGTTAGTACTGACTTAACCATTCTTTTTTTTTTTTTTAATTTTATTTATTTATTTGACACACAGAGAGAGAGATTACAAGTAGGCAGAGAGGCAGGCAGAGAGACAGGGAGAGGAGGAAGCAGGCTCCCCGCTGAGCAGAGAGCCCGATGCGGGCCTCGATCCCAGGATCTTGAGATCATGACCTGAGCCGAAAGCAGAGGCTTTAACCCACTGAGCCACCCAGGCGCCCTGACTTAACCATTCTTAACAGTCTCTTTTTCCCCACCAGGATGAATTGGTTAATACTTTTATATGATACTTGAAACTCTGTCTTTAACTGTTCCCATATCATTTTCATAATATATTAAAATCAGACGCTCATTTGTCAGTTTCTCTCTCTAGTCTGTGAATTTTTTTAATTGAGAGTGATTCTGTTTTGTACATTTCGCTATCTCTGGCATCTAGTGCTAGTGTAGTGCCTGACACATAGCATGTGCTAGGTCACTTTTTAGTGGGTTTACTCATGAATATTTTTGCCTCTGTCACTATAGACAGCCTTAGACTGAAGAGGTAAGTTTTTGAGCCCTATTATTCATAAAGAGAAAAGTATGTGAGATGGAAAATCCCTTTGTCACTACCAGTCCAGGAAACTTCCTAATAGGAAGTAGGCACTAATCCTAGGTTTTTGTGTTGGTTGAAGTACTTGGACACACTAATTTTGGTTAGATTACTGGATTGAACATCAAGTTACCTTTGTAATGCCCACTTCCTATCCATCTCACCTGTACTTTTCTATCAAAATGCAACATACTTATTCCACCGTTTAGTCTCCTATATTGTTCCTTTCCTCCATACTTAGGCAAATACAACATATCCTTCAAGCACCAGAGTGTGCCTACTCCATTCCACGAAAACTCTCTGGACACTCTCATGACTCTTTATTTGCTCCTCTGATATATAATCATCAGGTCCTCCTAGATTCACGTTCGGTTTGTTTTTGCCAGTTTGTCAGGTAATCACAAGAAATACTGTTCAATAAAATGTGTAGTCATCTGTCTCTTTTGTTTGGGAATGTTATAATTTTATTGATTAATGAAGAATTTTTAAAAATGTAAACACTATCCTCCTAAGAGCTTACTAGCTTCTGCCTTACTATGCTTCTTGCCATAACTTTCTTACCCATCTTTTTTGCTTTGTGGTATTTCCTTAAATTGGCTTTAAATTCTTTTCTCTACCTATCAGTCACCTATCGAGTCTACTTAGCCTCACATCAGACATGAAAGCATGAGTTAAATGCACTACTGAAGATTTCCTTTTTCTTGATAGCAATGAAAATAATGTTTAAAAGCCTCTCTCTGTACCACCCAAATTTTCCTACAAGTCACGAAAGTTAGATTGTCCAAATGGAGGATAGGCCAGTCTCATTTCATTTTAATTATATTTTTGGAAATATTTATTTATTTATTTATTTATGAAAGAGGGAGAAAGAGAGAGTGCGTCGTGGAGGGAGGGACAGAGGGAGAAGAAGCAGCAGCCTCCCCACTGGGCCAAAGGCAGATGCTTAACTGACTGAACCACCTTGGCCCCCCCTTCTTAAGTTACATTTTATGTATTTTCAACCATGTTCTTGAACCCTAGAGACATATTTTCACTATAATTAGATCCCATCCTGGTTCCAGTCAGTGTGGGGAGTTAATCCAGGCTGTACCACTCACTTTTTGCCCTAGCCTTGGCTCTTACCTCATGGGGCTAATTTCTATGCCATAGTTTTTTTTCTTCTTCTTCTTCTAAGTTTTTATTAAAATTCAAGTTAGTTAATATATAATGTAGTATTGGTTTCAGGAGTAGAATACAGTGATTCATCCCTTATATATAACACCTAGTACTCGTCACAAGTGCCTTCCTTAATATACCATTACTTTTGAATCCAGATTCTTTCTTCTTTTTAAACCTTTAAGAACAATCACTCAGTTTAACAGTCTGCCTGGCCTTTTGAATGGGCGCCTTCCCACATTGACCATAGATCTTCACCCACTTTCCTGGAGCCTAGTCCTTGTTCACCGTGCAGAGATTATGAGATGGGACAGAATCAGACACCTATGGCCCAAAGAAGTCACCAGTAAGAAGGCCAGTTATGCATTCTACCCTGCCTAGCAACAGTAGAAAGAATATTTGGTTATGAACCAAACCCAGGTCTGTACATGTGATCTTCAGAAATACTTAATTTCTTTAAGCTCAATTTTTTTTAATCTGAAAAAATAAAGTGAATATTAATACATGCCTCTAGGGGTTTATGTGATGATTAAATGAGAATACGAATTAATATTCTTACTATTCCTAGCATAGGAAAAACTCAATAAAAGTTTATATCATTATTACTTTGATGCTTTTATTATGCTTGTTACTAGACCATTACCACTATTTACAATGGGCCCGAGTAGCTGGACCAATTACAAATACTCCATTTCTTGGCAACTTCTAGAGAATCCAGAGTGTTGCCTGCTGACTCACCCTGCCCTTGCATCTGGGCTCTTGGCTCCGTTGGCTCTCTGTGTAGGCAGCTGTTTCTTACAAAGGCAAGTCTTTTCTGAGGGAAGCATGAGAGCAAGCACCCGCAAGACAAAAATCAAGAGAAGTGATTTTTATTACCATTTTTCCGAGATGAATCTTTGCTAAAAATCAGAAAGCAGAGCCCAGTAATACAGGTATTGTTATGTTGAAAAAAGAGATACATGGTAGATTAGAGACACTTTGTCGACAGGTCCTCTCAACAGGTGACAATGACATAACCTTTGTTTGGGAGACCTGGAGAGTGAATGTGGTGCAGTTCATCCGGGAACTGAATGGAGATCTGACTGACTACTTTACCGAGACACATGTCCTCCTGAGCAAAAATTTCCGATATTCCGGCTATTCAAAGTGGCCACTTTGCCACTTCTACGCTTCTCACCCATTAGGCCAGGGCTTTGAGGTTTTGGGTGGTTTTCCATGCCTGGTCAAAGGAACCAATCAGCTGCAGGTGACAGCGCACTCTTGCTTGTAACAGTGGGGTCGTAAACATGGCCCTTCTCTTAACTCTAGTCACTAGTAAACTATTGCTACTGCACAAAGGAAATTCTTTTAAGTGCTGTGACCTGGTGGTAGTGGAGGTTGAGTTGCAGGAGCCAGGGAACAGAGAGTCTTGCAAAGTGATCACAGGGAGAAGGTGCAAGGTTAATTTCTTCATCCTAGTAATCGAAAATCCAAGGCAATTTTCATGAGAGTTTTCCTAATTACAGGTGGCTAAGTAGGAGTTGCTTCCAGGATCCTCATTTAAACATTGCATTTATATTTGTGGTTATTCGGCAGGCATAGATAAAAGACCAGGTTAAGAGGCAGTATTTAGCAATGGAACTCATGTGAGTTTTTCTGGAGACTGAGGTCCCAAAAATACTTGAGAGAGATAGGGGGTATCTTAGAAAGGGGACATGGCTTGGATTCATATATATCTGCATTTGAGTTCCAGCTCTGCTTCTTACTGGCCATGCAACACTGAGCAAATTATTTCCCCCATCTGAGCTTTAGGTAAAATGGACAACCTAAAGCTTAGAAATAGGAAATAACTATAAATACAGTCAGTAACAATAACAATACCTACTTTATGCAGTGCTTTTGAGAATCAAGTGAAAGTATACTTGTGGAAGAGCCTTTGCTTCTATAAAAAATTTACCACGATACTTGGGGTGGCTGAAAAAAAACATTTATCATCTTACACTTCTGTAGGATAGACGTGTACACAGGTCTCAGAGGGTTAAATTCAAGGTGATAGCAAGGTGGCGTGGCTTTCTGAAGGTTTTAGGGAAGAACCCATTTCCTCGCCCTTTCTGGCAACTAGAGGCTGTCAACATTCCCTGGTTCATGTCCTGTTCTTCCATCTTCAAAACCAATCAATCCCTGCTGCATCATTTTGACTTCCTCCTGGTGCCCCCTCTCCTGTTTTAAGAACCCTAGTGATTACATGGGGCCCTCCTGATAATCCAGGAAAATCTTCCCATCTCAGCGTAACCACATCCACACAGTCCTTTTTCCCATGTAATGTAACATAGCCATAGTGGCCAGGGATTGGGATGCAGACGCTTCCAAGGGAGCTGTTCTGTCCACCACAGAGCCGTATACACGGCAGAGCTGTAGGCATGATGCTGGGGGCATGTGAGAACATTGCACTTTTTAACTGAAAATCTGGGGACCGATGGGGATTACGTTTATCTAACTTTTGCCCCTGTCCTGGAAAGTCACTTCACCCTTCCTTGGACCTCAAGGGCTAGGCGATACGGACATTGACCCAGCTCCATTCCTTGATGCATAATATATCACATATTTAGGATCAGAAAAATTGTAACACTATCAATACTGGTGTCAAGCCGCCAGGTGAGGAGACAAACCCAGAGTTAGCAATCAAGCTGTTATTCCCTCAGGAGACAGCACCAGCAAGAGGGCAAAGGAAAAGACACCAACTCCGCAGTGCTTTATTTCCCCCCTCAAAGCAGCAGCTGGCTGGGATCAGAGGACAGGAAGCACCGACGGGGGGATCATCCGACCGCCGAGCAGCCTGCAGAAAAGGCTCATTCCTGTTCATGGACCCAGGGACCAGGCGAAGAGGAGGGGACAGGTAGGAGTGGAGAAAATTGGAGTCAGAGTGAAGAAGAGGGTAACAACCAAGGCCCCTGATGGGGAGGTCTTGGCAGACGTGTCTGTGAATGCAGCTGCCTCAGCCCGAGTCCTCAACTGCACGTCCCGAAAACTAAAGTGCCCGGCAACGCTTATAAATGGCCATGGGCGGCCCTGATCGAGCCCTGATCCAGGATCGAGGCCTGGAACCACAATTCCTACCTGCTATATGTTTTCGAAAACGAACAAACAAACAAACAAAACCCCTCCAAAATAGAGAATTATATAAATAGACCTCAAAGCAGTTGCTATAATAACTTGCTGTCAGAAACTTTTTTGGTGCTTTTTTGGCGACAAGAAAGTATTACTCATTTGCAATTAAAAATGACACTTAGGAATTACAGGAAGTGAAGTATAAGGAGGCACATTTGCCGAAATGTTACATAGTGACCTTTTCCCATATAATTTCCATAGACTTGCTATTGACTCTGGAACAAGCCTGAAATTCAAACTTGGGTCCTAAAATTTTTACTCGTGAGCTTATGAGTTTATGCTACTCCTTGGTAAACAAAGCAGGAATCATCCTTTTCTCTCCCTTGTTTAAGGAATGTGGATCAGAGAAACCGGGAATCTTTTTGTCTGCAGATACAGCTGATCTTAGCAACAGCTACGTGATCCACCTTTGAGAAAAATTGGGCTAAGGATGGAGATACATCTTTTATGTTCATTTTCTTCATTCCCATTTGGCCGTGACATTCCTGGTAGCGCAGGTCCCATGACTTTGTCCAGTTGAGTTTTAAATAACTCAGATGATTGCCCTCTTACTATTCCTCCTGGGATCTAATTCCACCCTAAAATGGAGCTGACTGTTCGAGAGTTCTTGATACGATATTCTTGTGTTGAATTCTGGAGGAATTTTCCTTTACTCAATTTTACCTCCATAAAGAAAATCGATAAGAATACAAATAGAAAAACAAGAGAAGAAAGTGGTAGTGAGATGAACTGGAGCAAGGGGGTGTTTGTTTTGTTTTGTTTTGTTTTGACGGGGGGGGGGGGCGGATGCAGGAGGAGGCAGGCTGTACCGGGACGCACTAAAAGGAATGATGAGTTGAGCAGAGACAAAAATAAAACATGCCCTCCGATTGGATCTAGGAGGCAGCCCAGCCCAGAGTCAATAGCAAATCCCCCGTCTGACTCCTCTTACTCTGTGTGAAATGAACCTCAAGGTGCTGATTTCGGTAATTTCTGTGAATTTGCTGGAGTCTCAGGTTGTTAACTTCAAATTGATATTTAACCATTTAAAAAAGCTGCACAACAATAGTTTGAACATTTGTGCTGGAGGGCTTGGGAAATCCTGGTGAAGAGATGAACTCTCTTCCAAATTCTCATATTGTAGTCTGTCTGTTGCTTTTCCCACAGACAGCCACTACTCCTCTTTCCCATCCCAGAAGACATCCTCCTGCCCGTCAGTCTCAGAACTCATTTCTCCAAGTATGCAATTCCTGTAGTGAGCATCAAGAAACTGGCGGGTCTCTACTGTCTCCAGAGACAAAAAGCACCAGATTTCCCCCCCCCATCGGTCAGGGTAGTCCTTCCGGATGATTGCCACAAAGGTAAAAGCATCTGATGACATTCTTATGGTTGTTTTGTAAAAAGGTAGGCAGAAATAAGAGTGATATTAAAAGAAGTATTTCTTTATGTTGCCCCAAAGCAGAAATGCTTAAAATGGAATCAAGGCCTTCTCTATATTATACACATTTAATGCCATAGTTTTGAGGCCCACAGGATGCCTCTAATCACATCACTCTCCTGTTGATGTCTCCTCCACCTCCCAGCCCAACGACTAACCCAGTTCTTGGAATAAAAATTAAAATCCCGAATGCCATCCACTAGACCCAGCCTGATCTGGACTTTGTCTCTCCAACCTCATCTCTGGCCATCTACCCTGCATCCTGTGCACACTGACCAAGTTTCTAAAATGAATCACACCCCTTCATGCCTCAGAGGTCTTAACATGCTGCAAGTTCCCTTGGCTTTTACTGCACCCTCCAATACCTTCCTCTTTCCCTCATCAAACTCCATTCACTTTTTGTATTATTATTTAATTACCACATCTTCAGAAAAAAGTTCTCTGAACATTGAACTTCCATACTAAGTCAATTTACCTGTCATGAGCTCTCACAATACCCTGCACAGATCTTTCATAGCAGGTAAAATCACACAGTTGTGTAGGTAAATTTGCAGATGGGTATTTCCCCCCATCATCTCCCATTGGACAGCAAACTGCATGAGGACAGGGAGGGACCTTGTTTATTTTAGTGCCTGACACAGAGTGTACATTATGTAGCCTTTTGTTGGATAAATAACTTTGTATGTTACAACCTTAACTGAGAATGGCCAGGGAGTAACTAGAGTAACTGCCCAACTTCAGAGACTTTTGGGTGACTGTTCAAAATAATTAAACTGAATAAACAAAGCATTTTCCATGTGGAAACTTGTTTGCTGCGTTTTTTAGGTCATCAAATCAATCTCAAAGCATGTGCAACCATCTTGCAATAGATGTCTAGTGTTTTACACAACAACATAACACACACACTACTTCAAGGATACTTGAAACATCCTCACTAATAGTTACCTTTCCATTACAGATTCTGAAAAATCCCCCTGATGGTTTGCACATGTGTATATACATGTTTATGTACTTGTGTATTTTTTTCTAATTTAAACTGTAACCCTACTAAAATGTGATGACATCTTTTTTTTGGTTATAGCATAAAGTACATTGTTAAGTAATAACTTATTCAGTGGTGTTCTAGAGCCAGCGCCTATTGGTTTGCAAGAGCTGATTGTGAGCTTTTCTTCCTAATTCTGTGTTCAGTCATAATGAATATGTAACTTGAAGTCAGACATGGTAGGAATATTTACAGCATGAAAATCAGCAAACACTAGAAATCAGGGCTGTCTTCTATGGAGGACTGGTTGCTAAATATTTACCAGAAAAAAAAATTGGCTATACCTCTAGTTAAGGATAACAATTATCTGTATCTTGAAAAACTTAAGAGGCTCTCAGAGCAGGCTACAGTTAGTGGATCAGCAACAGTGTATAGTCACCTGTGATAGTCAAATTCCTGCAGAGGTAAGGACTGGCTGAGAAGGCTAAAGTACCCTGTTATAGATAGGAACAATTCCTCGATCATTCGGAAGCTGAGTCATTCAAGATATGAATAAAGGGAGAGTGGTAAATTTAAAATCCAACATTAGCAGGTGTCAGTGTTAAAACAAGCAAAAAACAACAACAGAGGGCGCCTGGGTGGCTCAGTGTGTTAAAGCCTCTGCCTTCAGCTCAGATCATGATCTCAGGGTCCTGGGATCAAGCCCTGCATCAGGCTCTCTGCTCACAGGGAGCCTGCTTCCTCCTCTCTCTCTGCCTGCCTCTCTGCCTACTTGTGATCTCTCTCTCTCTGTCAAATAAATAACTAAATAAAATCTTTAAAAAAACAAAAACAAAACAAAACAACAGAGCAATAACAGTTATGTTGGGAGAAGAAATATATTTCAGAGTTATTGCTGGGGTGAAAGAGCAGGGACAGTTTCAGGAAAAAGTCAATAAATAGTGTTTGACGGCCTTTGCTAGGAAGACGCAGAAGCTTGGAAATTATATAAGAAGAAACACAAAAACCAATCAGTACACTAAATATGGTTGGGTAGAGAACATGCCACAAAAATGGGTACTGACTGTTGAAAACATCACAAGGCAATCTCAGAAGTAGGGTCTCATGGTCATAAGGTTTAGAAAACCTCTAAATTGGAATTGAACAGTTAGCCAAGGGTGATACCCCAGCAAATTGATACCACACTTAAACTGAGCTGCCAAGGTCAGGGCCCAAAAAAGGATGACCAGGAAAGGAGAACAGAGATCAGCCTGGATCTGCGGGGCTGAGGCGGACCAAGCCCAGGCTCACTTACTATGTGCAGTCTTCCTTCACCCCTCAGCCCTGTAGTGCTCTCTTTTCACAAGGGCTCTACTGCCCTCGTTGCCTGTTTTGCACAGGAGGCACTGAGGTTTTGATGTTTCTGGTCATCACTGTCTTCAAATGAAACACCTTTAGTCGTTCTCTTTGCTACCTCTGTGCCTGGCACAAAACGTGATGTCCACAGATGTCTCAAGTTTGCAAACAGCCCTTCTGTCTCTCGTAGTCACATGCGTCATTCCACCTACGGTGTCAGCAATCACCAGGCATATCCTACTAACTCTCTTGATGTATTTTGGTCCTAAAGCTGAACTCCCAACCACACAGCTGTGAATGTTCAGGCCTGGCTACTCCACGCAGACACTCTCTCATGCGGCATCATGGTAACCAGAACGTCCCTCTTTTGGAACTAAATAAAGCTTTAGAATTTTCTTTTTCTTTTCTCTCTTTTATTCAATCTGTTTTGAACAAATTCCAGGTCTCAGCAATGCAGGTGGTCCAATTTTGTACACCACTGTGTGCTTTAATTAAGCTTGCTTCTGGATCATACTATTGGCTCCTTGCTGAGGGGTTCCAGATCCAAAGCTTGGTGAGGGTTCTGGGAAGGCCCTTCTATTCTCTTGTTGGGTCCTGTAGTGGATGATTATTGGTTTTTAGAGATATTTGGGCTCTACAAACTTATTTAGTTCACACTGATTTCTGAAATCCACCCACAGTTATTTGTGTTTATGTCTCCTGCTTGTGAAACTTCAAATTTAATATATAAGCATGTTATCTGAGTTGGGAAAATATACCTTTTCCCATTTTGTACTTTTTATCCTTGTTTTTAATTTTTGTTGTGGGTTTAGCTAAGAAACTCACCAGGAAACTAACCAGAGAAATGTGTACGTTACTTTATTTTATTAGTTTGGATGGTGAAATGAAAGGTAGCCTAGAATAGAGTGTAATTTCAGCAATGTTACTACCTCACTGAATGACCTTGAGCAAGCCACCTCATCTTTTCAATTGTCTGTTTCTCCACCGGCACAACGAATAACTCCAAAGCTCTCTCTGGTTCTAATATACTATGGAGAGGTAGTACAGAAGCCAGAAAGCCATGGAGAGGGACAGAACTGTTTTAGTCCACTGAATACTTGGTAAAAGACTGAAGTCAAGATCAATAGACATTTAAAAAATCAAGAGGCAATGCCTTTATTTTCTTCTAAAAAAAGGTATATCATCCATAGTATGTCCATGTATAACATTACTGCAAAAAGGCAAGATAAAAGAAAATACAAGGCAATAAAAATAGATCTTACTATTTGCCAGCCACTGTGGTGATCAATTTGCATATATCAGCTTCTTATAAAACAAGTCTATAGGTAGGCTCTGTAGGTAGGCATGGTGGTGGAGCCTTTTTTACACACAAGCCTTAAAGAGGTTAAATAATTTGCTTAGTGTCAGATCACAAACAAATTGTGTGTATCATATTCCAACCCAAATGTTCTCGAAGCGAATACTACTACCAACCCAGGAAAGCTGGAGGCTGGTGCCACAGCATATTCTTTAGCAAATTTCTGGGTTTAATACTTGGATGCACGCTGAAGAACTCCAGAGTCCTTACCAGTATAAGGGAAGAGGATAGGAGGTTTTGTTCCAGGGTATAAGAAGAAATCTTATGGGTTATGGACATTGGGGAGGGTTTGTGCTTTGGTGAGTGCTGTGAAAGATGTAAGCCTGATGATTCACAGACCTGTACCCCTTGGGCAAAGAATAAAAATAAAATTAAATAAATAAATAAATAAATAAATAAATAAAATAAAATACAAAAAAGAAAAAAAAAAGAAGAAATCTGGAATTTACATGTTTTTGTCAACAGTGTGCTTTGGACTAATTAGGAAGTCTCTTTCATGTCAGGCAGGTGCAAGATGGAGCAAGTGTTCTGCGCGTCCTTTCTTAGGAGGCAGAATCTCTGTTGTGTTCACCAACAATATTCCCAAGGACACGGTTCTGCAATTTGCAAACCAGTTTTCTGAGAAAGTGGAAAGTAGATTAAATGGATTGGATAAATGGTCCTGTGCCCTGAAAAATACAAAACAAACAAACAAACAAAAAACCCAAAACTATTATATCCTTAAACAGGGTTGTATGTAAACATCATTGCTATCTGTGAAGATTACCATCTATAGAGTAAACTCATGTCACTGCCTCTTCATTCTTTGGCTTACTGCCTTTTTGTTTTTCATACTTACAGATGAAAGCATTGCCTCCCCCACCCACCACTCCAACAGCCAGATCCCTCAAAGGAA
This sequence comes from Ailurus styani, assembly GCA_002007465.1. Taxonomy (NCBI): domain Eukaryota; kingdom Metazoa; phylum Chordata; class Mammalia; order Carnivora; family Ailuridae; genus Ailurus; species Ailurus styani. The sequence goes on from LNAC01000589.1 coordinate 571,324, forward strand.
TCTCCTCCACCACTTCTTTCTTTCTTCCTTTCTTTCTTAGATTTTATTTATTTATTTGTCAAAGAGAGAGAGAGAGAGAGGGAGGGGGAGAGAGGGGGAGAGAGAGAGAGCAAGCGCACAAGCAGGGGGAGTGGCAGGCAGAGAGAGAAGCAGGCTCCCCACCAAGCAAGGAGCCCGACGTGGGACTCGATCCCAGGATGCTGAGATCATGACCCGAGTCGAAGGCAGCCGCTTAACTGACCGAGCCACACAGGTGGCCTCCTCCACCATTTCTAAGCTAGAAGTGACCTGAGAGACCATCTATTCTAGTTTCCTACTCACTAGGGCTGGGATGTTGAATGCAGGGAGGGGACCTAATATAGGACTTTGGCCTCCTTGATACCCTAGTGTAATTTCTGGTAATGTCTAGTTTCAAATCACAAGAAAACCTTTTGATCGAGTTTAAGAATCGCATTGAAATGTATTTTAAGAATAAGGTCAGGGTCTCAAAGAAGCAGAAGAAAGCTTCTGAGGCTCAGGAAGGAACTAGAAGCAGGATTGGGAAAGATGTCAGGAATCAACAGAGCCCTCTGTGCCCCTCACTTTTCTGCCTTATGTAGTCATTCTGCCTCATTCTTCTTTTTCTCCGTCCACTGGCTTTCGCCGTACTCCAACATTCAATTACATGGTACAGAGGGCTGTTCTTTGGCTCTTCTGATAAAAAATAACTGTTCAGTGTCAATGAAAGTTTTCTGACTTTCATGCTGTGGTAGATTAAATCATTGGTCCTAATTCATTATTTCCCCTACAAGAAGAATAACATTCCTACCCTTGTGATGACTTCACAGTGGGCAGAGACGACTCTTCGGGCTTTGGTGTGTGATGTGCTTTGGCTGATGGGATTTAAATCGATAATAATGGAAACAGAAGCTTTAACTGTGCTTTAAGTGTGCTCTGAAGGTTGTCTTTTGACACTCTAGTGATCAGCCATTAGAAGAACACGCTCTGTGTAGCTGCTGTTCCTTCAGCTCAGACCTCGGAATATATGTGACATAAATCAAACATGTAGCCTAGAACTGAGCCAGTCTAGGTAAGCCAAAACATAGCTGATACACAGACTCCTAAAATAAGATCAGTACTAGTTGTCGCAAGCTGTTGATATTTGGTGTGGCGTATTTTGCAATATTACTGTGCAGTTGCTGACTGATAAAGAAATTGGCATTGAAAGTGATATGTTACCATAACAGACATCTAAAATGCTGGCTTTGGTATTGGGAATGAGTAGTGAGAAAAGATCAAGCGGATGCTTGGAAAAATGGTAACCCATGTTACGGAGTGGCAAAATATCCGGTGAATCCATCACCTGAGGCAGTTTGGGATGCAGAAGATATGATTGATACATGAGGCCTCAGCTACGTGATTTTGAGTCATATTATTGAAAGTATAAGCTGGTGGTTACCAGATGAATTTGAGAAGCTCTTATTGCAAAACAAATAAGTACCAAAAAAGAAAAAAAAAAGAAAGAAAGAAAGAAAGAAAGATGATTGGTCAATGTAATTGAGAGAAAATATATACAGCCTAAACATTCCAAGATTTTCAAAGTTAAAATAGACAACTTTTTAATTATTTCAAAGCTTTGGCTATGCAAACAAAGCTTTAGGACAAAGTCCCAAACCGGACACTGCCATTAAGAGGCAATCTAAGGGCAAAGGAAGTCTAAGATGTGTTTGTCACATTCTTTGTTAAGAATTTCTGGAAGGATTAAGGTGATCTAACTTAATCCTTTCAGCAGAACAAATGGATTCTCAGAAGTATTAAGGGCATGATCTGATAGAAGTGTGATAAACCTTAAGTTTTCTTAATCAACTCTGGATCCTAGAGACAGAGTGAGACATGTCAGAAAAGAACTGTGAATGTGTTTTTTGGCATTTCATGTTTTCTGGAACTAAAAAAGTACACATTTAGAGTAATTGCAGACTTAAATTCTTAATATACAGATAGAAAAAAGAGCATCTTAAAATTGCAATTGAACAAAGGATTTCAGGTAAGGTCTATCAGTCCTTTATCCACCAATTTTCTCCACCCCTGTATCTGTCTCAAGTTTGACTTGGTTTTTCCCTGACCCTGGAAACTAACAGAAACAGCTAGATTTCTTGTGCTAGGCCACACTGTCCAGTCAGAACCCATACCTTGCCTGACATGTCTTTCTTATGCTTGAATAGATGATAACACAGTGAGATAGAGAGCAGATGGGGGGAGTTACCTACAATCTGGCAAGGAAATAGCTCCAGGGCAGAGGAGACAAAAATCTTAGCATTTTATTGTGTTCATGAAAATTATCAGAATATTGAGAGAGACCTTTAAAATAATGAGCTGTGGCCCAGAAAATGCAAAACAGAAGAAATGTGACTTTTTAACACCCCTTCTCATGTAATCATTAAATTTAAAACTTATGGCATTATTAAGAAGGGTCTTATCAATGTTAATGTTTCCAAGTAGATTCCCACTTAAAAGATTGCCTTGGGGACCACAGGGACTCCAAGGATAAAGAACAGGCAACAAGGTACTCTCATGTTTTCACACCAAGGCTCCACTGATGTGATGTGCAGACGTTGAGAATGTGATGCTCTGGGGCTTCTGCTGGAGCTGTTTAGAGATACTGAGCAGACGTCAATGCTCAGATCTTAGTGCAGGGTAAAGACATCCCTTTTATCTCCAAGAGGAAAGAAAAGGGATTAGCTCAGCCAATCAAAGTAAGTGTGGTTTGGTCCACACATAGACAGCTGGACTTGGAATCCAAGGACTCAATGCTCTGGGATGAATAGAATCTAGACTGTACAAAGCATATGTCCTTATGGGTTTCTTTTTTTTTTTTTCCAGCTATAAAATGGAGAATAATGAGAGGTAGAACAAAAACGCTCCTGCATTAAGCTAACACACAAAAAGGATTTCTCCCCTTTTATTGCTTCATTTCCATCATAATTCCCACATTTATTCTGGTTGTGAGGTATCAGATACAGTTCTGCTTGACTTGTGTCTACTGATGTTGACTTTCTGAATGCAAAATGTGGTACTTTCTCTGTTTCCTACTAGTGAGCAAAAAGTCCTATACTGAAGATCTCATGGGAATAGAAGGCCGGGCTGAGAGTAGTAGCTATTTTTTTATATTGTATATTTTTAGCAAGAAGACCTAAAACCCACCTATTGGAAATTACATTCTCGTAAAGATATTTTTTTGACCCCTGTATTACCAGTGGATATACTGGAATATTCTATCTTGCCTCCTCACTTTATTTTTCTATTTACCTTCTTTTACCATCTCAGTCAGTAACTACACGAATTCTCCCTTGACATAATAAAAAACTCCTGTGACTACAGTTGTGAACTTGAGCTTGTACTTGGGATCTTGCCTTCTAGCCAGACATCATGCCTCTAAGAAAATTTTTAGTGAATAACATATTCCCATCCCTTAGAGTCTTCTTCCTTGGACTTGTGACTATAAGAAATGCAGAACTGAAGACGTTCCTGAACCCACGTTAAGATAAAGCTCTCTAGTTTCTTATTTTAATAAAGAGCAATTTTTGTATCAGATTATTATTGATACTTTTATTTTCTTAAAAGAGTTCACAATGCTTTGGTGGCTCAGGTTCCAGTAACCCTAAATTCAAACTTGTGCTCCTCCTGTATATAATCTTTCCTGTAAGGACTGACAGGGACCTGGACATTCAGTGAGAATATCCCTCTCCTTTCTTTCTCTACTGCCAGGCTGCCCAGACTTTCCCTGAGGTTAGGTGGGCTATTGTGGAAAAAGGAAATTGCATAGATGGCCATAGCCAGGGTCCCAGGGTCTCACAGATGAATTACTATTTTCCCCATTGGATATGAAAGATGGTTAGAGGCACAGAAGATAGAATTCTGGGGAAGGGGGATTATTTTGGAACTAGAAGGAAACAAAATAGAGCCATTAGACCCTAAACATATGGTGGGAGTTAGCAGTAAAAGTACTTGATGGAAGAAAAGCTAAAATCCATGGAAGAAAAAACTGACAATTTACTATTGTAGGGGCACTGAAGACATTTGAAATGGGCAGTAGAGCAGAACACACTCTCTAAATGACTTGACTTGTCTCTGCTAACAGTTGTCATGAACTAAAATAGACATTTTTTCTTTTTTATTTAAAAGAAAAATGCATTTCATAGAGAACAGCTAACAGCATTTAAAACCACTAAGTACTCCAAGAGAGAAATCTGAAGGCAAACACTATCAATTTTAACTGAAGGGATGAAGTAAGAGAGCAATGGCTTTCTGATGACCAGTGAGATGTTATGATCATTAATGATAGGAGTAGAATCTTTTAAAAATGCTCCACTAGGCCAGATATTGTGGCTATTTTATGACAAATTCAAAGCAAATACCTGTTGCTTTTTGGATGTCACCGCCTGTCACCTGACCTCAACCACATCCTTTCGCTTTATTAACCATAATGCAGTGTGCTTGCTTCCCAAAGAAAGAGTTAAACTACTGCAAAATACCTTAAGAAAGAACAGTCCACATCCCATATACTTCTTACCACGCACATTTCGTATTCCCATGTATTTGTAGGTTCCTTTCTAAAAGTTCTAGAATTTTTCCATGCTAATTTTTGCTATTTTCCCATAAATTTGCAAGGTTCATTTAAAAAAAGGAAATAGATATTGTATTTCTTATATCACCTTCAACAATGGAATTTAGGTAAGCAAATATTTGCTATCATTTCTGAGTTATTGTGTTTTCATTGTGTCTTTATAACATTGTTAAAGTTTTTCAGGTAGTTTTGCTTTGTCTTCCCAGCATAAGGGTTATTTTAAAAAAATAAGTTTCATGCACTTTGAGAGATGTGGAATTGATTATGACCCAGTCAATGCTCTCACAGAGGTTTTAAGGAGACTAACACGAGAGAAAACTCTATTTATAACTTATGTCATTATTTGTTCCATCTAAAGCTGTTTATAATGTCCACATTTGAGCATACAAATTTGTCTGCTCACTTAGAGTAAGTATAGCATCTTTATCAGCTCTATAATCTCCAATATCAAAAACAGTCCTTGGCACAGAGTAGATGTCCAGTTATGTTTGTGTTTTTTGGAACTATCTTATAATTCTGTATCCAGACAGTTGGGCATGTAAAGTTATATAAGACATAATCAATCATTCAACTCATTGGAGGTGGTGAGATGACTCATAATTCAGAACAATGTAAGAATTTTTTAAAATAGGTCCTTAAAAATATTGCTGACTAACTACCTCCTTGAAGGTAATGATGTCCCCTGATCTGCATCAAATTATTCAGTGGTTTTTACATAAACACTTCCCACATACCCCAACATAGAAGAAGCCAAAGTTTAAACAGAAACAGAAGGCTTTTATTAACACTAAAGGAATCATGTAATGTGATAATGGAATGTGAAACTGTGGCTTTAATTTATATATTATTTTAATTTCTATTTTAGTAATGCTGAATATTAAGTCATATAAACAGAGGTACAAGCATTTCAACATCCTTAGTCATTTGAATGCATATAAAAATAATACCTGAGTCACAGGCATTTTCCTTTCTACTGTTTTCCCTGATGCATTTTCTTTGTTGAGTAAGAATTGACAAAGTACAGAATGTTACAGCGTACTAAGAGACATCACAAAATCAACTCACAAAATCTCACAGGTAGGAATAAAACTAAGCTGATACACAAAGTAAGGGAAGTAAAGTCATTATTGCCGTAATATTTTTACATGTACACATCATGGACCCTGCAGAGGTCTGAATACTATAATATGGTTAAGATAATGTGACTTTTTAAATTTTTGTTTTTCTATTTCAAACTAAAGCCATTGTTCTCTTCAGTTTCTGATTATGCAACATGGCTTCATTGTCTCCATGACAACTGACAGCAGTGATTACTGTGATGGTGAAGCCACAGTTCCCATGATCTCCTGGGTAAGCACTGGCCTCACCTACTCCAACTCTCCAGTTCACTTCCTATGGCTTCTCCCCACATTGGATACCACTTTATTTTTTATTTTATTATTTTTTAAAGATTTCATTGATTTATTGAGAGAGAGCACGAGTGCATGATCGGGGGTGAGGGCAAAGGGAAAAGGAGAAGCAGGCTTTCCTGCGAGCAGGGAGCCCAATGTGGGGCTTGATCCCAGGACCCTGGGATCATGACCTGAGCCAAAGGCAGACACTTAACTGACTGAGCCACCCAGGCACCCTGGGTACCACTTTAATTTCATGTTTGGTTAATATCCTGCCAAATCGTGAACACTCTATACATGTCCCATCCTCCTCCACTCTTGGATCTCTTTCAGTCTGAATGATTGAAAGGCCAAGATACTTAATGCCTAATTTATCCCTCTGTACATGCATGCTATTTTGCACACATATGAAAATACCTGGACTCCCATAAAATCCAGTCTTGGCTCTATTCTAGTGTTCTGAGTCATATATCCCTGTTCACTCCTTATTTGTCAGTTCATGATTTTTTTCCTAGCCCACAAGTCTCTGGCCACACTAAACTTTCAATTTCCCAAAACCTAAGCACCAGGGCTTGTGACAATTTCATCCTCTCTGCATGCCTCAAGTTCCTCCCTATCCCTAACTTGTTCACCTCTGACTTATCCTTCTGTTGTCAGCTTCAATTACACTTAGAAGCAGCCTATGAGGATGTTTGATAGTTGGTACTCTGCAAAATAATGACAAATTCATATCTCAATGCTTTCTCTTACTAGAGGCTTGACCTTGGAAAATTTGTTTAATATCTAAAGCTTTGTCTCCTCCATAAATGAGAATAATAACATTAAATAGCTTCAGGTATTGTAAAAAAAAAACCAACAACAAATAAGATAATCTAAGGAAAATCTTGAAAATAGAAATGATAGCACAGTTTAAAAGACTTTCAATGCCCTGTGAAATAGACAATAGCTATGCAACAACAAAGATCCAAACAAACAGCATAACCAAATTGGAAAACGTCTGTTAACACGAGTTAAAATGTTTTTTCAACATGAACCACATAGAATGTGGCGATAAACCACCATCAGTCATAGTCATTATATTAGGATGAACTTTGCAGGGCGAGGCAAAGAGAAATAACTAGGTATCTTGTGGACCTGGAAGTCCCCCAAACACACCGGAAACTTGAAAACAGCTGCTCAAGCTGGAGAGGCTGTGCCAACTCCAAAAGGGAAAGAATGCAGGGTGTTGATGGGAGCTCTCAAGGGGCTGAGCAGTCTGAATCTCATGAACCCTTAAATCATTCAGGAGAAGATTTCTTTCAGGAAAATCCCTACCCTGAAGGGACATACTACACAGACAAAAGAAGGTCCACATCAAAGTGGAGAAGAACAGGGGAAGGAGCTTCCAAAAAAACCTATTTTGAACATCACACCAAAACAACAGAAGAGGGTACTCAAGAGCCATGAAGTGAGGGGAAGAAACCCTAATTTCTTCCGTTACAAGTAACAAGAAAATTAAAATGAAATTTTATACAGGCTTATAAGAAAAAGAGAGTAAGGAGGGGAACGAGAGTCCCACATCAAGGAACGCACGCCGGAAAACATGACCACAGACGAGATGGCAGTTGTAACGTATTTCAAAGGAAGATAAATACATAAAGATAATGGCACAAAATAGGAGATAAAACATAGACCATAATTAGAAATAGTCATGTATGTATTAGATTTCAATAAAGATTCGTAGATAAAATTCAAAAATAATTAGTTCAGAAATGAAAATGAACTATGAATGAACAGAAGATTGAATTTTAAAAAAATGATTTGAGAGGAAGTGGTAAGCTTAAACATATGAAAGAAGATACAACATGATATAAAAGGTATCTCCAGAGAAGAATAACAAAGTATAGAAACACAGTGAATACAAAAAAAATGTAATTTTAAGTAATTTTTCTGAAAACAAGAAAAACAAAAGACTTAAAATTACATCTTAAAAAGGCCTGTTACACCCTTAAGAAAAACTGATCCAGGAAAACCAAATCTAACATATATTTAGTAAAATTTCTCAATTTAAAAACACAACAACAACTCTGTGTATCCCAGCAAAATTATAACAAGTATGAGTGAAAGAAAATCAGTTTGTCGTCAGTATTGTCTACGGCAACACTTTATTTTACAAGAACATGTGGTGACATTTTCAATATTTCCAAAGAAAGAAAATAGGGCGCCTGGGTGGCTCAGTGGGTTAAAGCCGCTGCCTTTGGCTCAGGTCATGATCCCAGGGTCCTGGGATCGAGGCCCACATCGGGCTCTCTGCTCGGCGGGGAGCCTGCTTCCTCCTCTCTCTCTGCTTGCCTCTCTGCCTACTTGTGATCTCTCTCTCTGTGTCAAATGAATAAATAAAATCTTAAAAAAAAAATTAAAAAAAAAAAGAAAGAAAGAAAACAGAATCCAAGGATGTTATATCCAGCCAAATAAATTTTCAAGTATAAAGATGGAAGATAAATTGTCACTAAAAACCGTTAACTCAGGGAATATTGTTCTCGTGAGTTCTCCTCGGGAATTCTATTAAAAAACAAGCTTCAGAACATCAAAAACAAATATCTCAAGAGACATTAACATCAGGGCATGGGAAGAGAAAAGGAAAAAATATCGGTCATTTTAATCAACTAACACGATGTTATTTTTATGTGTAACTGTGCTTTTCCATCTTTATTGGGATAAAGAGACACAGACTTTTCTTATTTAAGGTGTATGCAGTGTTGTGATAAATGTGTGCATTATGAAATAATTACCCAAATGAAACTAATTAACATATCCATCAACTTCTATATGCATCAACTTTTTTCTTTTGTGGTGAGAAGATGAGAGACTTACTCCTTTAGCAAATTTCAAGTATACAACGTATGTGCTTCTCTGTGGTCACCCTGGTGTACATTAAATCTTCAGAACACATTCATTTTATGACTGGAAGTTTGTACCCTATGAACAACAGCTCCCCATTTTTCCCCACCCTCCAGCCTCAGGCAACACTACTTTATACTCTGCATTTATGTGTTTGGCATTTCTTAGGTTTCATATAAAAGTGAGAACACGCAATATTTGTTATTCGGTGTCTGGCTTATTTCACTCAGTGTAAATGCGTTCCAGTTTCATCCATGTCGTTACGAATGGGCAGGATTTACTTCTTTTTTAATGACTGAATAGTATTTCATCATTTCATCAAAATATTTCAAAATATTTTAGTATTTCATCAAAATGTTCAAATGAAATAAAACAGACAGGTATGACAACCAAAGCAGTCATAGCGGAACATATTCCCAAGTGCTGAGAGAAGAGGGGGTGGAGGTGCAGAAGAAGAGAGGGCTTCCTGTGTTGAGTTTGCAAACGCAGCCATATTCCCCCAGCTGAACTACCCTCTTGGCCAGGGCTTTAAGTCTAAGTGGGAAGCCAAATGTATGGTGGAACCAAGAATCTGGAGCCTAGAGTTCAGACACCAAGCAAGACAGCAGTAAACAGGAAGTATTCTGTAAAGATTTTCATAAACATCTTTGGAGTCTTCTCAACTCCCCTTTATTTGTGGATGTGTGCATAGCCCATAGGGAAATTAAGTTGTTTTATAGCTTCACGCTTAGCTTAAAAGATGTGGATCAAACTGTACCTAAAAGAGAGGGAGGGGTTTTTACCACCAGGTTTTGTTTTCCAGAGAAACAAAACAAAACTGATAAGATGTATGTGTATATGTATGTGCGTGTGTGCGTGCGTGTGTATGTGTATGGAGACTTCTTTTCAGGAACTGGCTCATGTGGAGGAGGCTGGCAAGTCCCAAATCTGCAAAGTAGGCTGGTAGTCTTGAGACCCACATAAGAGTTGCAGTTGGAATCCAAACACAGTTGGCTGTCATATTTCTTTCTTGTTTAGGGATGGTCAGGGTTTTTTTGTTTGTTTGTTTGATTTTTTGTTTTTTTTAAGGTCTCAACAGATTGAATGAATCCCTCTCAAGTTATAGAGGGTAATCTGTTTTACTAAGAATACACTGATGCAAGTTTTAATCTATCTTATTTAAAAATTTCCTTCACAAAAACATCTAGAATAATATAACATTGGTACCATGGCCTAGTGAAATTGACATGGAAAATGAACCATAACACTGTCTTCTATCATGTCAACACCATCACCTTAGTCAAGGTTTAAGATTGGGAATATATACGACAGGTGGTTCTGAAAAGAAGGTATCTGATTCCTGAATTATACTCTCAGACTTCTGTCCTTTCATATCATTGACCTGCCACCTCCATTTTACCAATTATACAACTCACTACAATCTTTAATCTTCTGATGTTATTTTTTCATTATCCTTACTGTTTCATGTCCTTCTCACCACTTTTATTCTGCTAGGTTCTATGATCCATTTTATTTTGTCCGACAAACACAATGAATTACTCAATCCCTCCCCCTCCATTGTACTCAAATGGAAAAACTCAAATCTGGTTAAAACTTCTTGTCAATTACAGCAAAAATCTTTATTTCCAGTTCTGACCTTCCCTAACAACTTCACCTGCCTCCTTAGGGTTTCCATTTAGGTAAAGGGCACTACAAGCTTAAGATGACCAAACTTTAACAATTGATTCCTTCCATAAACTGCTCTTCTTCCACGGCATTCATGTCAATAAGCAAAGCCATCATGTTTTATGCAATTTATCAAGCTAAAATCTTGATTCTTTAATTTCTCTTTTTCCCTTAACTACCACCACAGACATATTACCAAATTCATTGAACTTTTTTTTTCAACTAATGTGCTGACTTTATCTACTCCCTTTCTACTTCTACTACTATAATTCCATACGTAAAATAATTATCTCTCACCTGGAGTATAACAGTAGTCTCCTAACTAGTCCTCCTGATCCTACTTTTGCCCTTAATTATTCCTTATCCATTTTTCACTTGGCAGCTAACATGATCCTTTTAAAAGTGTAAATGAGTTTATGTCATTCTCGTACTTAACCTCTCTAATGCAATTTCTTATGCATTGTTAGTGAGTGTAAAATGGCATAGCCACTTTGGAATTTGGAATATGCAATATGGTTTGGCAGCTTCTTATGTAGTTAGACATGCTTACCACAGGACTGAGCAATCACTCTCCTGGGTACTTACTATAGAGAAATTAAAACATATATCCATATGAATACCTATATATAAATGTTCAGAGAAGCTTTATTTGTAATAGCTAGAAGCTAGAAACAATTCACAAATCCTTTAATGGGTGAATGGATAAATACACTGTGATACAACCATGCAATAAAAACTATCCGGCAATAAAAACAGACTATTGACACATGCAACGATTAGATGAATCTCAAGGTAATTTAAAATGTCTGACACCATTTTTGAGGTTTGACATCTGCCTCTTTGAAGCCCACACTTCCATTTCCCCCTTTGTCTCATAGGTGGGCAAGCAGATAAGAAAGCTTAGATTCTCTTTCCTTTCGTGCTGGTGGAAAGTTTAAGCTACACAATCCCTGGGCTGCATTTGGGAACATTTACCACAGTCCCACTTCCTGAACACAGCAAAAGACAAAGGTTCTTTCCCCTCCTTGCTTTCTCGAAAACACTTTTGGACCTGCTTGTGAGCATACTCTGATTTCTCCACAAAGCCTTGTTATCATAGAAATAAACATTTTTGGGGCACCCGGGTGGTACAGTCAGTTAAGCATCTGACTCTTGTTTTGGCTCAGGTTGTGATCCCAGGGTCGTGAGATCAACTCCCGCATTGGGCTCTGCTCTCAGTGTGGGGTCTGCTTGAGTTTCTCTCTCCCTCTCCCTTTGTCCCTCATGCCTGTGCTCTCTCAAATAAATAAATCTTAACAAAAAGAAATAAATGTTTTCATATCCTCTTTGTGGGTATGTAGCATCCAAACTAAATTATGACATCCAGACCAAATTTTGGATCAGGCATCCTTTTCATGTCTGCAAGATGACCACAAGGAAGGGCATTATGCTCAGTGAAAATAGCCAACTGTGAAAGTTACATAGTATATGACCCCATTTATATGAAATGACAAAATTATAGTGATAGCTAAGAGACCAGTAGTTGTGACCATGAGGTAGTTTCTTTGTGGTGATGGAATCATTCTATATCCTGATTGTGGTGATAGTTATATGAATCTATACATGTGATAGGATTTCACAGTATATACACAGTGCACACAGTGCACGTAAAATTGATGAAGTCCACTAACCAGTAGTTAGTGGTACTGAATCATTGTCAATTTCTTCGCTTTGATAATGCCCTTGTAAAGATGTTTTCATTATGGAAAACTGCTTGCAAGTTATACAGGAAATCTATACTGTTTTTGCAAACTGAAAAGTAAAACAAATATCCATATAAGAGTTCCTTTCTAATGATTTATCTTCTCACAGGTTCTGTCCCTGTTTTCTTCCTTGATCTCATCTTCTGCTCCTTTTCCCTGCACACTGGTCCTCCATACTGAGCCTCTCCTCTGTTAGCTGGAACATTCAAGCTTATTTTCACCTTTGGGCTTTCAGGACAGCTTTCTTTCAGTCTGGAATTTTCTCTTTCTAGATTTTCATTTAGTCCTGGGAGAACACATTTTAAAAACATGTGAGGCCCCTGGGTGGCTCGGTTGATTGAATGTCGACGATGTCGGTTCAGGTCGTGATCTCAGGGTGGAGAGATTGAGCCCGTGTTGGGTTCCACACTCACCACGGAGTCTGCTTGTCCTTCCCTGCCCCCCACTTGCACTCTCTCTCTCTCTCTCTCTCTCTCTCTCTCTCTCAAATAAATAGATAAAATCTTTTTAAAAAAATTAAAAAATAAAAAGCTTGTAAATTTCCAGACTCATGTCCTTTACAGTGAAGGGGAAGAGTTGGACAAGAAGAAATGACACCAATAAGAAAGAAACCATAAGTGATACAGGGAAGTGGTACATGGTGCTGTAAGCACTAATAGCTGGGAGGCCTGACCCAGTCTGGGGAGGCAGGGAAGACTTCCCTGAAAGAGTGACATTTGAGCTGAAATATGAAGGCTAGGCTGGTTTTAGCTATATGAAGTGCAGAAGAGAGTTCCAGATGAAAGAAAAACATGTACAAAGGCCCTGTAGCTGGTGAAATGGTGGTTCGAGGGAAGAAGAGTATCACAGGCAGCAGAATCTAAGTCGGAGACCTGGGAAGAGGCCAGATCAGTTAGGGTTTTAGAGAGATGATCTCAAGGGTGGTTTCAGTGGGCTCTGCTGATTACAAACTGCTTCTAAGTCTAGAAAGTAACCAAATTCCACCCTAAGTAATTGATTCTTGTGGACTGAGACTTTAAATACAGATGGAAGGAAGATTCATGACATCCTGGTATAAATGATGTCTCTGAGAACAGACTGTACAGGGAGAGAAGGGGATGAATTCTCCTATGAGAGCCTGGAGTGAAGGAAACAGAAATACTAAGGGGCTGCTTCGTAATTTGGCCTGTGCTGGCCTTTACAGAAATGCCTTGATAAAAGCAGGAGAACGAAATCTCTCTCTTGGCCAAACCCTTTCTCTTCTTTGGAGGGCAAGAGCTCACGGATAGTTTCTGTGGGTCAGGGAGCAGCAGTCCCAAAGCTCCCGCTGTGTGGTCAAGAGAAGCAACGGGGCCAGGCCAGCATGACAAGGAATGTCTTCCAAGCTGCCCTCCTGGTATCTGGTTCTTCATTTCCTTAAATCACAGGGACATGGAGCGGGTATCTCGTTGATACTCTTAACAAAATCAAAATTTTTAAATGTGGGCCCAGTTTTCCAGAGTGCCGAGCAACTGCAGACATATTGTGACTCCACATTCCAAATTCCTCTGTCTCTTTGGGCTCTTCAGAGTGCCAGAGATCTTTCCTCGTTCCTGCTGTCCTTCAGTCTTCCTCCCGCCCTGGTCCTGTATTCTGAAAAGGAGAGGCTTAGGTGTTTGATAACTCGATGCTCATTGTACATCTCACAGTCCCCTGGCTTGACCATCAGCCTCAGACTTGTAAATCTTAAAGATGATCCCTGTCTGTAAGCATGGGGTCATTTATACTTTCAGAGAGGGTTAGACAACTTTTCAATTAGCGCCATGAAACGTAAACCTTGTTTCCCCTCCTATCTCATCCCACAGAACTTTGTTACAAATCCCTGCTCCTTTATGGGTTTTGGAGACTCTGATGGCAATGACAAAATTCATAACTACCCCCTGAAAACCAATGGCAGTGGCTGTCCATGTGCACTTGACCCAGACCCTCCAGTTCAGTGGGATGAGCTGGCAGGAGGCCAACAGCTCACTTTAATGAGCAGGACGTATTTTCTAGTGATTGATCACTTCCTCTATAAATTAAGGAAAAGCACCTTTGCTGAGGCCAATGACTTATTAAGAAGTCTTTCAAGCAGTAAATCCCATCTTTCTCCATTCTCTAGGCAGTAATGGCATCACTTAAGTCACAGAGAATACAGACTACCCTTTGCTGAGGTGACACCTTAAAATGCAAATTTTTACTTGCTAAAGCCACAGCAGGGAGGACTTTGGGTAGGGTCAGCAACCTCAATCAGCAGCCATATTTCCCTCTGTTCTCATGTAGCAGAGAATCCTTTTTATTATTATTATTATTATTAAAGTATAATTGACATACAATGTCCTATTAGATTCAGTTGTGCTTTCCAGTGATTCCATACTTGTATACATTACTACATGATCCCCACAATGAGTTTATTCCCATCTGTCACCATACAAGGTTATTACAACTTTATTGACTATATTCCCTAAGCTGCACATTATATCCCCATGACTTACTTACTTTGTAACTGGAACTTTGTACTTCTTAATCCTCTTCACCTATTTTGCCCACCTTCTAAACACTCTTTGCTTTGGTAACTAATGGTTTCTTTCCTGTATCTATGAATATGTTTCTGTTTTATTTTGTTTGTTTGCTTTTTTTTTTTTTAGATTTTGCATATAAGAGAAGTCACACAGTATTTGTCTTTCTCTGACCTGTTACACTTAATATAATACCCCATAGGTCCATCTATTTTGTCACAAGTGGAACGATTTCATTCTTTTTTATGGCTGAGTAATATTCCTGTGTGTGTGTGTGTGTGTGTGTGTGTGTGTGTGTGATCTTACTTATCACATCTTACTTATCACTGATAAGTATCAGTGGATATTAGGTTGTTTCTATATCTTGGCTATTATAAATAATGCCTCACTTAGGAAGGAATACTGGGCGATCTGGACTGGGATCCAGAGTTGGGTTCTTTGAAAAACCAAACTATGGTGAAATGACTCCTCAGAGTACCCAGTTGCATCAATTGAAATATATAGGGGTTTTTGTTGTTGTTGTTAGGTTTTGATTTGGGCAGGAGTGTATTTGATTGTTGATCGATACAAGAGGGATGGGCAAAGAAAGGAGAGAACAGAGTGAAATAAATGGTTATATTTTTTCCTAGTCACTTATTTCTGTTATGGTCTCTGGCCAGAGAGAGCTTAGGAAGCCAATGAAGGAGCTATTTTAATGGAAGCTCTGAATCTGTGACCCAGTGTCAATTTGGGGCTGAGAAGACAGCATGCTTTGTGGAGCTGAAAAAGGACCACTTTCTCCAGTGCTTCATGGTACTCCCTTGACCCCTTCAGGACTGATGGATTTTGGAGCGCGGGGGGGCTGCTGCTCCAGACAGAGACATTGGTGTTCTCACAAGAGGGAGATGGAAGAGGAGAGAAAGATTAGAACAGACATGCTGGCTAATATATGGGGAATCCCTGGAGACTCTTAGAGATTCTTGGGAGGGGTTTTGGGAGCAGACACTTGGTCTACTTTATTTTCGTATAATTAACATTGAGGACTTGGGTGATATGAAGCAGAGTTTAGGGCACTAGTGTAGAAAGAACATAGGTCAAGAACCCATCCTCTATGTCAGCTTTTGAATAAATTCTTTTTGTGGGCCACGATTTTGTCTTAAAATGAGGAATTTAAGGTTAAAGGCATATTAGACCTTTCCAGCTCAAAGAGTCTGTATCTTTTCCCACTTCTCAGACAAAGGCATCCTGGAAAATATGACCAGCATTCAGATTAGGCTGTTTTCATGCTTAAAACTTTTCAGTCTCTCCCCACTGCATATGGAATAAAACCCAAGTATGACTCATCATCTCAGGATTTGCCTGATCTGGCTCTTGCCTCTCTTTCTACTACTCCCCTGTAAGGTCACTGTGCTATAGCAACACTGGTCTTCTTTCTGGACTTTATATATTCTAATCTCGTTCTTACCTCTGGGCCTTTGAACTAACTCTCCCCTCTGACTAGATTGCTCTTCCCAGAGATTGTCTCACAGCTGGACACCCTCATCATTTAGAAATAGTGAGTTGAAATATTTATCAAAGAAACTCATCAATAAAATTGTATCTCCCACCCAGACATCATCTCTTAGAGTTTCCTGTTTTAGTTTACAGCACTCTTGGATTTCTGTAATTATCTTGCCTGTTTCTTCATTCTGACTCTCTATCTTTAGGATCTTAGTCCTTTGAGACCTGGAACATTGACTGTCTTACTAAGTACTTTGAACAGTCCCTCATCCGCAGCAGGTGTCAAAAATCCTTTATTTAAGGCATCAAATAAATGAATAATAACTCAGTACCCAGATTATTGACTGGATTTAAAAGTGTCTCATGAACAGTGAATCTGTGAAAACTTGGAAAGGGAGCCTTCTGAACTTTAGCTCAGATTTGGGCCTATCATTTACTTATTCTATGTTTGAATATTGATATATGAAAGAAGTAACTTCTTCCCCAAGATTCCAGCCTAAGTGAAATCTGAAAACAAGGGAAAGCTTTGAAATCAGGTAAGTAAAAGTAATGTTTATTGACTGAATACTTGATCTAGGCCCCATGCAAGGCACATTTGTAATGTTACCTCCTTTACTCTTCAGAGCAGACCTGCCCTACAGCTGTTTTCATTCTCGTTTCTCAAATGAGGGAACCGAGGCTCTAAATCAATAAGTCACTTGTCCAAGTTTCACAGCTAGTAATTAGCAGGCTGGAGATTAGAAGTCAGGGAAACCCAGACTTTGAGTCTCTGTCACCTAGCCTCTCACATACTTTATATGTTGCTGCTACCCCTGAAAAAAATTGGTTTTATGACATTTTAGGTCCAAGTAATCTCTGTCAAGAAATGCAATTTGCTTTCTTCTACTTCTGGCAGACAATTGAGAGAAGGGAGGTGTTGTCATTTAGAGGACACATAAAATCAAGGTCTTTGCCACTTATAGTCAATAAAATCTTCACGATGCATTTTCCATGGCTGTTCTGGATAAATTCCAGTTGGAACAATTAGTTTTAATGTCTTTAAATGTCCCCAACACTTCAGGTTGCTTAGAATATTCCAAGTGTCCAGCTAATTTTCAGT
Source organism: Ailurus styani (assembly GCA_002007465.1). Classification (NCBI taxonomy): domain Eukaryota; kingdom Metazoa; phylum Chordata; class Mammalia; order Carnivora; family Ailuridae; genus Ailurus; species Ailurus styani. Next base: position 588,699 of record LNAC01000589.1, read on the forward strand.
ACATTACTGACTGTGAACTGTGAATGTCAACTTCCCCCAAACCCCAGAAGAGAACACATTCCAAGGAGAAAGAAATGAATGTAGTCAATGTATTGTAGCAAGCATGAAGGATAGAAATTCTTGAGGGGAGAAAAGAGGAAGGGAGTGAAGGAGAAGATATCAGAGAAAGTTCTGAAAGCTAAAAACAGAGTAAAATATAATCATTAAAAGTATTATATTAAACATAGTAATCATAATGAGTTTGCTTATGATATTATAGGTATTATTCTATAATTTTTTATTCTATGAATTTTTAAGCATTAATTCATTCACTCCTCAAAACAATTCTATGAACTTGGTAACATTACCCCCATTATGCAGATGTGCAAACTGAAGCATAAAAAATTTAAGTAACTTTCTCTGGATCACTAATCTATTAGAAAGGTGAGAAGGGATCAGGAACCAAATGCACTGAATCCAGAGTTTATAAACAAAAAGATACAAAATATGATGACGTGATCAATCTGTAGTATGTTTCTTTGGAATAGAGAGTTGGGGACGTAATAGTTTTCCTATGTTTATGGTGCACTGAAGAAGTCTCCTAGCCTCAAGTATCTTTCACATTGGTCTATCAATGATAAATAAAATGTCTTCTAAGTTGTTTTCATTGCGATAACTAAAATATAACTTCCCATTTCCCTGCAAACACTCCATAGACTGCTTTGTATATTGGTACTTCTGAGTTATCTCTCCTCTCCTCTGGGTTCTCAAATTCAATGAGGAACAGAGAGAGACACGATTTAAAGGAAACTTGAAAAAAAGAACTCAGCTTTAGAGGAGAGGAAAAAAAGAACTCAGCTTTAGAGGAGAGAACAGGGCTTTCCATTCGTTTCCCTACTGAAATGCACTGAACCCCCACCCAGTGACACAATGAGAGCCGGGAGAATGGTGGATTGACTCAATCAGGTCTAGCCTGATCTGCTCACCAAATGGGCAGCAGAGCCAAAGAAGATCCCCAGGGCTTCTCACTCCACAGATGATGGAGGATAGGCAGGAAATTAAAGGATAGAATATTGGACTTATCAGGTGGATAAATCACCCCTTGTGTTGAAAAAAAAAGGTAAAGGTTGGAGCTATGGAAGATGGGAAGTGTATTTTCTCTAGCTTTCCCTCGTACCTGAAAACAAAAAAGCAGGATAAACAGTACTTCCAATGAAATTGACCAGTCCTTTTCAACTGTTACCCATCTAAAAGAAGAAAGCAGTGGGCGCCTGGGTGGCTCAGTGGATTAAAGCCTCTGCCTTCGGCTCAGGTCATGATCTCAGGGTCCTGGGATCGAGCCCCGCATGCATTGGGCTCCCTGCTCAGTGGGGGGCCTGCTTCCTCCTCTCTGCCTGCCTGCCTCTGCCTACTTGTGATCTGATCTCTCTGTGTCAAATAAATAAATAAAAACTTAAAAAAAGAAAGAAAGAAAGAAAGCAGCGAAGAGACACAGAATTAAAAGATAGAGTGTCTTGGTATGGGAGAACTAGTAATGTTCTGTACTAGGATATCAACTGGAGAGGGCTGGACGGTGCAGGGATCCTCTCTGGGTGTCCAGAATACAACATGAAGGCAATATTTGACTGTGATGTGAGTATGTGATGTGTGATACCATGTGGAAGAGAAGTTTTGAAAGGAGAACTGGGAAAATGCTTAAGATAACCTTAGCTCCTTCTTAACTTTACTGCTGACATCTGACTCTAGGGTAAAAAGTAAACCAAAAGGATCATGTTAGATTATTAAAAAAACAGTGAGATTTTTTATTTTTCTAAAAAGCTGCCATCATATAATTACTTCTGTATGTGGCTACTGAATACATCTGTCATAACAATCAAATGAGTAGTTAATCTCATCATTAATAATTAAGGTATTCCTCATGGTGTTGATACATTTGCTACTTTTGGTGGCAGGACATCCAGAGTACAACATGTCACTCTGTAATACTCCATTGACAGTATGTGATAATTGCAACTGAGTACAAAACTTGAAACATTCCAAGGTTGTTTATGATAGTGTGAATGAAAACAAGCTGAAGTCAGTATTGTTGATGTCATTAACTATTACTCAGATAGGAAAAGAAAACTATTATGAATGTAGGAGAGCCAATTTGTCTCATTGAAAACATATTGAACTTTCCTTTTCAGAGAAGAGTTTATAATGTCAAGTGGTGAATCATTTCACTAAATGTGTGTAAGCAACTTAACAGTTGGTTAAGCCTCTGACTCTTGGTTTCCACTCAGGTCTTGATCTCAGGGTTCTGATATCAGGGTCATGAGATCAAGCCCAGCAACGGGCTCTATGCTCAATGTGTGGTTGGCTCCAGATTCTCTTTCTCCCTTTGCCCCTCCCTCTGCTTTCTCACTCTCACTCTCAAATAAATAAATAAATAAATAAATCTTAAAAAAAAAAATCTTAAAAAAAAAAGAGTGAGAGAGAGATTGAACTGTCTCGTGGAATTCAAGGATAGGGGCTGTACCAGCCTTAAGATAAAAGTGGAACCTGAAACCTTAAGGCCACCAGGATCCTTGCCTTCTTGCTTGACTTTGATCTCTCCATAGCTACTTCATTTTCCCCTTCCTTTTTTAGGTAGAATTTCCCTTTCCATTTCCCTGATCCACAGAAAATTTGGTAGCCATCTTCATTATTTCTCTATCAGATATTAGGATCACTGGAAAACTATTATTTTCTTGGTGGAAAAAGTGAGAGGAACAGGTTAATGTGGTTTCATTTTGATGTCCTTCCTGAATCAGTTGACTGAATCAGACCAGTGTCTCGCAAAATTGTGCTCACTCCATGGTAACCATGAGGCTGGTGGTAGGGGTAAGTGTAGGATGGGGGTTACATCCTACAAAGAGTACAGCTTTGAACAGATGAAATAAAATATCAATACATAAACAACAATAGACCATATCAATGGGCGGTATTGGTGCAATTGAATTAAATGATTGGTTATTAAAATACTATAATTTATCATGCTTTGGTTCCTGTATTCTGGATATTTTCCCTCCAGGATAAGATTTAATGGACCTCTCCCTTGGGGTGCCTGTGTGGCTCAGTTGCTTAAGTGTCCGACTCTTGATTTTGGTTCAGGTCATGACTTCGAGGTTGTGAGATTGAGCCCATAGTTGGGCTCTGTGTTGGCGTGGAGTCTGCTTAAGAGTCTCTCCCCCTCTCCCTCTCTTAAAAAAAAAAAAGTAAAAGTAATTTTTTTTTTAAATGGACCTCTCCCAGACTTTTTCTTTGTCACAGGGCATTAAAAGTCCTTCCATGTCATCAAATTGGCTACTCCCACTATCTCTCTCTTTCTCCATTCTCTCTCTTTCTCTCTATCTCTCTTTCTCTCTCTCTCTCTCTCTCTCTCTCTCTCTCTCTCTCACACACACACACACACACACACACACACACACACACACACACACACACACACACAGCAATCACAGACCACATATGTGGGAACACTTCCATCCAGTTCTATATTTTACCTTAACAGCTCCTTTCTTTCACCCTTCTACCCTGGCTCAGGGTGTTCTCACAACTCCTTGCTAAGAAGTGTTTTTCTGAAGGAATAAAATTCTCCAAAAGAGTGAAAAGTTCACTCTGACTCCCTAACCTACAGGAGATGCCCCCAAATTTTGCCACCTGCTTCTTTAATTAAAACTATAAATAAATAATAAAGGATAATTCAGAAGAAATAATACATTATAAAAATTTTTGCACACATGATTTTAAGTAAACATATTGCTTCTTAGGTATATTAAGCTCATTCCTCTCTCAAGTTGTTGAATTTTGTGTTGACTTGAATGAGCATCATCTTTCTAGGAAGCTTAGCACAGCTCCATGCCCCATGCCTTCAGGTCTCTGCTCAGATAGCACCTCACCAGAGAGACAGTTACTCTTCAATTAAAGAGTGTCCCTTACTTTGCCTCTTCCATTAATTCTTTATTGGACGGCCCCACTAGAAAGTAGGTTCCCTGAGGTCAACGTTCTCATCTGTTTATTTGCCATTGTCTCTCCAGCACTTAGAACAATTCCTGACACATAAGAACATTAACATATTTTAATGGGATATAAACATAAATGAATAAATAAATCTGGACCTTTCAGAAACAACACTAACAAGAAAAGGATTATATCCTGATTTTAGAATAGAATGACCTAAATTCAAAGGGCTTTGCGACAGGCTCATAGCACACCACTGATGTAGACTGGAAGAAAAGATAAGCACCAGTGAACAGACCCTAATTTTCCTTGTACAGAGCATGTCTGCGAATATTAGCTAATGAAGCACCAGTGGAACTCTGTAGCAAGCATGTAGGGAAAACTGGATTAGCATATGTGCTTAGGAGCCATGGAAGCCTGGATTCCAGTTCCAAACCCCTGCCACCCACCCCTGTCAGAAGTATGACCATGCACATGTGACTTAACTTCTCCATGGGTCCTCTCTTAAATGGAGAGCAATAATACCTACCTTACGGACTATTTACAAGGTTGAAATGATGGATAGAAAGTGTTTTATCCAGAAAGTGGTCTACTGAAGGACTTCAAAAATATTAACTATTATTATCTTCCTAGGATACAGATAAGAGAATTGGGTTGCTGCTTTCTCAATGGAATTCAACGATGGACTGCTAGGCCTCAGAAGAAAATATGCTAAGTCCTATGTGTGCATCCTTGGCAAGAAAATATCACATAATTGGATAGAGAGGATAGGAAAGGTTACTTCTAATCTGGCCATGACTAGCAAAATAAGCAGATAGAGCACCCATCATGCATCTCAAAGACCAGATTCATATCTGATCAAGTATCAGCCAGAAACGGCTCCTATTTGGGATGGTTTATGCCTTACCTGAATAGAGCCTTTGATGCAAATTAGAAAAGGTCACATTTTGAAGAGAGCATTTAGAAGACTCTGTGCCTTTAGTGTGATGAAATTTTCAAGGCTGTCCACCTTGGGAAGCAGGGGGCAATGACTCATGGCCTGGCAAGAAGGGTCGGCATAGTCTAAATTGTATCCCTGTTCTCTGCGTCCACGGAAGCTTTGTGCTGTGTCCTAATTCTGCCCAGAGCAGGGGCCACCTAGTGGGCCCAGCCTACAAGACACAGCACTAGGTTTCAGAAAACCATTGCCCCCAGTGTTTCCATATGATTAATATAAGGCAAGGCAAGGTGGAAACAGTGTGAGGTTATTCTGCTACAGACTCTAACTTTACCAGCTTCTTCTTAAAGAGGCTCTGGGAATGTGTCTGGGAGAGAAGTCAGTGGCGCTTAGTTTCAACAGACAATTCTGTTCCAAACACCTGCAGGAAACAAAGCCATTCTTCCCTCCGCAGATTACATAGGTCCTTATTTCTCTACTTTTATTAGTGCTTCCCCCCACCCCAAAATGGAGCCTCCTGTTGGGATACGGTTTTTGCTTTCTGGATGCTTTTTCATTTTCCTGTAAACATGCCTGCCTCTTTAATTTTGTACCTGAAGGTCAAAGGAAAGATTTAAGAGTGTAGAAAATAGAGTTCTATTCTACCTGTTCTGCCAGAAAGTCAGGAGCAAATTGGGACAAGAAGAGCTATGGCTTCTAAATATATACGATTGTTTTCTGATATCTTTGGGAATTTGGCAAAGAGCTCGTCTAATTTTCTGCACTGAAACTCAAGTTGGCTCGAAGTGTAATGTTTCTGTCCCTGCTTAAGAAACTTGTAGCTCTTATTGCCAATTCTATCCAGTTTAGGATCCTCTGCCTGAATGCCTAGCTTCTCTCTTGTTTTCTTTCCTTTTTTCTTTCTTTCTTTCTTGTTTGTGTGTTTGTTTATTTTGTCCAATCCGTCATTATTTTTTTCCCCTACTTTTCATAAAATCCTCTTCTCTGGGCAGCCTTGTTTCTTCATTGCCAGATTCCTTTGTCAGTTTTTTTCATTTCCCCTTTATCTTAAAAATTAATTTATTTATAAAAAATAATACATGAATATTTGCTGCAGAAAAATATGAAAACTTAAGCCTATGTAGAAGAGACTGGCTGGTTGCTCACCAAGATTATTTCATTTTCAAGGCTGACTTCCTCGCATGGAATTCATGTAATGTAAGGTTTTCAAGGCTGTGGCAGTGAGGAGTGCGTGTGCTTCTGTTCCCACATTTGCCAGTTAGATGATGACACTGTAATTTCCAAAGCTTGTGTTGAACATGGTAGGACTATAACCCAGAGAGCTATGGCCTCTGAGCCACTCTGGGGAGTTACACAGTCAGGGATATCCATGTTGGACTTTTCACTTAAGATGTAAGAGAAAGATATCTTTACTGTACTAAGACGTGGAGACTGGGAACCATTTGTTACAGAGATGGTCTATTTTGCTACTTTAAGGTTGAGAACATAAATTGATCCTGTGTCTCAGACTCCTACCCTTAATTAACAGCAAAATTCAGCCTCATCCCCTAAAAAGTAATTATTAATAGTGATCACACAAGGGGAGAGGCAGAGCATAATGCAGTGGGTCTCAAACTTGTCTGCCTATTAAAATTTCCTAGGTAATTAAAAACAAAAGTAAGGATGCCATAATTCGACTCCAGACCCATTATCTTCTGAGAGATAGGAGCTAGGTATTTACATTAAAAAAAAAAAATTCCAAATGAGTCTAATGTGCATCTAGGATTTAGAACTGTAATCAACTGACTTCAAAAAACAGGTACGCAGGAAAGAAACCAAAGATTCTGGAGGGAAACAGGGAGCTACAGTGACACTTTGATTCTTGGTTTGATCCCCACCACCCAGTCTTTGTTGCAACAAAATTCTGAGAATTCTTTCTATTATACCTAATTGGGAGAGAAGCACATGAATATGTGTGGTTCTCACCTCTTTTGACTTAAGAGAATTGCAAGCTGGTAAAAAGGGAACAGACAGACTTCCTCTGACAAATGTCGAAATTTCAGGGTGACACACTAGCCTGCAGACATGATGTAATGTCCCAGGATTCCCTCATCAACGTAAACTAAGGAAAAGAAGGAAGGAAAGAAAGATATCACAGAAAATGAAAACAACCAGATCCAAAGGATGAATCTATTTCAAGGAAAATAGGGAAATTATTTATAATTTCTTCATTTTATGTCACTTCGTAAAAATAATTTTAATTCAAAGAAGTGAGGACTGAAAGTCTAGAGGAAAGGAAGACAGAAGGAGATGGGGCAGAGGACTACCGATCTGGGTAGAAACTCAGAACGACAATAGCCAAAGTGAAAAATGAACGGGAAAAGAAAAACTGGTAAACAATAGAAAATTATTGACAGAAAGGGCAACTTTAAACTAATTTCAACAGAAGTATACATGAAAAAGAGAAACAGGGGCACCTGGGTGGCTCAGTCAGTTAAGCATCTGCCTTCAGCTCAGGTGGTGATCCCGGGGTTTTGCTCAGCAGAGAGCCTGCTTCTTCCACTGCCCCTCCCCCCAGCTTGTGCGCGCGCTCTCTCTCTCTCTCTCTCTCTCTCTCTCTCTCTCTCTCTCGCTCACACTCTCTCATATAAATCAATAAAATTAAAAAAAAAAAGAAAGAAAAACAACTTGATAAATGCATTCCAATGGAGGAATATCTGGAGTATGAGAAAATGCGAAAGAGAAATTCATTCAATTATGTAATAAAATATACCCTGAATTTAAAAAAATGAGCACTATATCTAAATACTGAAAGATTTTAAAACAGTTCATGAAAATTTGATACAAGACATACAAGCAGCTAGTTAAGCTCCTGAGCATCAGGAATAACCTGAAAGACACTGTAGACATCAGAAAAAGTAAGAGGAAATAAAAGCACATATAAGGTAAAAAAAAAAAAATCAGGTGGGCTTCAGATTTCTCTACAGCAGTAATGTTCTGAAGACAAAAAGGAGTGATCCAAGAATATCCAAATACAAAGGCAATAGGCAGGCAGCCTCAAAAATGAAATATCTCAGAGAACAAAGTACCCGCGAATCCTTGAATTCAAACATTCTAATGTACGAATCCTGTGATTTAAGATATGGTAAAAACTCTCTCAGGAACGGGTAAAATGTGAAAAGGACTGATGGTGGGCAGTTAATAAGTCTCTGTAGAAAACTGTATCAAGCGATGCTTATAGAACAGGCTGCTAAAGAAGGTTGGCAGTGGAAAATAACAGTGTAACTTAAAACATGGGAAGGGAAAACGCGAGGCAGGGTGAGCGGTGGCTGGGCTACCCTGGTCCCCCACCGCGGGAGGGAACTGATAGCGCATTAAAGCGAACCACCACGTTAAAGAGACACATTATGTTTTTATCCTCATCTTTCTCCCCTCAGACTTTTAATTTACTTTTCCCTTATAATTTTGGAACTAATATCTGTGATAATATATCAGTTTTAAATTCAAGAATGACTTTAGTTAATGTAAATAAAATTTAAATTAATACTTTTTATTTTTGTTTTATGTTTTATCTTCTTTTATTTGAATTAAATTAATTAATATATTGTGTATCGTTAGTTTCAGATATAAAATTGTTATTCATCAATTGCATATCACACCCACTGCTTATTACATCATGTGCCCTCCCTAATGACCATCACCCAGTAACCCCGCCTTCCTCCCCTCCCCTCCAGGACTCTCAGTTTGTTTCCTAGAGTTAAGAGTCGCTCATAGTTTGTCCCCACCCTGATTACCTCTTATTTCATTTTCCCCTCCCTTTCCCTATGAGCCTCTGTTTTGCTTCTTAAATTCCACATATGAGCAAAACCATGTGATAATTTTCTATCTCTGATTGACTTATTTTACTTAGCATAATACCCTCCAGTTCCATCTACTTCCTTGCAAATGGTAAAATTTCATCCTTTTTGATGGCTGAGTAATATTGCATTGTGTGTGTATATATATATATATACACACACATATATATCTCACATCTTTTTATATTATCTATACAGTATGAAATCATACTTAGAAAATCATCTGAATATGTACCTATCTCTCTGTGTATACTCTTAAGAAAATTCTTTGGAATAATGCCCAGTGAATATAAAAAATAGCTATTTTCTGAGTGGCATGATATGAGGTGTTATTTTTATTCTTGTGTAGTGTTCCACACTTTTCAAATATTTATAATAAACAACCATTATTTTTACAAATGATAAAATGGAAGCAAAACGTAATAGTTAACAGTGGTTAATTGTCAGTGATAGCAATATAGATATTTACTATTTTTCCCTTTTTTCTGTATTTTTGATTCTCTCTTTAAAAAAGAGGTAAATGGTTAAAGTTCCTTTGATGACATTTGAAATCTTGTTCACTTCCTAGAGAGATTCACTGTTACCAGTTTGGTGTGTTTCCTTCCAGATTCTTTTTTAATGCAGGCACTAACATACTTATATATATAGTTTCATTGTTATTGGTGGTTATGTAATATTTTTGTGTTGCATATTTTGTCCTACTACTTTCTCTTTTAAATTGCTAAGTTACAGAGATCTTACAAAGCAAGTAAAGATCTACTTCATTCTTTAAACTGTTTAATATTTCATAATACAGACATACCACAATTTAACTCTTCCTCCATTCCTTGTCATGTAGTTTGTTTCTAGATTTTTGCAATTTGAGTAAATGCTAAAGTGAGCATCACCATGCATGCCTGTTGAGCCACAAGTGTGTTTCTCTATGGTAGATGTTGAGAAATGAAAATGATGGATCATTAGGAACATAGACTTGTTTTTTCTTCAAACTGCTATCCAAAGTGTCTTTACAAATTTACATTCTCATTGGCAGGATCATACCTTTCTAAGTGAGCTGTTTCCATTTTCTTATGCTTACTCCATGTAACCTTCCTACTTCAGATTACATTTTACAAATCTTATATTTAGGGTGAATTGATGATCCAGTAAATGTCTATGACTGTGTGTGTGTGTGTGTGTGTGTGCGCACGATGGCCTTGCAGGGGATAAAAAATACTAATAAATAATTGAGCCAAGAGAAGAACAGAAACGAAATAATCGACTCAAGTTTTAGAGTATGTGCAAGCAGGTTTGCATGGTGCTAAAAGACAGGAATGTGTTCTCGGAGTATCACTGGATGATGAGCTATCCATAAAAAGAAAAAAAAAGATATTCGAAGGACATGGGTTGTAATCACAAAAACTGCTAGGGCCCAAGGAAGGAATATAAACAGGTGAAGCTGGTCAAGGGCAAGAGCAATAGCCTGAGGGAGAAGATAATGTCTTGGACTTGTCCTTGGGAGATAACAGGGGGAGGAGGGAATGGGGGAGGAGGGAATAGGACCAACTGGAGGGCTCGATAGCTATGTAGAATTTCTGAATTTTTATAGGTAGAATATGGATTTGAAAATGTTTTTAAAAATGCTATATAAAATAATTAGAGATAACCCCTGGCTCTGTACAACCTTATCTTCTGGTTATTAAGTCTGCTGCGACCTTGGATTCTTTCTTGCGTCTCTTCTCCCCCTGCTGCAGAAGATACCAGCACGCGTTTGGGTCTCCAGCCCCACAGGCCATCAGCTCTCCGGCTTCCACACTCCTCACAAGAGGCAACACGAACCGTAAGTATTATTTTTGATGAGAACAAAATGTAGCACTTCTATCTAAGGATTTGAGTTACACTGATCACCATAGTAACTAGACAAAAATATAATTTGGTCATGTATTTGACAATAATACGGTGCAGAGGTCATGCCTGGGCAGCGCAGAGGAAAGAGGGTGGGAGGGAAAAACGTAAGATGTAAGTCTTTTGTAGAACAATGCATGGAACTGAATCACATAATACCAGGTTTGCCTCATTAAGAGTTCAGTTTTTAGTGGTCGAAAAGGAGGTCCAGAGGGGTTATGTGAGTTTTCCAAGGTTACTCAGTGACTAAAGCTGGGGTGTTAGTCCCTACCTCCTAAAGTCAGTGCTTTGCTTTTTCTTTTTTCTGTTTCAAATAAATTGTTCCCCACAAATGCAAGGGAAACTTATTTAATGACATGTAATCTTGTTTCCAAAAATCTACTGGACAGTATTGTCTGTAGTGCTCTCTTTGGTCTTCCAGAAGTCAACATTGGCATAGGACTTTTATTTGGGAGGTGATTCTTGGACACATCAGTAGCTAAGTGAGGAGAGGATGGAGGAAGAGGAGGCCGTCACTAGGATGCTTCGTCAAGCAGGGTACTATTTAGTGTAGAAGGCTTAAATCTTCTGGGGAACTCTTGAAGCCAGTGTTTTACACGTATCTCAGAGTTCCTTTGCCCAAACATGAGAAATCATTTGTAATTACTACTATTACTCATTTGTTGAATTTTACACCTGATTGGTACAGAAGAACCAGAACTGGCAGAAGTATCTGAAGAAGACTTTGAAGCAGAGAGACGCGTGAGATGGTAGGAGAGCACGGTTCAGAGAGCAGAGGCTCAGCAGCATGGCCTCTACTACAACTCAGATTCTGCACCCTGTGTTCACTCAGCAGCAGCTTACTTCCTCCTGTCGTGAACACTTCAGTGTACAGCCTGTCATAGGAGTTTCTGCTGCTGAGGTTGTTGCTAAGGTACTCACCGCTCTTCAGGGTCTCCTCTGCCAGGCATTACAAAAATCCCCTTCAAACTTGTCCAGCCCTTGGCTACTCTAGATTGATTAGTCTGTGTCATAAACCAGACCAGCATCCCTCTGGGGTCTGATCTCTTTATCATGACCTTACAAAACTCTGGTTCTAACTTCCCATTCATGGTTATAATTGGGAATAGAAGAACCAAAATATATCCCAGTGAATACCCTAAATTATAGACATCTCCTCTGTCCCATTATGCAGCAGCAACCAGATCTCATGATAATTGGGAAGATTACCACTACCAGAATAGCAACTCTTTTCTTTGCCTGCTCATATAACAACAATAAGAGACCAAATGACCAACAGCAGCTATATTTTCAAGTTTAATAGAGCTTTCATTTTATCCCTCAGCAGAAGCATTCTCATTCTGGAAAACTGAACTTCTAATTCAGCAAATCCCTAAATCCCCAAAGGGATTACTAAGAGTGATGGCAAGTAGACCCATTCCTCAGTCCACCTTTTGGCTTCCCGCCCAGGTTTTTTTTTTACCTGTTAGGGAAATTACCCCATGTAATGGCTGTTGTTTCAAAGTGTAAGACAAGTTTTAAAGGATAGCACCACCAGCCCTCAGAGGATCATTCTCACCTGGTGCCTCAGCTAAGCTTTTATTTATTTTTTTTTTTTAAAGATTTTATTTATTTATTTCACAGAGGGAGAGAGATTACAAGGAGGCAGAGAGGCAGACAGAGAGAGGGGAAAGCAGGCTCCCCGCTGAGCAGGGAGCCCGATGCGGGCCTCGATCCCACGACCCTGAGATCATGACCTGAGCCGAAAGCAGAGGCTTTAACCCACTGAGCCACCCAGGCGCCCTCAGCTAAGCTTTTAGAAGGTCATTTCAATATTGCATTGACTGGGAGTGTCTGAGAGATGTGTATATGGTAGAATGAATGGATTGCATGCTCATTTGCATTTTTTTGTATCTCCTTCACAGTGAAATGGACACCACAATACTCGACACATTATGGGCAACTCCAGTCATGTATGCACTTAACAGGCTGTGGTCAGGTGCTTAATATACACGAGATGAGGTAATGTAGCCCATGCTGCTTTATTCATTCATTTATTCAATCATTCATTCATTAATGTAATTTCTACTTATTTTATAAATTCATTTAATTAACAGGACATGTCTAGTAATATAATCTCATGTGCAAAGTTCAATGCATTTTTCATATTTAGTCACCTAGGGAAACGTGACAGCATCAAGACATAGACTATTCCCAGAACCCCACAAGGTCCCCTGATAACCATTTCAAGTTAATACTTCCAAGGAAGTAATCTTCTTAGGCTAAAACTTAGACAAACTTAGATTATTTTAACCTGTTCTTAAGCATCATATAAACAGAATCTTACAACTTATGCTATTTTGTTTCTGGCTTCTTTAGCCGAACATAAAGTTTGTGAGCCTCCTATATGTTGTTAGGTATATCAATAATTTGTTTTCTTTTTTTCTTAAAGATTTTATTTATTCATTTGACAGAGAGATTACAACTAGGCAGAGAGGCAAGCAGAGAGAGGAGAAAGCAGGCTCCCCACGGAGCAGAGAGCCCGATGCGGGCCTCGATCCCAGGACCCTGAGATCATGACCTGAGCCGAAGGCAGAGGCTTTAACCCACTGAGCCACCCAGGTGCCCTAATTTGTTTTTTTTTAATGAATATACAACAATTTACCCATTTCAGTGTTAATGAGCATTTGTTATATTTCTAGTTCTACTTCATTATGAATAAAGTTAANATTTGTTTTTTTTTAATGAATATACAACAATTTACTCATTTCAGTGTTAATGAGCATTTGTTATATTTCTAGTTCTACTTCATTATGAATAAAGTTAAACTCATATTTTGTTGGACTTATTTACTTATTTCCCTTGGGTAGGTTTCAAGGAATGGAAATCTTGGACTGTAGTATAGGTATGTTTAACTTTAATAAATTCTACAAAGTCGCTTTCCCAAGTGGCAAAATTACTTCGTATTCCCAGCAATAATATCCGAAGGTTCCAGTTGCTCCCATTCCTGCCAGCAGTATTTTAAGTCTTTTTATTTTATTCATCTGGTGGGATTGCAGTGGTTTCACATTATGCTAATATTTGTATTGCCATGATACATGGTGATGTTGAACAACTTTTGATGTACTTATTAGACATCTGCTTATGCTCTTTTATAAAGAGACTGTTCAAAAAATTTCCCCCACATTTTAACTGGATGGTTTGACTTTGTTATTACTGACATTTGAAAATTTTTTATATATTCTGGATATAGGGTTTTTTCCCAGATATATTCTGTTATCAAAAATATTCCTGGGTGCCTGGGTGGCTCAGTGGGATAAAGTCTCTGCCTTCGGCTCAGGTCATGATCTCAGGGTCCTGGGATTGAGCCCCGCATCGGGCTCTCTGCTTGGCAGGGAGCCTGCTTCCTCCTCTCTCTCTGCCTGCCTCTCTGCCTACTTGTGATTTCTCTCTCTGTCAAATAAATAAAAAATAAGATCTTAAAAAAAAATTCCTTAAGTCATCATTTATCTGTATCTATCCACCTATTTCCCATCTATCATAATTTATCTGTATCTATCTATTAAAATGAGTGAATTTGTTGCTTGCTTAAAAAATCCTTAGGTTCTGAAGTTATTTTACATCTTCTAGTTAGATTTACAACTGTAATTTTCATATTTAGGTCTATGATTCATCTCTAGTTGTTTATATTAGGACTTAAGAATATGGTCCTTATAGAGGTGCCTGGGTGGCTCAGTTGGTTAAGCATCTGCCTTCAGCTCAGGTTGATCCTGGGGTCCTGGGATGGAGCCAACATTGGGCTCCCTGCTCGGTGGGGAGCCTGCTTCTCCCTTTCCCTCTGCCCCACTTGTGCTCTCTCTTGCTTGCTCTTTCTCTCTCTAGAGTAAATAAATAAAATCATTAAAAAAAAGAATATTGTCCTTATAAATATATGATCGCCTTCCCATGATTTAATGCCAAGCCCATCCTTCCCACAACTTCAATAAATCATAAATTATGTCATGGGCGCCTGGGTGGCTCAGTGGGTTAAAGCCTCTGCTTTCGGCTCAGGTCATGATCTCAGCGTCCTGGGATCGAGGCCCGCATCGGGCTCTCTGCTCAGCAGGGAGCCTGCTTCCTCCTCTCCCTGTCTCTCTGCCTGCCTCTCTGCCTACTTGTAATCTCTCTCTCTGTGTCAAATAAATAAATAAAATCTTAAAAAAAAAATAAATAAATAAATAAATTATGTCATAATTTAAGTCCCCATTATATGTTGGTCTCTTTTGGGAGTTTATCATAGTCTATCAGTCCATTTGTCCATGTTTCTGCCAATATAGCATTGAAACAATTATTGTGTTTTATAATAAGACTTGATATCTGGTAGCATAGTTACTCTTTCTTTGCCTTCAAGGTTGTCTTGGGTCTTCTAAGTCTTTGTGTTTCCCTATAAATTTCAGATTCAACAGGCTAATTTTCACATATAAATCAGTATCATAATTCTGAGAGTAATGTTTCAAATCTATAGATAACTTTGAAGAAAACAGACATTCTAGATTTTGAGATTTTTGATTCACAGGCACCATTTATCAAATTTTTTAATCTTTTAATTTCTCACAATATATTATAATTTTCAGTGGAGAAGTATCTTCTTAGATTTATTCATAAATATTTCTTTTTATACAGTGGTAACTGTAAAACTTTACGTTCCATTATTTTTGACTGCTAGTATGTTGAAATATATTTTATTTAATTTACATATTGTTGAATATATACTCAAACTTTGTTAAAATTGTTTGTGATTTTTATAGTTTGTTAGTAGATTAAAAAAACTTCAACACAGTCCAGATTGATGGGTTAAGAGACTTTTTTTCTTATTTTCTGATATTCACAGATTTCATGTCTGCCCTTCTTATATGTCTATCATCTGTCTACACTATTGCCTTACTGCACGCACTAAGACATCAAATACACTATTGAAAAGAGGCTCTTTTCTATTCTGCCCCCCTGTCTACCACCACTATCCGTCCTCTGTGGGGCTGGTAGTATTTTTTCCATGATCCTGACCTGAATTTTCTTTCCAGTCTCTCATGTACCTCATATTTCTTAACTCTGCAAATTTTGAAAGAAATTGTGTCCTCTTTAGACCCTGTCATTTTTTTTTCTTTCCCATGTATCACTCTATTCCCCTGTTCTCTGTTCCGTCCTCTACATGGGAAAACACAATTTTTCATGTAGCAGCTATTCAGATGTAGCCCCAAATGAAGCAATAACGTTCGTAAGGAACCCCAGAGCTGTAAGAATCATTCTAGAAACAAAGAACTAATTTGTATACCACAGGATCTTTGTGACCATGACTCTCTTCGAGGAGCAGGAGGGAAGTGGAGACTGGCTATGCTCCCAACCCACAGGCTGGCAGGTTCATCCATCTCTCTTTAATCAAAGTATACTTGAATCTGAGGGTAGTAGTGGTTTTTGATCCCTGTCTCCACAGATCTCCTGATGCTTTCCTAATACTTCTCTTCCACGACTTACCCAGGGTTCATGTGCTGATAGTTCAATAATAGCTCACTCTCCCCAGGAAGACACTGACACTATGAGATACATGGGTCACTTGTATTGTCACTCCTAGTACAATTTTTCTTATCTAAACTACTTATTAATACAATGTGTAATTCCCGAATGACTTGGATAACACTGCTCTGACTAAATGTTATTTAAAGCATGCTTTAGGAAAAAAAAGCCACAAATTATTCCTCCGTGGTTATTTTAATTTTCTTTTATCATACCTTGGCAATGCATAATAAGCATACATTGAAATAATGAGAGGTTATACAGCTTGCACTAATTACCACAATATTAACAGATTCTGTGGCTGTGATTTAGAGCTAACAATAGCCACCTGGGGCAACATTTGAAAAAAAATTAAAATTACCTGCTATTTTTTCCTCCAAAACAGAACATGTATTATAAACATTTTGTGAAGATTGACTTTATTTTTCTTTTTTATGCATTTTCTTTAGTTCTTTTAGAAAGAGCAACTCTTGTCCGAGACAAGAGTAAAAACACAAACTGGAACACAGAAGCTGTTCAAGGGACTACTACAAGTGTCACCTACACATGTGATTTATTTCTTGGCTGATATTCTTTTTTGTTCTTGTTTTAGGGTTTTTGTTTGTTTTTGGCAGGAAAAGAGAAGCACTGAAAAGTTTTTTCAGTTAACCCTTGATCCTTTTTTTGATTTGCCTAACTTTTCTCCAGATGTCATCTCTGCTTGTCATGCATTCCACCTAGCCAGATGTAGTAAAACATTGAGATGCACCAGAAAAGTGGTTAGTTAGTTGTGCTCTGGGATCAAACCTCATTATTTTAAGTCCCAACTCTGCTATTTACTAGCTCACTGAAGGCAAATTACTTTGTCCCTCTGAACATTGATTCCCTGATAAGTACCCACACACAGACAAATCCATAGTGGCTATGCCAAATTAACATTATGGGTTATATATATATATATTTATATGATAGTTTATATATAAACTATTAGCTATTATTACATAATTGCCAATAATGACAATGCAAAGTTGGCCTCCCTCAGTATTTTCTCAGTATTTTCTCCTCATCCCACACGTTTTCATGTATATTCCTAAGAGCATTACGCTTGCTGGATAATGGGGGTGATACCATGATTGAGTCCATTTTTTAAAAAGATTTACTTATTTGAGAGAGAGAGAGAGAGTAGGGGGAGGGGCAAAGGGTGAAGGAGAGAGAGAATCTCAAGCAGACTCCACGTCCAACACAGAGCCTGACCTAGGGCTCCATCCCATGACTTATGAGATCATGACCTGAGCCCAAATCATGAGTCAGATGCTTACCTGACTGAGCCACCCAGGCACCCCCTATTTCTAAGTTAGTATGTCAAAGCGCTTCTATATGATGCTACTTATTTTTTCCTATTTATTGTTGTAATTCAGACGGCCACTGAGGGCTTCACTACTCTCAGTGCCCAGGTAAAAATAATGTAAACAAATTTAATAACAAATTAAACTTCCAATTGGATGTACGTGTCCTCCAAGAGTTCAAAAGAATACAGTGAGACTTCTGATTCTGTATTAAGAATCACTATTCAAAAAAAAAAAAAGGAATCACTAATGTTCTACATTTTTGTGGTGCAGTCTCTCTCCCTAAGAACTCTCAACTTGGCATGAAACACAACACATTCCTGGGGTGCTCATAGAACTGTCAGATGATTTTTTGAGTTCCAGAGGGGACCAGAAAGAGTCAGGATTTAGTTGGGTTTTGCACCTTTCACCAACTTTTTGCCTCTTCTCTCTTCTATCAATTCTATCTTTCTTTCCACTTTATTCTAGATTATTCCCAAGAATTCAAAATTCTTCTCTTTCTGTAATTCAGCTTCTCCTTTCTTTGGCATCTTGATGTTTTGCACCCATTCAGAATACTGGAGACCTCACAAGGACTTGGGGGATGGGTGGAAGAAATAAGGGAATGAGTGATGTCATATAACACAAAAAAGGATACACTTATACAGAGGAATGCCATAAATCTCCCTTTTAATTTATGGAAACATGTTGATAATCTGAGAAAAGCAAAATACAAACACAAAACCCTGCTAAATCTGTACAGGAAAGAGAGCTAAAACAAATCATACCAGGACAAATGGACTTAACTCAGTCTCAGAAAGGTAATATAGCTATATTCAAGGAAAAATAAAAAAAGTAAAACAAAAAAATCTAAGTAACTTTTTAACACAGATTTATACTAATTTGACTATACATGCTCATTTGGGATGGGAGAAAGTAAACTGAACTCTGCTTTGAGTTTAAGTGGTATGGCTGACATAATCACGAAACTCTTTCACTGTACTATCCATTTGCACGAATGAGCAAAAGGATTAATAATATTGGGACCCTAGTTTCTCACTATGGACAAAAATGGGTGGGTACAGATAGGGAGTGGAGGAAAGCAATGATGAATTCTGTGGGAAAGGACCAAACTCTAAGTTTTAACGATTCCAACTGGTAAAAAGTTCTTTTTTTTTTTAAAGATTTTTTTATTTATTCATTTGACTCAGAGAAAGAGATCACAAGGAGGCAGAGAGGCAGGCAGAGAGAGAGGAGAGACGAGGAAGCANAAAGATTTTTTTATTTATTCATTTGACACAGAGAAAGAGATCACAAGGAGGCAGAGAGGCAGGCAGAGAGAGAGGAGAGACGAGGAAGCAGGCTCCCCGCTGAGCAGAGAGCCCGACGCGGGCCTCGATCCCAGGACCCTGGGGTCATGACCTGAGCCGAAGGCAGCGGCTTTAACCCACTGAGCCACCCAGGTGCCCGGTAAAAAGTTCTTAAAGAAAGAAATGACAACAGAGTAAAGAAAAAGTCTTGATTATTGCAAGTAAGACTCAGTCTTGGAGTATTATACAACCAGTATATGGCTGTAACATCCTTGGTTAAATTTGTAGTGCTGCTGTGTGAACATTCACAGGTAGAAAACTAGAGTGTTTCCAAGACTCTGAGGCATGGTGTCCCACAGCACCCATACTGACAATCCAAATTCTAAAGGGAGATCAAAGGGAAAGGGTCCTCTGAATTCTCAGTCTTCTGTAAGGAGGAATAGGCTATTTGACTGCAAGCACAGGCCGTGCCCTACAGAAAAGCAAGGGTGCTTTAGAGGGAAGAAAAGTGTCCAGAGTCCAGAAAAAAAGAGCCACAGGGAACAACTGTGTGTGTGTGTGTGTTGTTTTGGGAGGTGGGGGAAAAAACTTTCCTTTACTTTCTTGTTGACGTTTTATTTCTGTTTGTTCTGTCTTCTCCCTGCCATGGTCATGTTCTTCCCAAATGTCCAGGAAAAGGAAAGAAACAGCTACTGCCACCACGTCACTAGGTCTCCATATTGTTTGGTCGTTCAATCTTAAATGTTTTCCAGGAGTTATCCCTAAACAGATTCCATATAGGTATACTGTCTTCCTATGTAGTTAGAAAAGCAAACCATGGAATTGTCCTTTTAAAAATTAGTCTGGACACAATGTTGAATTTTGTGACTATTTGAATTAGAATCTTTTTCTAATGGGAATGATTATTCCCATTCTAAGGGAATGATTTTTCTCTTAAATTGAAAAATGGAAAGAAAAGTGAATTAAAATAATTAGGATAGGCATTCTCTTTCTCCTTCTTTTTTTATAGATATTCTTTCCTAATATGGACCAGACACTGTATAAGTATTTCACACATATGATCGTAATTATTTTACACATCTTATTTAATACAAAAAACTCTAGTATTAGGTATGATTAAGTCATATAGGAAATAGGACTTAATATTTCTCACAGGATTTTATAAGCCACCAATTTCACCTATCCAACCTTTATACCATTGTTCTAAATAAAACCTTATCAAGTAGGGTAGAAGTGGAACTTGTGATGCTGTTTCCTGATTCATGACTAAAGAAGCTCTAAGAAGGCAGGCATGAACTCCCAAGAAAGCCATCACACTTAGAAAGCTATGGAATACACACACACACACACACACACACACACACACACACACACACACACGTATGAATAAAATAATGGGGCTTTGGGATGGTTTACGCAAATTTTGTATAGTGAAATAACATAATCATATTTATAATTGTAGTTACTTTAAAGATTTTACAAGAGTTACACTTTTGTAGTATTCTGAACAGCTAGAAATATCTTCAGATTTTCATGATATCTTTCAATGTATGAGGTATTGTTGTAGTTTGCTATGGAGAGATTTCAAGGATAAGAGAGGCTGAGCTATATTTTCTGAGGATAATTTGAGTTTCGGCATCTAATTTCCAATTCTGTGTTTCTATAATGTGATTCACAGCATATCTGTGAGAGAATTATCAAGTTTAAAATTCTTGCATCTATGATCAATTAGACTTCCTTTCCAGGAACACTCAGTAAGGCCTCTCAATAGTGAGGATTGCTGCTCCATTAGACCTGAGCCCATTACTAGCTCATAAAATAATATGTCCTATACACACATTGTGCCTAAAACATTTAGGGGATTTTAGACTGTAAGTAACATGAATACAATCATACTAACAAAGAATAATGGCCTAATTTATAATGGCATTTAAAGTTAAACTTGAAATTCAAAGTTAGACCCCCTGTAGGCATGATATGGTGCTACAACAATGCCATAAAGGACCTAGATTTTTCTGCTCTTCCATCCGTAGTATGTTGATGAAGTTACTTCTTATATTTGTAACATGATTCCCTCCTCCAAGCATCAGCTTCTCATGCAATAGAGTATAGAACTGGAAAATGAGGGCAGGGAGAAAATGTGGGTTTTCCTTTGTAAATCTCATTTTATTATGGAGTAAAATATATTTTATATCAAATTGATCTTTACATTTTACTTATCAGAATTATATCTCATAACCACCTTTAGGCTCAGGGAAGGCTGAAGACATATTTCCCCCCTCCCTTCTACAAACATCCAGCATGCAAGATGGCAAAATTTGTAAAGTATATTCAATAAAAAATTATCAGGCATGAAAAGAGGTAGTAAAAAAGACCCATAATCAAGAGAAAAATTAATCAACAGAAATACACCCAGAAAATGACAAAAATGACAAACTTGATAGGTGATGGCATTGCAACAGTTATTATAAACATTATTATTACAAAAATATTGCATATAGTTAAGATGCTAGAGTAAAGGATGCACCTGTTACGTAGAGACATAGGAGATAAAAAAATATCCAGATCAAATTTTTAGAGATGAAGATAATAACATCTGAGGTGAAAATTATAATGGAAGAGATTAGTGGTAAATTATGATTGGTAAACTTAAAGACATAGTAATAGAAACTATCTAAAACAAAACAGAGGAAAAAACTGACAAGTTCAAACATACATCATCAAAATACAAGATCAACATACAAGAAATTCAATTTTGTTTTTAGTAGAATGAAAAATAAAAGTTTCAAGCTGAAAAATACCACTTATAATAAAATACAAAATGCTTAGAAGTAAATCTGACAAAAGATGCAAAAGATGACAAAAGATTATGTATACAGAATATCAGAAAATATTGCTCACGGAAGTTATAGTAGACCTAGATAAATGGAAATTTATGTCATATTTATGGATTGGAATATTCAATATTGTTAAGATGTCAATTCTTCCCACAATTATCTATTTGTTTAACCCAATCCTAATAGCAGGCAGTGATTGGTAGAAATGGACAAGCTTTGTTTTAAATTCATAGGGAAATGCAAAGTATCTAGAATTGCCTATACAACTACAAAATAGAAGTTGGTAACATAAACTACCTGATATCAAGACTTTAAAAATATATCTAAATAACAAAAACAGTCTAGTATTATAAAATTGATAAATAAAACAAAGTAGGAACAAAGTAAAAAGTTCAGAAATTGGTTCACATTCATAAAGTCAATTGACTTTGATAAATGTGCAAAGGCAATTAAAAAAGAATAACAATTTGAATAAATAGTCCTGGAACTATTGGATATTTATGTGAAAAAAAACAAAAGAAGTAAGGAATTACGGTTCCTAATTCATCATATAAACAGACTTACATGTAAAACCTAAGACTATAAAAATCATAGATGAAAACATAGGAACACATTTTTCTTTCAGGCAAAGTTTTCCTGGATATAGCAAGATCCATAGAGGAAATATTGATAAATGGGACTTCAAAATACACTATTAGGAAGATGAAAATATAAACCACAAACTAGGATGAAATATTTGCTAATCTGATAAATGATTTATATCAAACTATATAAAGAACTCTTGGAATCCAATAAAAAGAAAACAGCTCAATTAAAAATCAGTTACAAATTTTTAAGACCAAAGAAGATATATGGGAGTCAAATAAGCATATGAAATGATTTTCAGCATAATAATCTATTAGAAATGAAAACCATAATGGAATATCATAGCATAAGAATCTATTAAATTAACAAGACTCACTATGCCAAGTGTTCGTGAGAATTTGGAGCAACTGCAACTCTAATACGTTGAAAATGGGAACAATAGAAAAAAACATGTTAGAAATGTTGGGCAATTTTTAAGAAGTTTGAGAAGTTTTATATAGATATATATATAAACATGCATACAAACACAGTATGAATTTTATTCAGTCTTAAAAAGAAGAAAATCCTGAAACAAACTTGAGACCATCATGCTAAGTGAAATAAGACAGACAGAGAAAGATAATTTCTGCACACTGTCACTCATATGTGGAATCCTTATTATTTTATTTATTTATGTAACTTATGAGTCATTGAACATTATGTCAAAAACTAATGATGTACTATAACTTGGTTAATTGAATTTAAATATGTGGAATCTTAAAAAAATGTCACTTATTAAATGGATGGGGGTTAGTTAAATGGAGAGTCTGATAAAAGGATACAAACTTTCAGTTATAAGAGGATCTAATGTTAGCAAAAAATAAAAGAAGGAAATATGTGAAGGGATGTGATAGATATGCTTATCAACTTGATTGTAGAAACCCTTTCATGGTGTGTACTAATATCAAAATCATGTACACTTTTAAATATATTATCATTTTATTTGCCAACTATAGGTCAATAAAGCTGAAAAAAAAGGAGTTACATATATACCCATGAAATGATCCAGACATTCTATCTAGTTATCGTCTTAACCAGGATGAAAATGTATAGCCATGCAGAGACTCATGCAAAAATGTTTATAATAACTTTATTCCTAATAGATAAATTTGAAAGCGACATAAATGTTCATCAGCATGTGAATGGATAAACAAGTTATATATCCATACAAGAGCTTGCTATCCATTAATAAAATATAAATGGCTGATATATTCAGGATCATTATTAAAATTTAAAAGAATACTAAGAAGCCAGATATAAAATAAAAATATGTGATTCTATCAATACAAATTTTTAGGAAAGGCAAAGTTCTAATGAAAGAAATCATACTGGTGGTAGTCAAAGACTGGAAGGGGAGATGAATGCAACACAGGAAATATTTTGGGGGTGATGGAAATGTTATATGTAATAATTAAGGTGGTGGTTAAAAAACTATATTTTCATCAAAGCCCATTGAATTATATACTTTAAATTGTTGAATTTTATTGCATTTAAATCAAACCTCAATTGAAACAAGGAAAAGGAAAAAATTATTCAATCAATGGATTTATCAACTAACTGGACAAAGGATTCATGAACTCAAAATCTAACCAATTCCACCAAATACCAAAATAGAATTTTATAAATAATAAAATGTAGAAGACAGAAAGAAACCAGAATGTAAGAGATATTTGAAGCATATCAAGAAGTTATAAGAATAAGAAGAGGCACAGATAGAGAAGAGAGAATGGATAAGATTTGAAGAGAAAATGCTTGAAAAAATATCAACACTAATGAAAGCTATAAACCTAAAATTTCAAGGAGCTCAGCAAACACTAGACATGATACACACACACACAAACAATACATATATTGGCATATTATGCAAACAATGCTGAAAACAAAAAAGAAAGAAATATTACATGCAACAAAAAATGAATAAAAGTCATTATTTTCAATAAAATAACAACAAAACTAATTTCTCTGTACCTCAGGCTGAGAAAGTAGTCAATTAAAGTAGTAAAAGAAAATAATTTCTAACTTAGAAAGAGATAGCCACTGAAAAAATAATTTAAAAATGTTTATCCTATTTAAAAATGTTGATGTTCTAATAGAGCAAGTGTTAAAGTAATTATTTTCATTAGGTTGTAATCAAAGATTACATATATAAAGCAATTTGCTTTATATTGCATTCTGTTGTTTCTAACATATCCAATAAAAATTATTAAAAAAATAACACATTACTAGAAAAAGTAAATTAAAATATATTAATTCAAATGAGGAAAAGATAAAGTGGAAAAAAGTCAGCAAACATAAGCCAAATAGAAAATAAAGGTGGGGGCGCCTGGGTGGCTCAGTGGGTTAAAGCCCCTGCCTTCGGCTCAGGTCATGATCCCAGGGTCCTGGGATCGAGGCCCGCATCGGGCTCTCTGCTCAGCAGGGAGCCTGCTTCCTCCTCTCTCTCTCTCTGCCTGCCTCTCAGCCTACTTGTGATCTGATCTCTCTGTGTCAAATAAATAAATAAAATCTTTAAAAAAAAAAAAAGAAAATAAAGGTGGGAGTTACAAACTCAGTATATCATTAATTACATTAATTGTAACTGAGTGAATTATTCCAAGTGAAGTTTAATATTTCTAGACTATTTAAAAGCAAGGATCAATGGTATACTACTGACAACAGACAAACTTTATATATTAAATTTTATACTAATAGTCTAGGGAAGAAAAAGAAACACACCCATTTCCCCCCACATATACCAACAGACATATCTTATAAGAAAGCAAACAAAACAAAGCAAGCAGAATAAAAGCTAAAGATGTTCTGCTTATTGGAAGCAAAAGCTTACATAATAATCTTCAACTAAGTTTTCTTTCAATGTTCAAAACTTTCCTTCTTTGAGGTATTTCTTCAGATATTTATTTACTTGCTTCTTGTTGACATTTAAAATTCCCTCATCAAGAAAACCCAGATGACATGTTATGTAGGCCTAATGTCTCCATTGCTTACTTTTCCCAGTGTCTTAATATTTCCTTCATGGATATAATTTTCTATCTTTGTCCTATTAGCAAAAATAATTTCACAAGCAGCTCAACGGAATAGTTTGAATTCCATTTGGAATTTGGAATGGTAGCTCAAATTCCATGTGGAACTTAGAAACAGAATTGACATATTCAGATGACTGATCTTAAAGCAGGTTTCAGAAAAGGAACTTGGCACCTTTTCTCTCTCACTATATCCAGACCAGGCAAAGTTTTCCTATTAGAAGACTTAACAAGGGACTATGGCTTGTATACATAGCAGAAGGCTAAGGCTTGTCAATGTTATTCATGCAGCTGGTTACAAATAAAAAAAAAAATCTCTGATATCCCAATTTTAGCAATATGGAAAGAGTTAGATGTGTTTTCAAATACATTTTTCCCACGAATACTCTAACATGTTTTTAAAATTATACTGACAGAAAAACAATTGTAGCAGTTTTAAACTAATGATACAACCCCATGGATAATTTCCTCTAAAAAGCTCATAGATGTGAATGAATGAATCATATATCATTGCAGGAAGCAATTTCCCTCAATGAGATTTACCTGCTAGGATCTCAATTCATTACAGATTGAGTAAAAGCTTTTATTTGAAATAAGACTCCAAAACTGGCTCTGAAGCAAAACCTAAACCCTGAGGGGAGACAGCTGTGAATCTGCTTGGAACTTCTCACTCTCAGGGAGGGCTTGTGTTCCAAACATCTCTCTTTTACGCACGGGAACTCGGGGAAGTGTTTCAGTGGCATAAGTGCTCTCCAACAATTGTGCACAGATTTCAGTCTTCTTAATGTGGTGTCACTCTTTCCTGATGAGTTGTCATAGTCTAAGTCTTGTAACAACATTCCCCGCTCATTTTATCTCTGTCTTCCCTTCAGTATGGCACAGGTGTAGGAATGTTTGTCAGTTAAGGAAGAATCTTAAAAACCAAATGCCTGTGAGTTCCTGGAAACATGCAAAGAGAAGTCAAGTGTAGTCCAACTCCAGAGAGCATTTTGTATCTTTGGACTGCTTTTGAAATATGTTTAATGAAATATACAGCAACTTCCTTTTACAGCAGAATTAAAAAGTCATAATGTAAATCTCTCCCCTCAAGTTAAAACAGAAGATAGGTGGGAAGTACTGTTCACTTTCCTTTGCTTGACCTGGTGCTGCATCTGCGGGAGGGAAGAGGAGAGCTTACCTGCACAACTTGAGATTCAAAGAGAGCAAATGAGGGGCAAAGGGATCGATCTACTTACTCGCAAGATCGAAAGAAGGGGTGAGTTTAAAGTTATCGTTTGTTCAGGGAGGTAGCAGAGGAAGAGCGGCACCCATATCTCGGCCGACAAGAAAGGTGGGGGATGGGGCGCCTGGGCGGCTCAGGTCACAATCCCAGATCCTGGGATTGAGCCCCGCATTGGGCTCTCTGCTCAGCAGGGAGCCTGCTTCCTCCTCTCCCTCTGCCTGCCTCTCTGCCTACTTGTGATCTCTCTCTCTGTGTCAAATAAATAAATAAAATCTTAAAAAAAAAAAAGAGAGAGAGAGAGAGAGCAAATGACTTACACAAAGTTCAAACCTACACCTCATGGACTCAAGATTCTACAATAAGTCTTTTCATGTTCCCTCTGTACACTCATCATCTGCTGGGTCTTGGCATGAGTGTTATTCTTGTCTCTCTACATAGAACATGTCCTGGATTCCCAGGGCTGCCATAGCAAGGTGTCACAAGTTGGAAGGCTTAGAACAATAGTCATTCATTGTCTCAAAGTTCTGGTGGCTAGAAGTCTGAATCAAGATGACAGCGGGGACATGCTCCCTTGGAAGGCTGGGGAGCATTGTTTCCTGTCTCTT
Organism: Ailurus styani; assembly: GCA_002007465.1. Taxonomy (NCBI): domain Eukaryota; kingdom Metazoa; phylum Chordata; class Mammalia; order Carnivora; family Ailuridae; genus Ailurus; species Ailurus styani. The sequence continues at coordinate 615,764 of LNAC01000589.1, forward strand.
CCTAGCTTCTAGTGGGAGACATCAATCCTGTTGTTCCTTGGTTTGCAGTTGCATCACGTCCCTCACTGCTGTCATCACATGGGATTCCCCCAGTGCAGCCTTTCACTTCTGTCTTATAAAGACACCAGTCAGATTGGTTGAAGCCCCACCCCAATGACCTTGTCTTAACCTGATTAAATCTGCAAAGATCCTATTTCCAAGTAGGGTCATATTCATAGGTACAGGGATTTAAGACTTCAGCATATCATTTTAGGGGAATAATTCAACCAGCAACGGAGCATAAGTTCTTTACAGACAAAAAAATTTCCTCTTGTTCTCTTCAGTGTCACCTGTGTCTCCTAGAATAGTGTTGATCACACTAATGTTTGATATTTGTTGTGTTAGAGAACACGAATTTTTGTTGAAAGTTGACTTGTGACAGATAAAAAGACTTTTAGATGAGAAAGCTGCTTTGGACAAGTGAATAATATGTTTGGAGGATGCTCAAGTATATACTATCGTGCACCCATTAATGGGGGGACCTGAGAGGTAGACAGAGTCAGATGATTGGGGTTTTGGCCCTTCTGTAGTTCCTAACTAATTTAATTACTTGTAACTGTGTTATATCAGTCATAAGAGATAATATCTCTTCTGCCTCTCCTACTTGGATATTATGAATACAAAAGACATATGGATGTAAAACATGTGTAATGGCAAATTCCCAGGCATCATTGTATTAACCCAAGCCCATGGTGCCATAGAGCTTTCTAGGTGCCAGAAAACCTTCAAAGTAGAGGAGATGCTCTTCCCAGGTCTGTTTCGATCCCCTTTACTATTCCTCTGCAATCATGCATCTACTAGCTTTTCTTCAAAGGGCTCTCACCCATAACTTTCTTTAGAGTATACTCTTGGGCTACAAGGGGCACTGGCTTTGATGGAGATCTAGAAATTCCAGGGAGTTGTACCACAATGTCTGGTCTGCAGCAGCTCACAACCAGTAAATACTTGATGGTGTGTGTTGGGGGTGGGGGGTAAAACTCAATTTTCTTTTGTCATCCTAGGACAATCTGAGGTTTTTAGAATCTAGTACTTCTCATGAGGTCAGATTAAGGATGGGTTTCAACTGAATTTGAGTCATAGTTTTGTTTCTTCTTTTTATTAACGTACCTTCCCTACTCACTAGTTTCTCCCTGGGAACATTTCCTTACTAAACCTCTCAAAGAGGCACTCTAATAAAGGTACTTCTAAGAAAAGGATTCTGGAGTTAGGGCACTCACTGACCAGCTGGCAATGAGGAACCCATTAAGGAGGAAAGGGAATGTTGGTAACTCATGGCACACAGTAGCACTGCAATCACTGGGGCTTTTATCTCTGCTCAACTGGGGCAGGGTGCTGATGGGATGGGTTGTGAGATATTGCTGGAATTTGAGAGGTAAGGGAAAAGTAGAAATTATAAAGGGCAGTGGAACTGGGAGATTGCTGCTGAGCATCACTTAAGCACTAAAGAGAGAACATGACAAATGGGACCAATTAACAATTTAAGGTAGTATAGCAAATCCTGGTGGTTTACAAGGCAGCATTTAAAGTGTCCTTCCCCAGTGGCCAGAGAACAAACCGTAGTGACCACCAAGAACTAGACATAATTATAGAAGTAGTTGAACCTGAGAGAAGGTTGAATTTGAAGGCTTGGTAAGTCTCTAATGCCCAAATCCACACCTTGATGGGGAGTAAGTGGAAAACTTAGACTTGGGTGGAGACATTTGGTTACACTTGCCTGTAAACTTTCAAACTCCAGGTTGCCCTGGAGCTCTGGGCCTGGACAAGCAGCCTGCTTTCCCTTGTTACAGACCATGGGGAGACTTTAAGTGCGACAGATGCCTATGGGGTCTTCCCTCTGGATTTCAGAATAATAACTAAGGACAAGTCTCAATGTGGACTTACTGGGGCATCCTGTGCCAGCTAAGGAGAGAGGGGGATTATATTCACCGATCATACACTGAAGAAGACCTGAATCATATATCCAGGCAGGAAGTGAGAGATTATATCTAATAGTAGATTTTGTGTCAATAGGGGTCCTCTCCTGAATCTCAAGTCTTGACACCCAGGCTGGCACCCTTGGAACTGGTTGTAAGACACTTCTTTTCCAACTTCTTAGAAGGTTGGAAAAAAATAGCAGCCCACGGTAAGTGTAGTAGGGATGCCAGCACTGCTTTGGCATAGTGTCTGGGTAGAGATGAAAAGACTCATAAGTTGGAATGCTAGAATGGAACTATTATATAGAACTTGAAAAATCATCATCTAGCTATGCTCCTCAAGAGGGCCCCAAAGATAGTCTCCTTACAAAGATGGTAAGGAATGTGCTGGTGAAAAAGTCATTGACACTGATGAGAAGTTCAGCCACAAGTATTTGTTGCAGGCCAGAGAGGACAGTAGGAGATACTGTTAGGAAATTGGGCTCCCTAGTATCAATGGAGTTGATAGGGTTCTGGAATAGCAGAAACCAGGTGATAGCACAGAAACCTGAAAAGTAGGGTGGATATCATTACAGTAAAGAATGTTCAGTGGATCCTGATCTGCAAGGATTCGTGGAGATGACTCAGAAGTGATGTATTCTTGGGTTTAAGCTAGATAGGCAGCTGAGGATTTGAGATTATATATCTTTAAAAGAGATTTTTAAAAGATGAACAAAAGCTTAACATCGGCCACACCAATAAAAGGCAGGATGCCTTGCCTGGTTTCTAAATCAGAGCCTGTTTTCAGACAAAATACACATCACTTGAAAGATAGGCAAAGCCAATAAGAAACAAAACCAAACCAAACCTGCAATAGCACAGCTAGTGGGACTAGAGTGGTTCTTTCTAAAACAGGACTTTCCTTGAATTACCCATCTAACTGTATATAAGAGAGCAAGATCTCCAGATCTCTTAAGAGCTGTTAGATACAAGTGATGTGGGAAACAAAGACAAACGAAAAATTAAATTTCCTTAATACTTAACAGCCCATCAACAAGTCCTTGAAATAGGCAGAGCGACATTCCTCTAAGGACTCAATTGCCTCAATGTCGATACTTTGCTAAGGGCAAGAGGCAGTCTTAGCCCGACCCTACTTTAACATATAAATACTCCTTTGGAGACTTCCTTTATCTCTACCCCACAAGGTCAAGCTGGCAATCATCCCCCAAGACTATGGCCCACCAATATACATCTGAAGGGTCTCATGACTGAGTTTTTGCTAAGCAGCAATAAATGAACTTTCCCTAATGATAGCTAGCCCCCTCAGCATTCTGGAAGCCTTGTTTCCAAAATACCATGGAGGACCCTGTCATTCCTAACCCTGTCCCAACTTGAAAGTGTATCATCAGTCACCCATCACAATCCTGTGCAGCAATTTCTGTCCACAGGTCCAGTTCCCATGCTTTAATAAAACCATCTTTTTGCCTCGAAGACTGTCTCAAGAATTCTTTCTGGGCCATTGGCTCTGAACCCCAACATTTCCTATATCCCAAGGGCTGTCCTTTCAGATGTAAAGGAAAACAAAATGCCAAAAACTCTGTGATAGTTAATTTTTATGTGTTAACTTGGCAGAGTGAAGTGCTCAAATATATGGTCAAATATTATTCTGGATGTTTCTATAAGGGTGTTTTTGAATGGAATTACCATTTAAATTGGTGGACTTTGAATAAAACAGATTATCTCTCCCTCCATTATGTAGGTAGACTTCATCCAATCATTTTAAGGCCTGAATAGAACAAAACCCTGACCTCCCCTGAGCCAGAGGGAATTTTGCCATCAGAGTGCCTTCATACTTGAACTATCACGAAGGCTCTTTCCTGGGTCCTCATCCTGGATCTTCAGCCTGCTGGTGCACTCTGCAAATTCTGGAAGTCCTATTGGTTCTGTTTTCCTTGAGGACCCTAACTAATACAGGCTCCCTCCAATAATTTATAGCACAGGCTCCCTCCAATAATTTATAGCAATAAACAGAGGCCACACTTGGGTCTTTTGTCATAGGTAGTCATTTCACTTGTTCACAAACGTCTACTTCTAGTCCTGGGAAAACTGAAATCACTTAAGAGATGCTGTAACAACACTGAGCTTATCAGATAACCTCAGATATTAGGAAAAACAAAGTATCACTAGAACTCTGATAAAGCAGGAGCATCTGAGGGTCAAGTAATGAATGGATTCCTGGCTTAGACTGGAGCTCTGTAGTCCTTTCCTGTTTCCCAAATGCATAACTGTTCCAGGTAGGATTTTTTTTTTCTTTTTCTTTTCTTTTTTTTTTTTTTTTACTATAACCAATCAGCCTGACCTTGGGTACATAAAATTTAGCTATTGATTTGCTTAATGCGTTCTATTCAATATTCATCGTGACAAAACCTAGCTACATTCCCTGGGAAGGCTCAGAAGACATCTCCTTCACAAGAAATTGATAAATATATTTGTAAAGGGAGCACCTTCAACCTTGAAATTACCTGTGTTTTCTTTGTAGGACAGACATGACCTTGGGAAAGTCCTCCAAGTAGAGATGGGCTTTCTTATTTTACTGGTCGTAATGGGATCCTTGAGTAACAGAGACAAGGCGGTGGAATTTAGGAGCTACAGATACATGGGCACATTTATTATTAAAGGAAGTAAGGAAGTATTATAATCAGGATCATTCTGGAACAGTGGGAAGGCAGCTGCAGCCAGTTATTGCGCAGTTAATGGAGTCAATGTGGTTCTTCCTTTTACATTATGAGCCTTCTTGGTGACGCCATGCCTCCCCAAAGACAAATGTTTAAGTGGCTGAGGAGTAATACTCTTAGATCTGCCTTTCTCCTATAGTCAAAAATCAAAAGAACGACATGCACCTCAATATTTCCCTTCACTCCATATTCTGGGAGAAGCTGAATCTGCCATCTGCTGTTCTTTTGTTCTGAGCTAGATCATCTGCATACTTCTTTTGATTACTGCTCTTATTTATGCTTTGCAGCACTGATGACATTTATAGATAAGAAAGAAAAGCTATTATTCCCCCCAGAGAGGGGCTAAGCAAGATCTATGTGGAAATATTTCTTCAGCAGGGATTTGTGTCTGATGAATCTTGCAGGCAGTAAGCAATGATGCTCTACCTCTCACCTCGCCCAGATAGCAAAGGCCACAGTCCTCACTTTGTCTTCCTTGAGCAGAGACCCAAGCTTCCAGGGAATGACAAGTCACCTTATTTTTAGAATCACTATCTTTCTTGAAAAACCTAATGGAAGTCTAAATCAGAATTCAGCATGGCACCCTATGAACAACCTCTAGTAATCTGGCATTGTTATGCACACTTATACATGATTGGAAGCACTTTTCTTGGGAACTATGGAGACCCGGGGTCTCAGCCCAGTGCTGCCACAAATTAATCATTTGATCTTGCTGTTTACCCGAACTGGGTCTCAGTTTCCATTTCTGAAAAATGACTAAAGTTTAGAGTAGGAGATCCCTAAGGTCCCATTCTCCTTTGACAATCTGTGAACATAATTTAACAGCAACTTGCATATTATTAAGTTGTACATACAAGAGGATAATCACATTAGCAATGTTAAGCTACTCCTATGAGTTCCAGATGTCTAATAGGCATTTAACAAAAGAGTAGTAGTATTGTTGCCATAATCTGTTTCAGGGTTTTCTGTCTGCTGTTTAATGATGATGGACATCTTTAAAAATATGAAGAAAAAGTCATATGTATTGCATATTACTCTCTATTTGGTTTTATGGATGGGCACATTTTCTCATTAGCATCACACATGCTGTAAAAAATGGCTGCCTGTTTTTCAGATGTATTTGGGTGAATGCTATTCAATGAGCACTCTCCCTCCTCTTTGCCTGCTCTCTGGTATCATTCGCTAATCAGCTGAGTGACCTTGGATAAATCACTCCATTTCTCCATGCTTTAGTTTCCTGTTTTACATACTAGTAGGACTGGCTCAGAATAGTGTTTGCCAAAATGTGTCTGGCAAGACAAAGCAATACTTACAAAAGTGCTGTGATCAAAATCACCTGAGAAAATGTATTCTAACATCGCCTGTGTCTATGCTTAGAGAGTGACCATTAATATCCTAAAGGCTCTGAAAATTCCTGCAGCACATAGACGTACTTCACATTTTTTCACTGGACTTGTCTTAGGCTCATTTCATCAATCCTTTATCATTGACTGGCAACCATTAATAATGGCCTTCAGATGAAATGATCTAATAGAATTTCTTTAGGATATCCCAAACTTGATAATCTCTGATACTTCTCTTTAGTTCATATTTTTTCCCCCAGATTTATTGAGCTGTAAGAGACAAATACCTTGTACTTCTCTTGTTTCTCAGCATTTAGCAGCAGGCTTATTTCAAAGTTTGAGCTCAGTTAAAAAAAAAAAAGTATTGGGCGCCTGGGTGGCTCAGTGGGTTAAAGCCGCTGCTTTCGGCTCAGGTCATGATCNAGCATTTAGCAGCAGGCTTATTTCAAAGTTTGAGCTCAGTTAAAAAAAAAAAAGTATGTACCGACTGAATGGATGGATGACTATATGAGAAGTCATATTTCATTTTTTCAGATTAAAATTTTCAGATTTTCCAATGAAATATATCCCATGAACAAACATTTGTAAAATAGTATGAGTCATTAAACCTGCCATCCTGACACCTAGGTAGTGAACATCCAAATACACCTCCTTTTGTGCTCAGATGTAACTATACATGAAATATTTCTTCTTTATGGGGGTCAAACAATATACATTGTTTTTTCATGGTTTTAAATGTTCTACAGTTCTTACATTGCATTTTTTTTTTGTATTCTTAAGCAACTTTTTGTATGAACATTATGTTAGGAAAAACATCGTGTTATTACATGCCATTTCTGGATGCTCTGGTATGCTGCTCAGATTTTCTTTCAGAACTTCCAGAACTGAGCCAGCTACTCCTTCCCTCAGGAACTGGATATGTTGGCTGATTGCTCTCAGCTGAGACCCTCTGCAGGGGGCACCCTCTCCAAGGGGATACCCTCTCCAAGGGGGGCCCTCAGCCAAAGGGATCTATCTGCCTTATACCTGGTGGCTCTTTCCCGGGAGCAAATATCCACTGAATAGCTGATTAAGATACAAAGATGTGCCCCCCACCCCGCCCTTGTCTGATTTGGGGCTAACTTTGAAAAGCTGTCCCCATGTCAGAGCTCCACATGGGATTAGCTGAGGGCTTTGCTGTGACTGCTTCACAGCAGAACATCTTCCCAAGAACAATCCTTAAAAAACTTCCTGTGGGAAATGTGTGACTCAGAGTCTGCTGGGCAACCCCCAACCTTGGATCTCCTCCTCTACTGAAGTTGTGTTCTCTGTTAAAGAGTGTCCCATTGTGTGGCCATACTCCAATTTATTTACCCATCTACCAGTAATGAAAATCTAGATGGCTCCAATGTTTAAATAAGTATTAATAAACATCGAACACTCTTACGGATGTCTTTATGAGCAGACATGGGCAGGTTCTCTAGGGGTACCCCCAAAATATAATTGTCAGGTAACAGGTTTTATTCTCCTTAACATTTAAAGAACCTATGAGGTAACACTCAAAAATTGTTGTATGATTTGTGTCCTGTGAATTCTCATATTATAAACTGTAGTTTTCTAACACCCTGTTTTGGTATTTTGGACACTGACTTCTATCGGCGGATACTCCTTGCTGCCAAGGTTGCCCAAGTGCTGTACTTCAATGCCCTTCACAAACCTTTGCTGTCTGTTCCACGATAGAGGCTCTGCCCTAACTTGATCTAAAAGGACTAACAGGACGGGTGTTCCTGCACTACAGCTGAGCGATCAGAGATTACCACAGCTGCTCAGTATCTGGAGGATAAAAATTCGCTTCTCTTCATTGTCAACTCTTCAGAGATTTTTCATTTCCTTTTAAAAAGATTTTATTTATTTATCTGAAAGAGAGAGAGAGCGCGCATGATTGAGGGGAGGGACAAAGGGAAAGGGAGAGGGAGAATCAGGCTTCCCACTGAGCAGGGAGCCCAATGTGGGGCTCGATCCCAGGACCCTGAGATTGTGACCTGAGCTAAAGGCAGACGCTTAACCGACTGAGCCACCCAGGTAGCCCAGAGATTATTCATTTCATACACGGTTTCTAATATAACTGATATTTTGCTTTGAAGACCAAAAAAAAAATGTGTTTATCTAAGTGTTGTCTGCTTTAATTGGACTGTGTGGGATCCAATTTATAGGCTCCTGGTCTTCCTGTTGTCTGACACTCTTAATATCCTGTTGTATTATGCTGTGGGATTACAGCGCCCCAAGCAATAACAGTGCTGTGAAGATTCCGTGGTCATTGTAACTAACTAGGTTTCAACTTCGTACCTCTTATCTTCAATGTATTAATATTCTAGTGTTCAGAATAAAGTTTATTAAAACAATTTGAACTCTGTAGCAGTCAGGCTATATTTCAAAGAGAAACCTATATTAACTAGTCATTTAAAAATTTACTGCCTGGAATAGCTCATCCTATTTCAGAGCTGAGGGTATTACTGATACTTCTTTCCTTACTAAAAGTTAATTTTGTCTCTAGAGTTTCTATATCAGCTGGTAATTCCTACAAATAACGAAATCTCAGAGGATTGGGATTTTTGTTTATTTTCATATGTATTTATACCTAGTCTTTTTCTTTTCTTGTTTTTAAAAGATTTTATTTAATTACTTGAGAGAGAGAGAGAGAGAGAGAGAGCGCGCGTGTGCTGGGGGGAGGGGCAGAAGGAGAAACAGGCTCCTCCCTGGGCAGGGAGCCCCCCCAACAAGGCTCCATCCCAGGACCCCAGTATCCTGACCTGAGCCAAAGGCAGCTGCTTAACTGATGAGCCACCCAGGCGCCCCATACTTAGTCTTTTTCAAATAAGGATTTAATTTTGCCAGGAATTTTGTCTGAAATTTAAATAGATATAAATGTGAATTAAACAAACTCTTCTTCTTTCATGTGACTTCAGGAGACTCAAAGAGAAAAAAACCTCTCTCGCCTCAGGGAGTAAGGGAAAATTTGGCGCCAGATCACTGGCCTCCTAATGCCCTGGTCATTTCCATATTGTTAGATGTCGTAGCCACTCTCCAGATCTTCTCTCCCACTGACATGTAATAAGGAAGGCTCTGATCTTTGGAATGATACCACTTTATGTCTATACTCTAGAGGCCAAGATGATCCAGTTTCTACTCACTTGGGTTCCTTCGCAAGCCTGGCCCTCTCTGAGAATAGGATAGACATACCTTTTAGTACTTGATGGTTAAAGAGTAAAATAGGAAAGAAAAATCCTGACTATAATTCTCTTAACTCATATGATAAAAATGCTATATAATGTTTTTCTCTATGTGACTTTTTCTGTGGAAAAATAATCAGGCATGACAATTAGGAAAAAGAAAACACACCACTTTATGATCTGAAAACAGGACACGTAGAATACACCCAATTTTCCTGACTTCAAAGCCTCACTATGAATCAACCTCTGAATTTTTGTTGATTGAAATTTCAGTGTGCAGTCATATAGTTGGAAGTATTAAAATTTCAGACAGATAAACTGGGGTCTTTATCCCAATTTTACCATGTAGGAACTGAGGGATCTTAGACAAGTTAACCCAGTTCTCTAATTCTCAGTTTCTTTTACTGAAAAACAGGAAAACATAACATTTACTTACAAGTGTGTGGTAAGGATTAACAGTAACATGTAAAAATAATTTAGCCCAGTGCCTGGCTCATAAAAATGCATTGGTAAATGAGAAACACATCTAGAACTAATAATGTGAATATAATTATTTCCATTGCTTCAATGACGATCCCAATTCTACCCTTGAAACTCAAGTAGAAGCTAATATTCTCCATTCTTAGCACTCATCTAAAACAGTGGCAAGGGCCATTTCTCATCTCCAGCAGAGAGATTTAGCTGACAGAGTGATATATTCCACCTAAACAAGAAACTATGAGTATGCAGTGCCTCTAGGAATACTGAAAGAAAGAAGCATCATGGAATTGTCAACAGAAGTCACGCTTGATTAGAAACTATCCAGACAAAGAGGACATCTAGAGACATCCTCTGAGTGGTTCTTACCTTCTTTGAATCAAAATGGCAGCCTGAAAGCAAAAATATTAATTTAAAAAATAAATATTTACCTTGATGTTTGCTGCAGCATTATTTACAATAGCCAATATATGGAAGCAACCTAAGTGTTCATCAGTAGAAGAATGGATAAGAAAGATGTGATACACACACACACACACACACACACACCCCTACACACAAGAATATCACATGGCCATAAAAAAGATTGGATCACGCTATTTGTGACAACATGGATGGAGCTCTAGAGAGTATTATGCTAAGTGAAAGAAATCAGGCTGAGAAAGACAAATACCATGATTTCCTTGATATGTGAAATCTAAAGGAAAAAAATGAATAAGCGAAGAAAAAGCAGAATCAGACTTGTAAGTACAGAAAACAAACTGATAGTTGCCAGAGGGGAGAGGGTTGGCAGATGGGCACAATGGATGAAGGAGAGAGAGAGATTGGCTTCCAGCTACAGAATGACTAAGTCATGGGAATAAAGGCACAGCATAAAGAATATAGTCAATAATATTGTAATAGCATCGTATGGTGACAGATGGTGACTACATGTGTGGTAAGCATAGCATACTGTAAAAGCTTGTTGAATCACTATGTTGTACACTTGAAAATAATGTAACATTGTGTGTCAACTCTACTAAAATTTTTAAAAAATGGCAGCCTGACCTGATAGACCCCCAACACTATTCTCTAATCATTACTAATGTGGGGCCTGCGCAGAGTCCCACAGAAATGTCTGACCGCCAGAGGTGGCTCCCTACTGTGTGTCTGTTTAAACACGTGAATCAAGTCCCTGAACAGTGGATAGCCACCTTTTTTCCTTCCCCCTTTTTCTCTTTGTTTTCCTACCTCACCCTTCCTTGATGTCAAAATTGTACTCTGGGACCACATGTTCGTTAGAAACCATGCAGGAAATCAAGAAACTTCAAATGGGTATAAACTCACCCAAGAAAATCATTAGGGACTGACTGGAGTGACAAGACAGCATTGACTCAGATTCAGGGACAAAATATTCATTTCCCACCTCACCGACCATGCTGTGATTTCTCAGAGACATAATTCATAGTCCGGAGAAGGGAGATGCTCAAGAGTTTACAAAGAATCACAGACTGCTTTTTACTCAGTTAATTCATAGTGAGTGCAGTCTTAACCTACTGAGAGTTTCACACCTACTTACCCTCCCCCCACTTTCCTCCCACCTGTTAGAAAAGAGAGGGCCACCTCAGGACCAGTAACTTTTTTTTTTTTTGAAAGTTATGCCTCTTCACACATTACTGACTGATTTTTATTTATTTATTTATTATTATTTTTAAAGATTTTATTTATTGATTTGACAGAGAGACACACAGTGAGAGAGGGAACCCAAGCAGGGGGAGTGAGAGAGGGAGAAGCAGGCTTCTCGCTGAGCAGGGAGCCCGATGTGGGGCTCGATCCCAGGAACCCAGGATCATGACCCCAGCTGAAGGCAGATGCTTAATGACTGAGCCACCCAGGTGCCCCACATTACTGACTGATTAATCTTTCTTTAAAGGACAGTAACCTTGGAGTGAGGGACTCTGGAATGGATCTCAGTTCTGTCTGTCTTTCACTTGCTCCATGACCTTGGGAAAATTACACAGCCTCTCTGAACCTCAGTTCTCTTTGAAACATAGCTAAGCTCCCACCCACAGGGTAGTAGGCAGGTATAAATTATGTCTGTGAAAATGTCTAGTATATAGAAGGTGTTGGGCCAACGGGTGCGGGGAACTGAGGAAGTCACAAGATGGCGGCCGACCTGCCATCTTACTGCCCCACCCTGGGAGCTTCTCAGGGGACCTCCCGCCCTCATCAGCTTCCGCATCTCAAAAGACCACCAAAACCAGAACTTAGGCGGGAAACCAAAGGCTAAACTCCACCCAATCTCCTACCAATTATGGTCATGTTCCCCCGTTCGCCCAAACCCCATAAAAACCCGTGCGCATCCTCTCTGGGCAGGACTTCCCCGACTCCCTTCTCTCGGAGTCAAGGAAACTTACGCGAGGGCACCTCTATTAAATCTCCCCTCGTGCCTGTTCCTCTGGTGTCTCGCTTAATCTGCTGTTACTGGGTGGGCTACTGGGAAACCTTACAGAAGGTACTTCATAAGAATTTGCCACAGTTGATATCATGTCATTCTTCTGCCCAAGAGCCTGTCGTGGCTAATTACACTTGCAGGTATGGGTCTAAATTCCCTGGCCTTCAGTCTTCTGACACAGGCATCTGTGTGTACTTGTCTGCTTTTGCAGCCCACATTTTCCCAGTACACGTATTACTCTTCACTAGCTTCACCAATTACTCTTCACTACTCTTCACCAATTTCTGTTTTACATGTACATTGTCTTTCCTTCCCCCTCATTACCTTGAATGATCTCCCTGCAAGGCTGACCAACCCATGAGTTTATTGACTAAGAATATCATAAAGCCAAAGAGTCTAGTCACTTCCAGAGGTGGATGATATTCCCCCCATTTAATCATTAACTTTGCATTTATTCATCTAGTTGTTCAATAATTTGTTCCTAGAATTAGGTGCCAGACGTACTGTTGGGAATACTGGAGTGGATAAAGCAGACACCGTCTTGGCTCTCAGGAAGCATTTAATCTAGGAAAGGAAGTAGGAGGATGGAATGAAGCATAATAACTTGCTTACCTTGACAACAAGCACCAGCTTTCCTCTTGCTGGGAGACTGATTAATTGGATCATTTTTGTTAGGGGTTATTGGTAGAAAGTGAGACCAAGTGCCTGATGCCAGGTGGAGTAATGCTCAGCTTACAAAGGAAAAGAATTTGGAACACCCAGGATAGTTCCAGAGGGAGGAGATGAGGACCAGACATAGAAGTACAGAGCTTCCAAAGATGGCTGACTGACTATGTACTCAGAGTTCTTTTCCAATTTCCCCAAAATATTCTGTAAAGTATATTCACCTCTGAATGTGTGTGGTGAATGTTGTTCCATGGTGATGTTTATACTGATGGTCTGGAGAAGCACTGCCCTTTGAAGAACACACACTTGTTTCTAAAAGGGTGAACTTTGATAAGCCTTTGGAGGACTCTCAAGTTAGTAGGCAGGGCTGGCCCCAGCACTTTTGAGAAATTAACTAAGTTTGCTTTTGGTTACCGCTTCTCACCATCATTATTCACTAACAAGTGTCCAGTACCCTATACTTGTCCATTGTAGTTCCCAGAAGAACCATGGACCCCAAATTTATGATTTTGATATGTCATCCCTCAAAGCTCCCATGGCTCCTGTGATTTATTCTCCACCATTGACAAGTATAGAAGATCTGATCATTATGATCTCATGAAGCATCTAAGAGCTGATCCAAATTTCCTGCAACTCCTCTCTAAGGAGTATTTCTATTTAACCTAAAGACATTTCAGGTATTGAACTAGATACCACAGAGGGATATTATGGGGCATGGGGTCAGGATAGAAAGAATTCATGCCACAATGACAAAGACCCATTACATCTCCTGGCCATTGAGATGCACATGTGTAATTACTCAACCTTAGGCTACCTATTGGTGAAACACATTTCTTTTATGATAAGACGCATTCTCTATGCACACACTCTTTCTCTCTCACACATGCCATGTGCACAAATTAAAGACATACATAGATGTTCACATATATTAATACTCCACAGGAAACAAGGCACTTAATCAATGCTACCTTACTTCTTGATGACAGATCAGTTCTGTCTCACTTGTACCAGAGGAGAAGTCATCTAAAAATAAAGACCAGAGCTTTTTGGTTCACATAAATTTCTCTCCTACACCTTAAATAATTTAGAGGAAATTATTATGCTTATTAAAACAAATATATTATTTGTTGTACAGACCTTAGATTTTGAACATGTTAAAGCTAGGGATATTTAATGAGGTAATTGTAGATTTGAAAAATATGATCCATAGTAAATAACTATTTTACCTGGAATATTTAGAAGAGAATGACTTTTCAAGTAGAGGAATGCGAAGAAGTTATTAAGAATTATATGGAATCAACCAGACTTTGAGTTTTCCTAAAGAAGAATAATGAGAACCTAAATATATTTCATTTAAAATCAACAGCAGGAGATAATGAATTTGGGGAAAATTATGATCTGGTTGAATTCTCACTACCACCCCTTGCACAGCATTAACTTGGCCTTCAGTGAATAGAGAGTTTGTGTCTGTCCTCCTTCCCCACCTGCTCGTCCAACATCATCCTTGGCTTCAGCTTGGGACAGAGTTCTTTGTTTCTCTCTTTATTGCCACAGCTCCAGGTGAAGCCACCATCCCCACTTACCAAGGCTAGTCTGACAGCCTCCTCCAGCTGCTGTCCTCATGTTCCCTCGAATCTGTTCTCCTCACTAGAACTAGAGTCTCCTTCTCAAAACACAGATGTGATTATCAGAGGAAGAATAAAGTTCAGCTTATAAAGGAAAAGGATTTAGAGCTCTCAGAACAGCTTTGAGGGGTAAGATGAGGAGCACTCTTAGTAGTGCGGAACTTCCAAAAAATGACTGACTGACTGCACTCAGGCCCCTTTTTCTGAAAACCCCCTGGGAACCCCTCAATCACTTCCAATAGTGACTTCCCATAGTTGTTTGCATAAAAGTGCCTATCTTTAATAATCTCTCTAAATCTCAATATTGTTTTATTTCTCTATCCATTTGCATCCTGAAATTGCACAAAATCTTCTCCGGCATCCCGTAACTGCTCCTTTCAGTATTTCAGAGGGATCTTGCTCCAGCCTCATTATGACCTTTGCAAGTATTTTCCCTCTGCCGTGAGAGATACTTTTTATTTGCCATCCTTGCCTCCCATCTTATAAAGTTATTTTCTCTTTAATCCTTCAGATTTTCGTTCAGCCATTCCTTCTCAGATAAGCTTTCTCTGAATCCTTTGCCTAGGTCATATACCCGTTTGACATTCTCATACTTATGAGATATGTACGTGTTTACATTTTTTAAATTAACATGCTTCTCCTGTAATAGACTATAATCTCCATCAATCCAAGCACATGTCTGTTTTTCCTCACCATCGAGTCCCATTACCTAACACAATGGCTGGCACGGAGAAGGTATTTGACAAAGACTCATGGAAGGTTTGCAACAGGTCACTCTCCTCACTGGTAATTTATGAAGAGGACAGTGTAATCCTACTCTTCATCCTTGAGAGAAATCTGAGGGAAATCCACATTAACAGGTAAGTGTAACCTCTGTTAGTAACTCTTCTCAGTTCTGTTATTCATTAATTCAACATATTCTTTCCAAAGGTACATTTACCAAGCATTTGTACTCCTTATCTGCTATGTACGAGGAACTTGCAGATTCTTAAAT
This sequence comes from Ailurus styani, assembly GCA_002007465.1. Classification (NCBI taxonomy): domain Eukaryota; kingdom Metazoa; phylum Chordata; class Mammalia; order Carnivora; family Ailuridae; genus Ailurus; species Ailurus styani. The sequence continues at coordinate 631,178 of LNAC01000589.1, forward strand.
ATTGATAGAAGGCTAATTTCTCTTCGCAGTATAGGGATGAGAGGATTACTCCTTCATCTTCTCTCACAGTGAGGTTATGGGATGTGACCGAGATTCTGTAAATCAGTGGCACCCACACTCAACTTTAGTTCTAAAGCTAGAGAGGCAAAAATCAGGAAGAAAAGTCCATTTCCGCCCATTTTAAAGTCCTTTTAAGTGAGGGCATCAGGAGCAGGAAGCCACTTTCAGGGTCCAGAGCAGTAGCGGCTTCAGCGATGACAGTTCAGCTCGCTGCTAAGTACGGGAGCGCAATGGTAGCATCATGGGAAGTGAGGCATGACTTCGGCTTTTTATTTATTTTCCCTAGAAGAGGAGCAATCATTTCTTAAACCCCATCCCCTCAAGCTGTAAATTGCAGAGGCTCAGTTTCTGGTGAGTGTGGCCAAAAGTGTGTTTCTTCTTCCTCCCACAAATAAAGCAGAGGCTCCACTTCGGGCAGAGCCGGCTAAGAATAATAGGGCTCCAATTGTTTTTGTGCGGCTCACTCATGGGCAGAGGTTCCATCCTGGGAGAGGCAAGACTGGAAGACCAAAAACGACTGTCCCCACACAGCTCCCTTCTCATAAAATAGGGATCTATCTACCAGCAGAACAGAACACGGATCCTGAGCCCCCAGCTCTGAGAATTTGCCCAGGGTTGGAGGTAGTCCTTAAGAGCAGAGAACCCAGAAACAACCAAGCAGAGACTGCCCCCAGGTCAGAACAAACCCCAGAGATTAGTCTCAAAAACTGCTAGGAGAAGGACTCAAATGTAACTATCTCAGATGAAGTAGCAATTTATGCCCTAGGGCATTGTCAATAACAATAGGGCAATCAACTCACAAGTAGTAGAGATTAACAAGCAGTGTGATACTGAAAGAAACCGAGAGGAAGAGAGATTGGGAAAGAGATAGAGACACACCTGCTGAAATCAAGCTCATCCCAGGTGATTTTGCATATGCCCAAAGCGTTGCCCTCTGATGATTAGTTTCACAACTTGTTTTGGTTTTAAGCAACTTAGTTTTGGATGGTTTGTTTTGCAGCCACATATAAAGAGAGAGTTTTTATGGGATTACATGAGTTTATAACATTATACATTATAAAGTATATGTATACATAATACCTTATATTGCTTGTGTACAAATGTGCACAATACATTATAAAGTATTTAGCATGGTGCCTAGCACAGAGCAGACAGTCAATATGTCAGCTGCTCCCCTGAGTCACTGAAATAAACAGTTTATAGATTTAATGCTAGATTTTAAAACTTCTACCCATGCATATATGCCAAGTACTGTGTTGGATCCCAGAAAAGGAAAAGAAAAAAGTGTGGCTCCAACCCTTCTAGGAGCCTACATTCCATCCAAACCAACAGAAAAATCCACCCTTTACACAATTCTTTCCAGGATTCAAACACTCTTTAATCCTACACAGAATTAATTCTAATTTTTATTACTCTTATTTTTCATCACTGCTCATCTTCTGATGATTGGAAGAGTAAATGCAGAGGGAAAAATGAAACTGTCAAACATAGCCCTTATATTTGCTAATAGACATGGAGAAAATGGTCCCTATGCTGCTGTGGGTCTTGCTCAGGTCAAGAGTCTCAACCTCAGATTGCCTAAGGCTCTCTCCAGGGCTATCATTCTTCCTCCAGGAGAAGAAATGGTGGTGGGGGGTGATAAAGGATTAGGAGTCATTTGTCACACTTTACGATGAGTGTAACAAACAGTATCTAATTGCCAAGAACTGTGCCAGGCCCATCAAATATACCCCTTCTAAGAATGACTAGATCCTTGTGTTAGTTTGGTTCTCTTAGAAGCAGACCCTGAGACAAGGACTTCAGGGAAGAAGTTAATTTGGTGGGTGATCCCAGGGGAGTGGGGAGTGAGACAGAGAAAGGAAGGCAGCTATATAGGGAAATCTTCCAAGAAGTTATCCTATCACTGTTTACTATATCTTATTATACATAAGGACTCAATCACATATGATCATCTATATATCCCCATCTCTCTACATACTGTATCTATTTATCTATATCACGTATAATCATATCACATATAATCACATATAATATTAAAAGCCCTGTCTTTAGGATATGTATTATTCTAATTAATGCGTTAGAAAAATAGAAAGAAGAGGTGAAGTGGATGTGTAAAAGGTCAGGTATATAATTAGTAACAGAAGGAAAATTATATGAACTCGGAATTGTATGGTTTTCAATTCATAAATTGTCTAGTTATAAATTTATCACTCAAAACCATTAGGATCACTACTATAACAACAACAACAACAAAACAAAAACCAGAACATCTCAAGCGTCACTGAGCATGCAGAGAATTTGGGACCCAGGTGCACTGTTGGTGGAAATATAAAATGGGGCTGCCACTATGAAAACAGTATGGCAGTTCCTCAAAAACTTAAAATTACTCTATGCTCCAGAAATTTCACGTCTACATGTATGTCCAAAAGATTTGAAAGCAGGATTTGAGTGAGATATTTCCACACCCATATTCACAGAAGCATTATTCATAATAGGCAAGATATGGAAACAACTGAAGTGTCCATCAGTGGGTGCATGGATAAACAAAACACACACACACACACACACATATGCATGCACACATGCACGTGTGCACACACAGGAATATTATTCAGTCTCAACAAGGAAGGGGATCCTGTCACATACTGCAACATGGATTTACCCCTAGGACATTACCTTTAGTGAAATAAGCCAGTTACAAAAACACAAATATGGTAAGATTTCATTTATAAGCGGGATTTTAAAGTAGTCAAATTCATAGAAACAGAAAACAGAATGGTGATTACAGCGGCTGGGGGCAGGGGGAAACAGAGTTGTTTAATGGGTAGAGTTCCAGTTTGCAAGATGACAAAGTTCTAGGGCGCCTGGGTGGCTCAGTGGGTTAAAGCCTCTGCCTTCGGCTCACGTCATGATCTCAGGGTCCTGGGATCAAGGCCCGCATTGGGCTCCCTGCTCAGTGGGGAGCCTGCTTCCTCCTCTCTCTCTCTGCCTGCCTCTCTGCCTACTTGTGATCTCTGTCAAATAAATAAATAAAATCTTTAAAAAAAAAAAAAGATGACAAAGTTCTAGAGATCTGTTGCACAATAGTGTAATATACTGAACGCTTCTGAACTGCATGCTTAATGGAAAAAGAAATTTATCAAATGATACATTTTAAATATGTGAGCTTCTTGTATATCAGTTATATTTCAATAAAGTTATTTTTAAAAAAGTTTAAAAAAGTTAAGCTACTTTCCTAGCTAGTTTCTTGGTACTGCATGAGGCCTTGCTTTGTACCTCGTCATCTCACCCACAGGATTCAAGAATCTTCTCAGTTCACTGCCTTCATGATAACTGGAGCTCTCCAAGATGAGCCTGTTAATCTGAAAAAAAGTTACCCTTATATTGAGCCAAATTTTGCAAATAGCTGATAATTACCACCAGTGTGAAGACCTAAGAACAGTGCCATAATCCTGGCCCATATCAGGACTGGTTTTGTCCTTGCTCCATCTTGGAACAAATCCTTTGTTTTGTGGCATAGTTTCTATAATACCCCAAAAATGTCTGGGGCTCAAAATGATAGCTGTCCAAATATCTAACTAGGAATCATTTGAAAGTTGACCAGAATGTTTAAGTTTGTTCAGAAAAGAGATACACCCCTCATACTTCATACATTCCACAGTACTCCACAATTATATCCTGTAAATGAATCCGGAAAGGAAGGTAGGAAGAGTATTCAGGATTTGTTTCTTTTATGGAAACTTATTCAGGAACTCAATAATCCCAGGACTACTGTGGTATGTAAGAATGCATTTTTGCTGAAATGTCAAACCACAGTGTTTTCTGGTTGAAACAACCTCTGTTGTTTCTGATTATTTCCTTTAGTAAATTTGTTTCTACCGTGAAACATTACTACTAGCAGAGCATGACTTCGACCCTAAGACCTCAGGTTTTCCTCCTATTCTATGCCTTAATAAAACTGCTATACTATTTATGTCCTTAATACAGTGTTATTTAAAGTAAATTAAGTACTTCAAGCCCTTTTTCTTACAGATGTGAGCTGAGTACAGTACTATTTCTATAAATACAATTGAAAAATAAAATCACACCTTCCCTTTACTCATCTCTGCTGGAGGTTATTGCTTCCAAGTCTACAGTGTTTATGATAAGGTGATAACATATGCATCAAATTTTATTTTTATCTTTATTCTGGAATAAAGATTTAACCTCTTGAGGAACAACCTGATGTTAAAATGAATCTAAGAATCTTTTCCACGTGTCAACTTCATGTAGTTCCATTCAGAATGAATTTTTTTCATCCCTTCGCTTCCCTCACAGGCAGAGATAAATCAAGATAGCGACTAGGTCTCTTTTGTACTAAGTATATTTTATTATCTAATCTTAAAGGCTGGGAGATGATTGGTACCAAGGCCCAAGAAGTTATTCCAACTGCAAAAGGCTCTGTGCATGTTGAGATGAACTGAAAATTCTATGTCATAGGAGGAAACAATAAAAAAAAATTGAAATTGAAACCCAGAATCCCGTCAAAACTAAATACTCTTAAAGGTACTGAGGCTCAGTTTTCACAATTTGGTTGAAAATTAGGTGTTATTATTATGGTGATTTGGTGCCTGTTGCATCATCTCTGTAAGCTTTATTTTCCTCAACCCACCCTTATTTGTGAGAAAATGAAGTGAGGAAATGCTTTCCATGGCCTACGATAAATGCTTAGCGTTGGTCACTGGTTGCTCTCACTGGGAAGCAGTCTGTGATGGTGGTTGTAATGGTAGATCTCAAGTTAGGCAGCCCAGATTCTAATACAGACTATGACATTTACAAATGGTATAGTCCTGGGGAGGTAACTATGTCATATAGCCTTTCCTCCCTTTGCTTCGATAAAGTAGAATCGTGATACTGCCTATTTCCTAGGATGACAAAATTTAATGAGGTAGTGTGTGGACAGAGCTACGACAATGCCTGACCCACAGTAAGCATCCACATGATGCCATATGTCACTATTAGCATTGCCAGGGTAACATTACATATGCATTTTCTCAGGATTAACAAGCTACTATTCTACACAACGGAATAGTATCCATCAAATAATAAACTATGATACACACTGTGGAAGAATCTCAAGTGTATTATTCTAAGCGAAAGAATCCAGACCCAAAACGTTGCACACTGCGTAATTCCATTTATACAACAGCAGAAAACAAAACTGTAAGAACAGAAAACAGATCAGTGGTTGCCTGGGACTTGGGAAGGAGAGAGGTTGATTAGATAAAAAGGGACAGAATGAAGGAATTTTGGGTTGTGACAGAATTGTTCTGTATTTTAATTTTGGCAGTGGACACAAGACTGAATGTGTTGGTAAAAATTCACGTTGGTCTGCATCAGAAAGAGCAAGTTTTACTTTTTGTAAATACACTTAAAAAGTCAACTAAAATGATTAAAAGTTTCCTAGTGTCAGAATACTTTAGCTCAATGCAAAAAGTCTCTAAAATCAAGGCGTAGGCTTAAGTTTGAAAAATAATCATATAATAACATGTAAGTCTGTTGCTACAGCATAAAACCCTTTCTTTTAAAAACAATTGCAATACTTTCCTAAATTCTTTGCAGTTGAATCCTTTGACTCTCTGGGCTCCAAATACCAAACAGTAGATCCTCAATGCAGCCCCCTGTGCATGTCTAGTGCCCTAAATTGGGAGCAAACTATTAAAACAGAACAGAGGATGGGGGGATTCTCAGGTTATGGCATCTCCTGCAGTTAGGGAATTAGCCATTTTTAATATAGACGTTCCTAAATTATTAACAGTTCCCAAAGTGATATTTGATGGCAAAAGTAATATCTTTGTGAAGTATTAAGCGATTTTTATGAAAAAGTAGAATAAGCTGACAGAGAGTAATAATTACACTGTCAAAGAATACAAGATTCCATTTTCTCAAAGCCGACTATATTGCCTAGTAGGTTGCATGGGCTGTCATCAAGTTGGTAAGATTTATTTCTCCTCTAATTGAACCAGGGCAGCCAGTTCTATGCAAGAAATATCTATAGTGCCCCCTTTTTCAGAAGGGTGCAAAATCCATGACATTGCTTATTTAAGAGATTATGTACACAATTAAGACAATGGCTTGTGTGCCAATGGAACTAGGGAATAAAGCCTTTCCAGAACTCTGAGATACTGTTCAGATATTTTAAAATAGAAAACTGATGATTTATTTATTAGCTGGAAGATGAAAAGTATTCTCCCTCCCCAATAGTTTGTTCCAGAATCTAAACTCAAAGGAACTGCCCACCAGAGATGGGAGTTTGACCTCTTTTATGCAATTCTCATGACTTGCTTTTTCATGCATTGAGAATGGAGGATGTATTACTAACCTATTATGGTTGTATTAAGGTCTGTGTGTGGCATATTCTCATCACCTTGGAAATTTCACACATAAATCATTAGAGAAGTATAATGATCTGTGCTTAGAAGCAAGGAGCATAGTCAATAGTTAGTTGCTCTTTCGATCTGTTACTTGTGTCATTGGAGGACAATCTGGCCAGTATGCCTTTATAATAACACCTTAAATGCTCATTTTTCTTCAGTATTGTTTATTGATAGGACACTAATGGATATACCTTGTTTTAGGCTAAAAACTCAGGGAACACACAGGAGCATATGGTATGTTTCAGTCCTAAGGATGCTTCAGAATAACACTGGAGAATTATTATTTGTGTTTATGAAACACTGGAGGACAAAACCCCCCACATAATCCTGAACTGGAAAGTGCTGAATTGAAAATAATTAGATGTGTCAGTGGGTGGCACAGTAGAGCTCAGTTACTCAGAGTGCAGTTTTCAGCATCAGCTTTCCTAGGTGTGAATCTAAGTTTTACCACTAACTAGTCGTGTGGCTCTGAATCAGTTAGTTAAGCTACTGTTTTGTCATCTGTAAAATTAGGATTATATTATCTGCCTCATCAGCTGTGTATAAATTAAGCGCAATCCTCCATGTAAAGCAATCGGCTCAGGGCCCAGCCTTGCTCTAATTATGGCTACGGATGACTTCCTTATTGCAAATCCTATCATTTAGGGGAGCTTTGTCACTTGAGTGTTGAATTACCCCTCCTTCCTGAACAATACTTCAGTGGAGTCTTCCAAATCATTCTCACCTATTACTTTTGGCACCACTCTGACCATGACTTCAAAATGTGTTTCTTTCTCATGCTCTTCTCTTTCCATCTTAAATGCTGGTGTTCCCTAGAGGATATCGTGGATTTTCTTTACTCCTCATCTACTTAGACTCCTTGTGTGAACTCATTTACAACGATTATATAAAGAAAGGGCTAGGGATAGGATCTTTGGAATCAATGTTGAGTCATATACTGTTCACTTGGAAGTCCCCATCTTTAGCCCAGGACTCTCTCCCTGTAGACTGGTATACTCACTCAACTGCCTACTAGCCTCTTCACCCAGAAGTCTTCCAGTTACTTTCAACTCAGTGCGTTCCACTAGCCCATCCCTATCCTACAACAGGTTGCATGGTCTTCTAGCTTTCTTTCCCTTTATGTGCTATTTCTACCCACTTAGTGATGCTGACCATTAAACTGAGAATCATACTCCATCTTTGGTCATCTTCCTTCACATCAAATCAATCACAGAGGACAGCTGATCCTACCTTCAAACTGATTTTAAAGACTTATTTATTTATTTTAGGGGGGCTAGAGGGAGAGGGAGAGGGAGAATCTCAAGCAGCCTCCCCGCTAAATGCAGGGTACAATGTGGACCTTGATCTCATGACCATGAGATCATGACCTTAGTTGAAACCAAGAATTGGACACTCAACTGACTGTGCCACCCAGGCACCACCCTTCAGACTGATTTTAATCCATCTTCTTCCTCTTGAATCTTCTCTCACAGCTGCCACCATGTCACAGCCTCCTAATCTCAGCTACCCTTCCAGTTACTCCTTGTTCTCCACACAGCTAATGGAGTGGAAGCCCTCATCATTTCTGCCTGGACAATTGCAACAGATATCTGAATTTCTGCCCCCTAACGTTGTCTCTCTATTTTCTTTTGCCAAAGAATAACCGATTCAAAGCTCTTTCTACAGTTCCTACTTAAAATATCTCAGATATGTCTTATAGTTTTTATGATGAGGAGAAAAAACTTTCTTCATATTATGAACCCTGCAATCCCATAACCTCCCTGGTGAGCCAATAGTTTCTTCTCTATCTTTGTAGTTACAGTGTATGACACAGACTAGGTTCAAAATAAACATTTTGTTGATAGTATTAGAGAATTAAAACTCAATCTCTGCCAGATCTCCCCAGTTCTACAACAGGAGTCCTTTACTTCAGTTATAGAAAAGCCACTTGCAACCCTCTTACATTCCTTGCTATATTTTCTGCCTATGTCTTTGCACAGGATACATCCACATTTATTCAATCAAATTTTATTGAGTAGTATACTATGTCCTAGGGACTAAATGAATAAGACAGGCACAGCTTTTGTCCTTAGAAAGATTACAGTTTCCCGGGAGAAAATTGAACAGGTGTAAATAGAGTTATAAGTTTTCTATAGATTTGATTTAAAAAGATAGAAAAATGGTCATACCTTGAATATTCATAAAGAGAATACATTTTCTTCAGAAATTAATATGAACTCAATAAAAGTGATATACACATATCTTTAGTAATTGACATATAAAGATGTTAGTGAAATATTATTTGGTAATAAGGTTGTTTTACTTAACATGGACTTCCCTACACCTGTTTCACCTTATTTACCACTATTCATTCTTTTTTTTTTTTTTAACTTTCACTTTCACTACCATCTTTGCATGAAAATGCTCCTGACTATCCCAGTTATCCTCTGGACCCTCATACCACCCTAACATAGGAAATTTATGAGACATTTAAAATATTATTTTTGAATAATTTTAGATTTACAGAAGAATTGTAAAAATAATACAGAGAGCATCCTGTACACTCCTTCACCAGTTATCAGCTTAAATTACTGTGAAACATTTGTGAAAATAGTGCTGCATACTGAGTGATGAACATTGTTTTTGTACAAAACATTGGAGTTCTCTGCATTATTTGTGTAGCACAGAACATCCTCCCCATCTCACCTAGTGTGAAGCCTGTCTCAGATTGGTCACCTGTTGAGAATTTCAAGTGCTCCCTCAACACTTGGATCAAGTAACTCATGTTTATTTTGACTTCAGTTAAATATGTTTTTATAACAAGTCGTTGTTGTGGTTGCTAGTTTCCAGGCCTATGCCTCTTGTTCAACATTCTGTAAAGACGAAGAACCAAGCTCTGCTCAGTAAATGAACTTTATCTTAAGAGATATCACAAAGAAACACCTCCTAGTCATTTTTGCCCCCATCAAGGGTTTTGGACTTCTTTTGTCCAACTCTCTAAGAACAGTATTGATCATCAGCTCTTTTCGGCGTTTTCTTAAAGGTAACAAAAGCAAGTAAATTAGTCAGTTGAGGATATTTGAAGGGTCAGTGGATACACAAGACCTTGTGATTTTAAGCAAAACTTTTGTGCAGTTTATACAGTATGAATATTTAATTAGTTCTTTGTTTTATTTGTATGTAAATGTTTGAGTCAAGTTTTAATTCTTATTTTTGACATTAATATGGAGGTGATCCTTGACTTAGACCTAAATAGACCTCTAAACAATGTTTTCCTATGGCTTCTATAAATCAGCTACATAAGCATTTAACAATACTGACCAAGCACCTGCTGTGTGAGCAACCATGCACAGGTGCTGGGAGAAATCATCTTAAGCATAAAAGTAACTGGCCCTTGAGCACAGAGCTAAATGCTGGCAATCACCAGACTCTTGTGAGATTTGGTATCTTAGTCTCCTTATTGGGAATTAAAGAAATCCTCTTTCTACTTCCCCGTGTATTGATATAAGAATTAAACGCACTAACAAATATTGATAATAACATTAGTACTAATAACAGCTAACATTTATATAGGACTTATTACACGCCAGGATTTCTTTCAAGTGCATTCTGTAATACTAATTGACTTAATCAGAAAATATCTGTGAACTGTCAAATATTATAAAATTCAAAGTGTGGTTGTTACCTCTGAGTACGTGAATACATCAAGCAGAAGTTAACTCCTAGAGAAAATGGAGGCCGACTAAGCTTGGAGGGACTAATTAGGACTCAGGTGCTAGATTTGGGGCACAGAGCTGGGAGATCCCACGTGTGCATCCTAACCAAAGTCTCCTGTGACATCATCATCATCCCATCGTCACTGTTGTCATTAGCACCGTAGGCATCATGGCTGCCATGATCACACGCTCCATTTCGTACCACCTCCCTCATGTCAGGAGCTTTGTATGCATTATTTCATTTCATCAGCACAAAAATCCCAGTAAGTAGGTCTTAACATCCTCATTTTATGGATGATGTAGAGAAAATATGTTACTTACACAAAATTATAAAATTACTAAGTGGTAGGATGAAAATTTCCATCGGTACCTGGATGACTTTGATTCAAGGTTCTTTCCACTACTTTATATGGTCTTTTGTTCTTTGGAAAGGTGATAATTCTCACCACCTAATTGTAGCTCCAATAGTAAGGGTAACATCCATTCTAACTTCCTTCAAGAAAGCTAAAGGATGCCCAAAATAGCAAGGCCTAATGGACATAAGGTAGTCTGTTTTTCTAAAAAAGAATGAAATTTGTCTTAATAAGTAGTAATTAACTCCCCATGAGAGATTTCATAGCATCTCCATTTACACTGCCACCATTATAACCTTGCAATTATAAAATGCCCCTTCTTCCTTTCTCTCATTTGCTTTTCCCAAACAAGCAGAGACGCAGAATAAGGTCGAATCCTTAATTTTTCTGTCAGCTACTTCATATTTTCTGTCACATTCACATGAACTCAAAGAAGGCAAGGATAATATCTTCTTTTGTATCCTTCTGAATCTAACAATATCTGGCACAGGCCCGGGAGTATATCAACTCCTTCCACCAATCTATTTACTTTTATGTTGGGTGTTGCATGTGTTTCTCAAAGACATGCAGGTGTTTGAGTCAGAGGACATAGGGTTAATCCTGCCTTTGCCATGTATTATGTGTCCTTATACAAAAATACAACCTAGGAGTTTAATTCCTCTCATTTGAATACATAGGATTCTGTTTCAGAAACAGTGATTATAAGAGTAAAATTATAGACAAATTGGTCTTAACACAGGGTCTTACATATAGCAGGTGCTCTGATAAATATGATCCAATAATATTCAATAATATTCAGATAAATATATTTCCTTCTAGTACAAGGAATACAAATATGTGTCAGTTACTGTCTTCTCTGGAGCAGACAATAACAATCAATCATGTCATTTTTTCCTGAGTCCAATCTTCAGAAAACTTGTCAACACAGAGCTTCATACAACATCTACCAACTAATTGGATTTGATATGTAGGTCAAGATCTTTATATTTTCCTTTGTTTAACTAGAGATACCAGCAAGCAAATAGATAAATTAAACACTGAATTAAAGGAAAGATGGTTAGAAGAGAATACTTAATGCATAATAAAAGGAAAGAGGTTGATAATGGCGTGCAAAGATCAAGATCAAGGTAAGTTCAGTGTAAAGGAAATGATTCTATATGGACACAGAAGTAAAGGGAACAAGGGAAACACAGAAAAAAAGCTGCAGAGTCACTCACAGGCCAGATGACAAAATACTTATAAAAAACTAAGCCAACACATGTTTTGTAAGCAGGAAAGTAGATTGTAATTGCACTGTATTAAAATTACTGTCCATGGGGCACCTGGGTCGCTCCGTTGGTTAAGCGTCTGCCTTCAGCTCAGGTCATGATCCCAGAGTCCTGGGATCGAGTCCTGCATCAGGCTCTTTGCTCAACAGGTAGCCTGCTTCTCCCTCTGCCTGCTGCTCCCCCTACTTGTGTGTTCCCTCTCTCTCTCTCAATCTGACAAATAAATAAAATCCTTTAAAAAAATAAAAAATAAATAAAATTTCTGTCCACAACATGGACAGTGAGTTGATTTTTTTTAAGATTTTATTTATTTATTTGACACAGAGAAAGAAAGATTACAAGTAGACAGAGAGGCAGGCAGAGAAAAAGGGGGAAGCAGGCTCCCTGCTGAGCAGAGAGCCTGATGCGGGGCTCAATCCCAGGACCCTGAGATCATGACCTGAGCCAAAGGCAGAGGCTTTAACCCACTGAGCCACCCAGGTGCCCTGACAGTGAGTTGATTTATGGCATGATGTGAACCCAAATGGTTTGTTCACAGCTTGCAGCAGAAGTACAGGTAAGAGGAATTTTGGTCCTGACTGAAATGATAGTTTTTGTGGAAATGAGCAGAACGTAAAGAGACTTTAAAAATACTACAAGACAAGAGAAGAGTAGGTGTCATGACTCATTGGCTTGAGAGGTAAGTTGGTGAGTGAATGCCTAGGCTTAATGGCTTTAATTTCAAGAGATAGGATAGAAACTGATGGGTAAGGGGAAACAAAAAGACAGTTAGGTCTGTTGTGATGATGTTGGGATGGAGAGCCATTTAACAGCCAGTTGGGGAGGTCCAGTAGTCATGTAGCATGATTTGTCTGAAATCAAGAAAGAGGTTGGAACAAAATCTATACTATAGGATCTATCATACCATAGACTATAATTCAAGCAAAGAGAGTAGATAAAATTGTTCAGGATGAGGATATGGAGAAAGAAGGAAAAGGGCCAAATATTAAGGCTTGAATATACAATAGTTAAGGAGAGGTGGTAGAAGAGTCTCACTTGAAGTATTCTTAGAAGGAAAACTTGGAATCATGGAGGCCAGCTATCTAAGAGCTTAACAAGGGAAGAGAAGAGAAACAAAGCATCATTTTAAAAAAGAAATCAATGAAGAATATTTAAAATGTTATAGATTACATGGAGAGGTAAAAGATGCAGAAGAGACAACCCAATATTAAGAGAGAAGAAGAAAGATGAAGGACTGACGCTACCTGATGTCAAGACTTAATATGAAGCTCTTACGTCACGTCTGTGACCCACAAATGAAACAATTCAACAGAACTGAGAGTCCAGAATAGACCCAAATATACTCAACTGATTTTTGACAAAGGAGAAAAGGAAAAATGGAATAAATAAAGTCTTTTCAACAAAATGGTTCTGAAAAGAAGTGGATATCTGACATTCATTTTTGCATCTGACATGCAAAAAAACAAAAATCTGGACACAGACCTCACGCTCCTCACAAAAATTAAATCGAAATGAGACAGAGAAAAATATAAAATGCAAAATTATTAAACTCCTAGAATATAATGCATAGAAGAAAATCTAGACGATCTTGGGTATAGTGATAACTTTTTATGTATGCCACTGAAGGCATGATTCATGAAAAAAATTGGTAAGTTGGATTTCATTGAAATTAAAAATTTCTGCTCCCCAAAAGAGAGTAAAGAGAATGAGAAAACAAACCACGGCCTAGGAAAAAATATTTTCAAAAGACATATCTGACAAAGACTGTTAGACAAAATGAGTAAAGAACTTTTAAAACTCAACAATAAGAAAACAAACAACCCGATTAAAAAACGAGCCAAAGATCTTAACAGACACTTCATCAAAGAAGATATACACAAAAATGGCCAAAAAATCAAAACAGAACAAAAAACTATGGAAAGATGCTTCTCTTCCGGACATGTGTCATGGGGGAAATAAAAGTAAAACAAGGAGATTTCATGGCATACCTATTAGAATGTCCAAAATCCAGAACAGCAACATCATCAAGTGCTGGGTAAGGACATAGATCAACAGGAACTCTCACTCATGGTTGGGAATTCAAAATGGTTCAGATAGTTTGGAAGAGAGTTTGGCCATTTCTTATAATACTCAATGTAGTATTCTATGATTCAGCAATCACACTCATTGATATTTTACCCAAAGGAGTGGAAAACTTGTGTCAGTACAAAAACCTGCACATGGATATTTATAGAAGCTTTATTCATAATTGCCCAAGCTTGGAAGCAACGGAGAGGTCCTTCAGTAGGTGAACGGATAAATACTGTGACACATTCAGACAACAGAATATTGCTCAGCACTACAAAGAAATGAGCTACCAAGCCACAGAAAGACTTAAATGTATGTTAATAATTAAAAGAAGCCAATCTAAAATGGCTACGCACCTTTTGATTCCAATTAAATGACATTCTGGAAAAGGTAAAGCTATGGGGACAGTAAAAAGATCAGTGGATGCCAGGGGGTGGGGACGAGGGGGGAGATGACTAGGTAGAGTACAGAGGATTTTTTAGGGCAGTGAAGATACTCTGTATGGTACTATAATGACGGTTATATGGTTACTGTGGTGTAATTTGTTTACTATTCTGTATACTACAGAATATACAACACCAAGAGTGAACTATAAGCTATGGAGTTTGGGTTATGATCGTGTGTCAGTGTAGGTTCATCAGTCTCTGGGAGATTCCTATACTTTTTGCTAAAACTGCTCTAAAAAAATAAAGTCTTCCAAAAAAGTTATCTTGGTAAGGTGGGAAGTGAAAATTCAGTAATACTCTGGCAGCTGGAAATAGGATAAGATAGGAAGGGAGAAAGGTAATTTAAACAGGTTGAGCGAAAGTGAAGAGGAAGTAGACAATCTTTCTTCACAGCTTCTCAACCAACGAACAGCTAGTCCCATTAAATGAATGATTCATTGGCAAATTAACTGATTGTAAACTAAAACTGGAATCTTCCCACTGTAAATACTATGTTCAGTCCACCAGCATGTGCAAGAATATCTCAAACTACAAATTTGGCCCAATTATCTACCATTAAAAAGTTCCAAAATCATATGCTACTGAAAGATGATAACCTACAATCAACATTTTCCAAAACTTTTCAGAGGTCCCCTACCGAACAGCAGTTGCTCTGTACAAAGAACTGCTAATACCATTCATGGGTCTGGAACTTGCTATTACTATTTTGAGGTTTCTATTTGGGATAGAAATGTCAATTATATTCAAGTGGTTTTAAAAGGTAATTTAGAGGATTTTCTTTCCAAGTGAGCCTCTATTCCTCAAAACCTTTCAACATCAACTTTTTCCTACTTTGTTTCAGTAATAAAGAGCACTTACTTCTTAATAGGACTTTCTAAAATCATGATTATGCGATCAAAGACTTCCATTAATAACTGGGCTTTTCTTCATGGCTGTAGGGTGTGTGTTCTCCTTCTGCTGCAAAGTAATTTTCCAAGAGTATGAGTATATGCATGAAAATTTGGCTTATAAAAACAGTATTGGATGCCATAAAGCAACTTTGACATCTCCTAGACTAGCTCTGTCCCACTGGTGGCTATTGTTTGTGCCACCCAGTGTTAGCCAGCACAATATTTAATGTTCTTTTCTGTAAGTTATGAGCATTTACATTCAGGACACAAAACTCTGGATTTCTGTTGTCTCACAAAGAACTTGAGGATCTAGTGATGCTGAGTTCACATGTCTCCCTTGTAATAATCAGCAAGAACCATCAGTTCTCACCTTCAGTATGTCCTCTCTGCTTTGTCACTGTCCCCATCTCTCCCTATTTCCCCTCAATACTGAGTTCTAGGGAGAGTTGTCTTTTTGTTGCAATCGTACTCAAATTTTCCAATAATGTTAATGGAAAAGTGAAATATTCATTGAACACACACGTTTAGCAGACACATGTAAATTAAACTAGTGCAAGAGCATTACATGCTTCAATAAAAAAATGGAAGAGAGGAAAGAGAACACATAAATCCGTGAAAGTGGAGACTATTATATGTTTACTATGCAAATTGAGAGTAAATGTGTAAGAAAAGCAATTATCCCAAGTCTGCTCCATTTCTGTTTCTGTATTAGTCAGGAGCCAGTGAGGCGATGGAACCCACACAGCTGCGGGAAGCCATTGTTGCCACCTCAGGGGCTGGGAGAAAAACAGGCAAGTGGTTGTACCTATTAAAATGCGAAGGTCTTGGGAAGGCCCCTGGAGCAAAATAAGCCTCTGAGAACCCTGGGCTTTTGCAGAGAAGGGCCCTGGTTGGGGCGTGGGTCTTTGAAAAGGCAAAATAAGACTTAACCTGGGGCGCCTGGGTGGCTCAGCGGTTTAAAGCCTCTGCCTTCGTCTCAGGTCATGATCTCAGGGTCCTGGGATCGAGGCCCACATCGGGCTCTCTGCTCGGCAGGGAGCCTGCTTCCTCCTCTCTCTCTGCCTGCCTCTCTGCCTACTTGTGATCTCTCTCTCTGTCAAATAAATAAATAAAATCTTTAAAAAAAAAAAAAAGACTTAACCTGCAAACGATGGACAATTGGCACACTAGGATGAACTGTTCATTCTGGAATGGACTTCTTTTACAGGGGTGGTGAAATGTGATGCTCACAGTGATAGAAAAAGAAATGCGAAGTAGGAACAGAACATACACAGAAACTGAGATCAAAAACGAAGAAGAAGCAAGACTGAAGGGATCAAGTTCTTTTCTCCCTTCTCTACCACCACCCCCCCCTCCTTCCAGCTCCCTCTGGAGTTTCCAGTAGTTTTTGCTAAGTCAAGAGGTTTTCAGAAGCTAACATACAAAATAGTATAAAGAAGCATGTGTTCGAAGTTGAGAGTCAATAGCTTGATAGCTGATAGACCCACCTAACTGGCCCTTTAAAGACTACAGCTTGTGACCTTTGCCTTAAGAAGAAAATGGAAATTTTAGAATCCTTTGTATTTTATATAGACATTATGGTTTACAATGTCTTTTCACATTTTTTTTTAATCAGTTGAGTGTAGTTCAGTTCCACAGTTCCAAAAGTCAAGAATGGCAGACATGATCACCTCAATTTCCCATATGAGGAAATTGGAGTAGACCGCCATTCACGTGCCAAAATCACATGTGTCGCAAAAGCAGAATTGGAACCTGGATACCCTGTCTACCAGATCATTGGCAAATCACTGTTGCAGGTGATGCCTACAAGTTCACAGCTAACTGGAATCCTTGTAACTAATGAAGTCCACAAATGCTACTGCCTTGGGGCAAAGAACTCTGTGGTTTCATTTGGCATGTTGTCCCAGGTCAGAGAGCAAACCCATTTGTTTGCTGACTGGTTTTATTAGGTTCTGAAGAAGGAAAAAAAAATTACGTCTCCAGTTGAAGGCATTGGATATTTGAGGGAAATTGAATTTAATGTTTCCTGGAACACAAATTTTATGTTTTTTAAAAATCCTGAAGGAGTACAACTCAGTTTACTACCTTAAAGGAACCGTGTCTTGGATCATACAATTTCTTCCAGTGCCAGTGAAAAGCATAGCTCTGAGATGCATGGGGATATTCTCCTAGCTTCAGTAAAGGGTGAATTCAGGTGAATTAGGAAAGAAAAAAAAAGAAAAAGAAAAAGAAAAAAAGAAAGAGAAAGAAAAGACATCCCTTCCTTAAGAAACTTTATTGCCATCTGCCAGGAAATTGAAATAATAGCTACACAAATCTAGGAGAACAACAAGGTAAAAGGCATCATCTGGGCTTGTGCAGTGTACAACTTGAGCAATGGTAAGTGACGACTTCTGTTTTCTCAGACACTAGTTCTACAAACTAATAAAAATGTTATATGGGAAAACGAGTGATTGATAGTTATATTTAACCAGTGTTTGCTTTGTTTTGACTGTTGTGTTTGCCGTATTCATTAATAGACTAATGGGTTTTATAGATTTCCGAACAGGAGGATAACTTCATTCCTCAGAATTCTAGGCCCAAAGGAGGGGAGGAAGGGAATAACCGCTTTTCTTAAGGGACAAACTGCAGGGAAAATGTTCTGTGAAACAGATCTGGAAGAAAATTTATCTAAAGAAATAACACCCCTTATTTCCCCTAGAGTCACCATCATTTACTTGAGCTTTGCTAAGAAAGGGGAATCCTATTCCCATTGGATGATGTGTGAGTATCTGTTGGGGGTAGGGAAGGGGCACTTACTTCTCACTTCCCCAGAATTCCCTGAGGAGATCTTCAGTTCAGTTTCCCCGATCCACAAACATGCGTGCATACACACATGTGCACAGACACACATGTGCATTCCAATTTTGGCATTTCTGAGTGAGAGCTTTTGTTTCATTTGCCAATTCCATCTCTCTCTGTCGCTTCTGGAAGAGAAATTTCCTAATCTGATAAGACATACTCAGGGAGAATCTGAGATCAATTGGATTATCTCCCACGGGAAGGCAGGGATACTGACCTGACATACTAGCATGGGGCTCATCTATTTCTTTTTCTCTTGAATGTTGAATATTTGCTTCAGATTACAGAGCTTGACAGGACCAAATCCTTTTGCTCTTTTCCTCTCCTCCCAATGAAATAAATCTCCCATTCCCAGTCTCCCCATTTCTGAGCTGGCACTTCAATTTAAATCAAGGTCTGAGGTAGGAAGCCATAAACAATTCCAACCCAGGTTTGCCAGTAATAAAATGAGTGCACTGTCAACCTAATCTCCGGGGGGGGGGGGGGGGGGTTTTCCTGTGTTTGATTGTTACCAATTTACTGGCAATGAGATGGTAGATTATAACATTAGCATACCTAACAATTCAAGATAATCTGTTGGGTTTCAACTTCACTATGATTATGAAATACATTTTGTACCTTAGAAAGGTCATGGGCTTTCTAATAATGCCATTAGCTACCTTATTACTGGAGGGATTACAAAAATAACCAGGTGAGTGCTTGCCAAGTGTATTGGAGAGAAGTTTCAAACTTTGGATTTTGCAAAAAACAAAAAGATAAACCAAGTAAAAACAAACAAAAAGCCCCAAAAAACTGGATTTTGAACCAGATGACATTTAAAGTTGTGTACAACCCTAAGAATCTATTTATGTAGGTAAATTCCACTAAATTTTTTAATTCTAAAAATTCCGAACACATACATCCATGAAAGCCAGAATGGTGTGTTGCTTAAGATAATGAGCTTGGAATCAGACAGTGTTATGTTTGAGTTCTGCTACATTTTTTTCGATACCTTGGAATGTTACTTAAATCTCTATGGATCAGGATCCCAGCCTATGAAATGGGAATAAAAATATTATTACATAAAAATATTTTGAGAATTAAATGTAATAATTAAAGATGTGCATCACAGTGCCTGCCACATTCTAAGTACTCAACAAATATTAGCTGTTATTATCATTAGCCTTATTACTGAATATAATTGAAAGAAGAGACAATAAACAATTCCTCTGGCAGAAAACTAACAAGCAAACCATACAGAAGCAGCGGTTCTGAAAGAACAGCAACAACAAAAATCACAGATCTTTCCTTGATTTGGAACATGGCGATGTAGGGAAGGGTTGTCATGGCAGCATACTCTGTACTATCCACCCCTGTTGGTAAACTCTACCCTGCTCTGGGTTCACCCTTCTGCAAATTTGCAGCTATCATGCTCTAGGGCTGTGCTCTACACATTAAATGGTACTTATAAAACATGGACCTAAAAAACTACCAACCATTAGTCATTGATTCCTTTAATACAATATTTATTACTATCTATGCTACGGTAGACTTGGTTCTAGAGGCGAATTGGAAAGCAGTAGGATTTTCCCCTGTCTTGATGTAATTTGACTCACAGTTGGAGAGGTGGTAGGTGGGGGAGAGGATATATGGGCAAATTTTCCTCTCTCTCTCTCTCTCTGTATTTAGCATAACAAGGACATCCTTTTGTAATGACTCTGACTTTGTAGCTCCTCTCAACAAGAAGGGGAGTCTCTTGCTCTACTCTTAATCTAGGCTTGCCCATGTTGCCTCATTTGTCCAATGGGATGTTAAAAGAAAATAAATTTTCTCACACAGAGGCATGCAAACTGCTTGTCGGTGGGCCTTAATACCTCCTGCTGCTATCCGGAGCCTGGCAATGATGTTTACAGAAGTCAGAATAGCACTGAGTTCTTTGAGCAGGAACGTGTTGCCTGGGAGGTGGCACGAGGGAACCTGCTGGAACTATTTTATATCCTTATGAGGATGGTAGTTACACAGGGGTGTGTATTTGTAAAAATTCATTGAGCTCAAGTATTGTTTACTCTTGGGCTTTTTGTCCCTACTCTCTACACATTAAGTGTGCTCATGCACACACACGTGTGTGTAGCTAGAGGATTTGCCACGAGTTGTAAGAAAAATTGGGTGAGTTCAGTATCATAGAAGCTGGAGAGAATAATGGTGAATTCTGTCGGTGTGGTCAGAAGACTGAGGGAGATGGAAACTGCAGGATCAAGCAACGTGGAGGTTGTTGATATACTTGATGAGAGCCGGGTTCATGGAAACAGTAGGGGAGAAGTCTCATTTTATAGTAGATGTGTAGTGAATAGGATACTAAAAATTTGAGATGATATCATGCTTATGATGGGAATACTAATATTTGCTTGTATCAGGACACAATTCAGGAGACAGGAAGAATTTGAGCTAGTCATAGAATGAGAAGACAAATGAAGGAGGGGTGTTTTTCTTTAAACTTGAGACTTTTAAGAGAACCTGCCTTTATTGTATATTATTATTGATCTGCTCTATTAAAAGGGGTTTAATACATGTCAGGTGTTAATCCTTTGATTAGTCCCAATCTACACCTTAGTGGAGCACCCAGACCCACTCAACCCCTCTGTAGACCCTAAATGTAAACAAAGAAACTTGCCATCAAGATCTCTTAATTCTATGACAGAGTTACAAACTTGAGGTTCTCATTTCATCTTGGATACGGCAGGTAACATGCAGGCACAGTTTTCTCATAAGGCCCATGAAAGATTACAGACAGAAAATAT
This sequence comes from Ailurus styani, assembly GCA_002007465.1. Lineage (NCBI taxonomy): Eukaryota > Metazoa > Chordata > Mammalia > Carnivora > Ailuridae > Ailurus > Ailurus styani. The sequence continues at coordinate 651,991 of LNAC01000589.1, forward strand.
GCTAAAGAACACCCCCTCACCCCGGACTGGGAATCTAGATTTATCAGTAGAGTTGTCTGAGGGTAGACTTGTCTTTAAAATTCCCCCAAAAAAGCCCTGTGGCTCTTCAAGTTTGAATTTCTCTCTTTTATTCCCAAAAAACTAAGTACAAACTAAGTACATTTCCTTCTTCCCCTATAAAATTGTCTTGTCACTTGTGACATTAATGTAGAGAGGAAATCTACTAAAGGCAGTCTTTGCTTCTCTTGATCTTATGGTATGCTTCAGCTCAGGCATCCCTCAAGAGATAGGAGAACATGGGCTTTGCTTTCTGGATTTCAAGGAAGGTGAAGAGAGGGAGTAAGGAAGGGCATTGAGGAAGATGCCTGTATCTTTCCATTTCAACTGCCTTCTCAAACCTAGACCAAAGAATATTAGAGCTGAAGGGACTTTGAGAATCATTTAAATCCATCCCCACTCATTTACAGATAAAGAAACTGAGTGGTGAAGTGATTTGCCTAAAACTTCACTTAATTATTGACAGAGTGTCTCCAACCTCCTCTTCCATGCCTGACGGTGTGCTCACTGGAAAAGTAGCTTCATATAGCTGAACTACAAGTGATGGTTCTCAAACCTGGGTGATCATCAGACTTAGCTATAAATCTTTTAAAAACTGACAACTAAGTCTCACTCCACAGCTTGAGGTATCTGAATCTATGCTAGTGTCCCTGTCCTGAAATCTATAATTAGGCAGGGAAGAATTAATACAGCATGCCTAATCTTTGGAAAGATCTGTGTGCATGCTAGCTCTTGCCTGGTGTCTGGATACTTGGATCTTTTCAAGTTCTCTAAGTGATAAGAATATTTTGCCTGCCTGTTGTACTAATCATGATCACCTGATTTCCTTCTAGGAGTCTGGACCTTGATAGTTATGGTCAGCCATCATGCCTATGTAACCAGTTCCTAATGAAAATCCTGGCCTCTTGAGTTTCCAGTGGGCGTATCTGGGCAGACAAAGAGTGTATGTATTTCCTTCTGCATTTCAAGGGTGGAGGGAGAATGTGCTCTGTGTGATCTCCTTAGGGAGAGCAAAAGTCTGCACATGAATATAAACAGTAGACACTGCTTGAGATATCTTTCCCCCCTACTGACACAGTTATGTGTTCTTACTGCATTGTTGCAATATACCTTGGTCATGAAAACTATATGCTGAGTCTCCGGAATACTTCTAGAGAAGCACCATGCTTGTGGTGGTCACGGGGCTACTGAAACAAATTTTGTCAAAAGTGATTCCATAGTAGAGACACTGTTGACAAAGAAATAGAAACCTGCCTTCTGCGTCTTGGGAGCAGCCAGGGTTGGAAACTCCTAGAGAAGACCCGTTTGAAAGTCATGAGGAGATACCACTTGCTCCAATCTTGTCTTTACATAATCTTATTCAGCAGTAAGAGAAACAAAGGGGATATTCTCCCTTTGATATAGGCATTGCAAACTTACTAGTTCCAAAAGCAAAATTTTGATTTTTCGTCCAAAATCATCTCTGCTAATTCTCTTTCAGTAAATGGCAATTTCATCTTTCTCTTCTTAATTTTCTCAGACCCAAAATTCTAAAGTCACTCTTAATTTTCTCCTTTTTCTCACCCCACATGAAAACCTTGATTATTACAGAGACTAACTTCACAATGTATCCCAAAATGCAATCACTTCATAATAACTCCACCTCTACCACTCTGGATTCAATGATCTCTCTCACCTGAACTATCACACGATTGTCACTTGGATGGTCCACCTACCATCGTCACTCCACGAGGACCATGGTCACATATACACCCCATGGTCAATCTATTTGCCCCATGGTGTCTCCTTAAACCAAAGGTCACATCATATCACATCTCACCTCAAAAAAAATCATCACCCACTTCCCATCTCAGTCAGAATAAAATCCCAAACCCATATCACAGCCTGCAGACCTCTTTCTAATCTGGCCCCAACTATTGCTCTGACTGATCCATCACCTACCTCCCTCCACCATGTCCTCCCCTCAAGCCACATTCTCTTTCTTGCAGTTCTCATGTCCTCTTACCCAAGTGTCTTTGTGACTGCTGTTACCTTTACCTAGAATGCTTTCCTCTCAAATATTGGCCTGTCTCAGCCTCACATTCTGTAGATTTCAGCTCTTTTGTCACCATATTAGAAAAACCTGTCCTGAACACCCGAAGCAACGTAGCTCCCTCCTATCTTGTTCTTATTCGTTGCCTTATCATGCCTCCTTTTTCTTCACAGCATTTCTGAACCCTGGAAATCGTCTGTATGTGCTTGCTTATTTGAATACTGGCTTTTTTCCCTTGTTTTTGCTCCCGGCTCCATCCACTGTGTCTAGGATAGTAAATGACTCAGAGGAGGTGGTGAAACATGAGATAAAGCAGTGAGTGAGCTGAAATATGGAGGGTGAAGAGTGACTATTCAGTGGAAGGGGATGGTCAAGAGAAGGCTTATTGAAGCAAACTCAGTGTGAATTGGACCCTGGGGAAGGGCACAGGAGACTTTCAGCAACCAGGGGACGAAGCAGTTAAGACAGTAACATACTTCGGGGACTGTACAGAAGTCTAACTCCCTTTGGTCTCTTTGGTCTTTCTTTCTATCTCACTTGGTCATTCTTTGGAGTCAAAGATTTTCTCAGTCCTCATTTTCAAAACTGAGCTGACACAGTGGATTGACACTGAGAACATGGGAACAGTTCTTCCTAGTTTGCTCCCACTCCAGAGCTTTCGTTAAGTCAGCAAACCTTTCCTTTCCAGGCTGTATGCCCTGACAGAGCTGGGTTTCAAGGCTGCTCCTCTGGGGTCCTGCAGAGCTACATGAATTGATGAGAGGAATGGCCTTTGACCTTCCAGAGAAAAACAGGATAAGAAAGCCCATCTCTCTTTCTTTTCCTTTATTTTTTTTTTAAAATAGGACTCTGAATTCCAAATAAGCCAAGACTATAGAGAAACTTGAAAGTGATTAAAAAAAAAAAAAAAAAGGCTTGGGCGCAGGACCCAAAAACTCCTCAAAGATTGAAACATTTGTTTGAAAGGGACAAAGTGCCATGCATTTTAAAAGCAAAATCACACAAAATAGATCTCTCTCTCTCTCTCTCTCTCTCCCCCTCCTGCTGCTTAAGGGGATACTAGGACAAGTGACATTTCTATTACAGATAAAAATATATTTTTTAAACTATGTTTTGGAGATATTTGCCAGCTGGCCTATTATGGCTAGAAGGGAACTGCCATGGAAAATGCAACTCTACTCAGGTTATTTGGGCATTTGCAAGTTTTGTAAGAACGACATATGTATAATTATGGAAAAAAATATTTTGGACTAAGCTGGTGGGAGCAGGTATAAAAGTAGATGCATTCAACGCCACTTTTTCTTTCACTGGATGTTGGACAGAATCTAAACCAGATTGAAAATCTATTGAGATACAGTTACATTCCAGGAATTGGAGGTGACAATCGCTTCTCTTCTTGGGAGTCTTGTGAGCCAACACTATGACCAATAATGAAACTCATTTACTACTTTATGTAAAGAAATCCTAGGTGGCTCAGCCAACTACTGAAAACCCATATAAAACAGCAGTTAACAGTGTGAGCTGATCTCAAACTACTGAGATCAAAGTTCAGTTCTACCATCTTACCAGACGTGTACCTTTGAACAACTTACCTCTCTTCCTTTGTCTTGTCATACATTGTGTTACTGCAATTATAAGATCAGATAATCCCAATGGAACATGTAGAAGAGTGCTTGTCAAACCATGAGGCCCAATAAATGAGAACTATCATTATTATTTATCTGGGGCACTAATTTTGTGTAAGTTGATCACAATTCCAAGAAACATTCGCCTTTTAAATTTATGACTCAATATTTATCAAATTCTTAATATGTGCTAAGTACTAGTCTATATAACATCGCTGACAAAAAATAAAAATGACTCTTCCTTCTCTTAAGGAGAAGGCAATGGGGTAGTACAGTCAGGGATGAATATGTGTTAATGACATCACAGACTACTTTATTTATGATAAATTTCCAAATAGATTGTATAAATAATATATGCTTCAAACTGAAAGGAAAGAGGTCGGTACGAACTATGGAGGGACCACTTACGGGGAACAACTTAAGTTAGACCTTGTAGGAGAAATACATCTGGTCTGGATGAATGGGAAAGAAAGTTCATTGTACACATAGAATGGAACGGAGCAGGACTTGGAAAGGCAGGCTCTGGTCTCTGTCAGTGAGTGGATCCTCTTGGTTGGAGCAGATTCCTCTTGTTTAGATGAATGGAGGAAAGCATAGTCTTAGAGGCTAGTGGTAGAATCTGGGTCTGGAGGCATGCTTGAGCACAAAGAAATTTTCAGCAAAGAAAGAAGTGCCTAAGATTGTAGGGAGATCCCCAGGACCACAATCATCACAAGCAAGTCCTGACTTGGGTGGAAGATGGGTACATGACTTCCAATGTTTTCGTTAAGCTCAGATTCTGGGGTTGGCTGTGTGGGTCCTGCAAATCTGAGTATATTGGGCTAAAAAAGTGATTTCTTGGCCCTCCCTTGTCATTGAGTCCCTGTGTATGTTCCTCTGTCTAGTGGGGCACACATCATGCAACACGGGTAATGTGGAGGAGTATCCCCCTCCAGTAGCTCTCCCATTGATGGCTGTGAAGATTTAAGAAGTTTCTATGAATGTGCTAAGTTATCATGGACAGTGTTGATGTAAGACCAAGGAAAGTAGAATGAATTTGATATTATACTCACAATTGGCGCTGGGAACAGGGTAGAAGACAGAGCTAAACTTCAACCCTCCTGTATACTTTCTTTCCACACCAGCCCCCAAACATCATCACCTCCATTTGTATATCAATCCTGACTTCATTCTCCCTCTTCAGTGGTACATGTTGTGTAAGTCAATGCCATGTGTATTTATCTATTCCCTCCTCCAATCTCTCCATGGAGTAGGCATGACTGTTTCTCTATTTCCCAGATAAAGAAAGTGATGCTGAGATAGGCAGGTAAACAGCCCAAGGTCATAGTCTTCAGTTAGCAGAATCAGGGCTTGAATCTAGTACAGCTCTGTTTGATGACAAGGCTGACGAAAGTGTTTGCTATAGGACTTTATGGCTCTATCACAGAGGCCTTGTTGCCAGGGGCCTGCTGGCCTCATGCTGCTCCTTGAGACTTGGACTTCGGATACCCAGGGCATGACATTTTGGCATCTTCCTTAGGCTTTATCCCTATGCCCCTAAGTATACTTTTCCTTCTCAGTCAACTATGCGTTCCTTTGAAAACTTATACAACCCTGTCTGCATGCTCTTGACAGAAAAGATAGTTATAAAGTGGACCTTTCTAGAATGAATGGCCACATGGCATGCACTAAAAGCAATGATGGAACTTAACCTGAGAGCAGTTTTAAGATCTGACTCAGCCACTCATTTGCTAAGTTCCCTCAGACAAATATCTTCTTAAATGCTTTGGGCCTCAGTGTCTTTGTCTATGAAAAAGGGAACACTGCCTTCTACTATGAGGATGAAATCAGATCATTCAGATGGAAAAAATTTTAAATTATAAACCATTAAATAAATGGAGAGCATTATTATTTGACAGGCAGATTGGCTGTACGGAAGCAAACAGATGAACAGGAGCTGAGTTCACAATGAAGGGAAGTAGAACAGGCACCCCAAAATATACAACTTTGGCATATTAATTATCTTGAATTAAAGTTACTTAGGAAATAGCAGGTGTAAGAAGGACACAGACCTTCCTTTGTCTCCCTGAAAGCAGAAAATAAATCTCTCATGTGAAGATACCCTCCTTGTACCAGGAGGTAGAGAAATACCCTTATCTCCAGAGATAGGGAATTTGGGACCAAGAAGGCTATATAAACAAACTTTGCTACATCTTTACTAATTAGTTTCCGCAAGCCAAATCCCTTTGTTTTGTCAATACCTCACATATTTATCATTTCTTTGCCTACTATGTGTAAGGCTGGCGGCTTTGCCCTCTTCTTTAAGCCTCATACTTTGTTTTTCTCTTGTTAATCTGTCTTCTGTCAATTTAACTATTACGCCAAAGAACCTAGAAGAGAGGAAAAGAAAAGTTTTCCTCCCCTTTAACATCCTAGTGATGCTGATTGGTGTCCGAGTGAGCTTGTACATGTCACGTAACATCTCTGAGCTTCAATTTCTTCATCAGGAAAATGGGGATTTGGGATTACTCACTGGGTTCCTGTGAAGATTGATTAGGGTGTTTGCTTAGAACTTAGTTGTTTATAAATCATTCTAATGTTTACCATAATTGATTATTGCTAGGAAATAAGGTATTTATAAAATGCAAGTAAATATACACTGAGATGAGTCTGATCTGTTGAAAGAACCTTGGGCCCCTGTGGGTCTTATGGAGGCTCCTGTGTAAAGGAGTAAGCTGTACTGGGTGGTTATGCTCCATTGTCTGAGTTGGCTGGGAAAGGGTCAAGTGCCTGAGGTTAAAACACCTCTTCAGTGACCGAGGTTTGAGAAGACTTGGTAGATAAAAGTTTACTTACTACTGCTAGTAATCTTGTCTTGATAAGAGCTCGAGCTTGGCAAGCCTGTGCTCTTTGTCTTTCAAGAGAAGGGAGTATGGTGGATCTGTCTTCATCAGCCTCAGCCCTTTCGTCCTTGACCTTGCGAGAGCAGACACAGAGTGTCCCGTGTGTGGGAGGAGCTGGGCAGAGCAGGCATGGGGAACAAGGCCAACAACTTCCCTAATCACTGTGGCACCTGCTTCCGAGACTTTTGGCTGCACCCCAGGCTTGCTCAGTGGTTGTGGCCTGGAAACCGGCTGGCCTGCAAAGGGATAGTCTTATGGCTGAAATTGAGATTTCAGAAATAATGATCATAAAAGCTATATCTTTTAAAGATAAAACAGCAGCATAAGAAAGGTAAACAGGGTACACTTATGATTATCCAGGGCTTAGGAATCAGGTATATGATGGCACAAAATCCAGCTCTGCTATTCACAGTCTTTACAGTTCTCTACACGTTGTATATGCGGAGTCTCTGTGTCCTCATCTGGTCAATGGGGATAATAATGCCAGCCTTCTGATCTGTTGTGATTTAATGTAATTAAATAAGGTAATGTATGCAATCAGATGAGTGTTGCGGTGGACCCACAGTAAGTGTTCAAATATGAAAGCTGTTTGATGTTTTCCTCTTTGAGGAACATAGACACACACACAAGCTATATGTTAAGTTTCTCCCTGCTTGTGTCAAAATGAAGGCCTTATTTAGTGCTAATCTTGGACAAGGCGGTTTGCTAGAAGCTGTGGGGTATAAAAAGATGTTTACTTAGTAGCCTGTGTTTAAATAGCTTCTCAGCTAGTAAAACATAAGTAGGAAAAAAAAAGTGAGTTGGAAAAGGTCATGTATACATGGGACCTAACAGTCAAAATAGCAAGTACTATAGGAATTGAGATGGGTAAATGGGAAACATTTCACACACACACACACACACACACACACACAAAATCTTTTTTTTTTTACTTAGTCTTTCATTTTTCCAGTTAGTCTGTCAATTGGTAATATTAGTGATACCAATATTGCCCCAAGAACTGTGCTAGAGATCAAGTTAGGTTGGATCTTAAAGGGCAAATAGGAAATATATATAGAGAGGGGCAACTGGGATTATTTCTCTATGGATTTAATTGACTAAGAAGAAGAAGAAAAAAAAGGAATGTTATTCAATTTTTCCTTTGCTTTGGCTTTAACAACTTATTGATAATTCCTTTATGTGTCTTCACCCCCAACTCCTCTCACTAGTTCTTTGAAAGCAGCTCTCTAGATATCCTAACAATATCTCAGATTCAGGACATTCTTACATGTATTGGGGGTATTATCTTTTCTTTAAAAATGGGCACCACATAGAGTTCCTATCTTGTCTGAGGTCATCACTACACCTATTAGGAGAGGCTGTCTGTCTTTGCCCATTCTCACTGGGTGTGCCAAACCTCAAGACCTAAATGTCCCCTGACACTGAGCTATTTCTATTGCTAGTCATGTAAGCAATTAAGTAGAACAAGACAGCTGCAGCCTGACTATAGTACAGCTACTCAGCCCCTAGAGCCTGGGGACTCTTCTGTTTACTGCTTGCTATAAAATGTACTGGGCCATTGGCCATAGGTTCTTCAGCTATGATGCAACCCATAGAGTGTGTAACTGCCATCTGGGCTCGTCATATCACTCTGTGGGCCTTGGGGAGACACACTGGTACTTCCACGTTCACATTCTTGCTGTGTTCTGTGCAGTGACTAATATCTTATCTTGTTCTGATCCACTGAGTCTCAATGTTTACTTTTTGCACCTATGGAGTTATTGCAAACCAACCTGCTTGCAGCCTTAGCCATGTTCTTTAGGGTCTTGTTCTTCCTTGCTCTATGAGATTGGGTTCCTCTGATACCACCCATTCTATAGTTCAAGTTTAAATTCAATTCCCAATTGAATTCTTATTCCTAATTCTTTCCTTTCCCTGGAGTTTATAACAACATTATTGTATGATCAGAACATCAAAACCTTGCCACTCCCAAGTTCTATCTTATACCTTGCTTTTTTACGTTTCCCCTAAAGTTATTCTCCTTTGCTGAGAATTCTTATTCATCTCTGGGAGGTCTTTCTTATAATTTAGTGATTACATGGGGGGTTTGGAAAGAAGTCTAGATTTCAATACTGGCAACACAACTTGCAATCTTTAAATTCTTGAACAGTTTCTTACTATATTAGTGCCTTGTTTTCCTCCACAATCAAATGGGTTTAGTAAGAGTAACTAATTTACTTGGTTTTATGAGGATTATATGAATTAAAACATGTAAAGCACCTGTAACAGTGCCCAGAAAATAGTAGAAGCTCTGTACATGTTAGACATCATTTTTATTATTTTCATCATGGACTCCAGCCTGGTGGTATCCTAGCTACCACACAGTTTTCAGAACCTTATCACTCATGTATCTGAAAACATATTTATGGTCATGTCACAGAAAAGAAGACAAACTCCCAAATCTTTGGCCTTTCAAGATCTGAATCCATTCTACCTCTTTCCTTTGAGTACTCTCTAACCTCATGCAATATTTAGGTTCTCATAAACATGTCCTTCTTCAAATATAACGCATCCTTTTATTTTCTTTCAATGAACTTCTTCCTGGTTTTCTTAGTTTTTTTGTTTGTTTTGTTTTACACCTCAGATGCCTAAGACTAATTATGTCTCAGCACAATGAATGGAACATTAAAAGATCCAGTCAATATTTCCTTAATGAATGGATGAATGAAAAAAATAAGGGAGGGAAAGAAGTAAGCAAGCATTAGACCTGCCAGGTAGAATTTGTGCATTGAGCAGGAATTATTTTCTAGAAGATCACAATGACTGTAGAGTTTCTTATGGCCCTCATAAAAATTCAGTGTTTTATACATATATATATATACACACACACACACACACATATATATATATATATATTCACATTTTTTTATCTTAGCCTCCTAAGAAAATCTCACCAGGTAATTCTTATTTATGGTTTCTTTCTTGATTTTTTTTAACATACTCATACTTCTCTTTATTATTCTTTATCTTCTAGAGAGAAGAAATCAGAATTGGCTATCATTCCTGGGATTTGAATAAATAGGTTTATATATGAGCTTGTATCAAAAATCTTTATTTACATGAAGAAAAAATATATGCCCAGCTTTCCCCAGGAAAGTCCCAGTTATGCCATGTTATTTTCATGTAATTATTAAGAGTTCCTTCTTTTTCTCTCAAAAGAGTCTGTGTTGAGGAAAAATATTTTCATAGGGGTCATTAGGAAGTTTTATGGTTAAGATTTCATAAGAAATCAAAGAAGAATCAGATATTTATATGGTACAGAATACTTAACTGATCAAAAGTGTTTATTGAGTGTTCTCTGTGTAGTAACCTCAGCATTAGTTGTTCCTTTTCAATGAGGACCAGATAGGAAGGTATCCTGACCCATACATCTTCTCTTCCCATTTTTACCTTTATTTGGGGCTGCTTTACCTAACCTGCAGATGCAGTGTAATAGGAGGTCAGGTAGAAGGGTTCAAAACAACTATTTTAGTCCTGATTCTCAGAAATCCCAATTGGACTTTCATGAAGGAAAAGTGAATTTATTGTCTATGTAAATAAAAAGTTCAAAACTACTTCATTTCAGGAATAGTTGGCTTTGGATATTCAAACGGCATTATCAAGAAACTACGTCTACCTTCCTTTTTGCTTTGTACTATGCTGGCTTCATACTTGAGAGTTTTTCCCTCATAGACACCCCCAGAAGATCCAGACTGGCATTCTCTTTTTCTTTTTTTTAAAGATTTATTTATTTATTTGACAGAGAGAGAGAGAGAGAGAGAGAGAGAGAGAGAGATCAGATCACAAGGAGGCAGAGAGNGAGAGGAGGAAGCAGGTTCCACACTGAGCAGGGAGCCTGATGCGGGCCTTGATCCCAGGACCCTGAGATCATGACCTGAGCCGAAGGCAGAGGCTTTAGCCCACTGAGCTACCCAGGCGCCCCAGACTGGCATTCTTGTTACAACATATCCATTTGTGAGTTTTCTTTCCAGCTGTCCCTAACAGGTCTCAAGATCCATTTTCATTGGACCGTTTTTGTTTATGAGTCCATATATAACCAAGAGTCTAAGAGATTGAATATGCTGATTACCCAGAACTGAGTCATATGCTACTTCTGAATATGGAGAACCAAACCACATTAATGGAGATTAGTAATTTTTTTTTTTTATTTGACACAGAGAGAGGGATCACAAGTAGGCAGAGAGGCAGGCAGAGAGAGAGGGGGAAGCAGGCTCCCTGCTGAGCAGAGAGCCCGATATGGGCTTCAATCCCAGGACCCTGAGATCATGACCTGAGCCGAAGGCAGAGGCTTTAACCCACTGAGCCACCCAGGCGCCCAGTAATTGTCTTCTAAGAATGGGGGGGGGGCTTTAAAAAATTAGGAATGGCAAAGCAGGAAGTTCACAACCAGCTTATGTTCATTCTGATCGATCTTGTTACCAACTGTACTATGATCCTATATTTGTCATGGTAGACTAATTTCTGTCCATTGTTTATTTTCTTCATAAAATGAACACTGGGGCTCCTGGGCAGTGCAGTTGGTTAAGCATCTGACTCTTGGTTTTGGCTCAGGTCCTGATCTCAGGGTTGTGAGACTGAGCCCTGCATCAGGCTCAGTGCAGAGTCTGCATAAGTTTCTCTCTCCCTCAACCTTCTGCCCCCCTGCCCCCAACCCATGCCCTCTCTCTCTCTAAAATAATAAATCTTACTAAAAATAAAATAGACACTTATTTCATATTCTACAGTCTGACCAAAATTTTATTCGCACTTGTAACTGGGCATGTGTCTGCATATCTTTTTTTTTCCCCCTGAATGACTCTCCTTCAGGTGTCACCCAGGCCTCCAGTCTTCTTCTGTCTTGAGACTTGCCATCTGTAAGTTTTTTTCCAGCCAATCACAGCTAAGGGAAGATATGCAGATCGAAGCGTGCATGGGATAGTCATATAGGGCAGGCCTGGAGCTATGTATAAGACTTAAACCTGCATTTTTATTTGTCACAACTTCAGAACTTAGCTAAACCTTACCATAGGGGTATTGATGATGCAAGGCATCTCCACACATAGAAAGAACTTGCACCTCATTCACTGAAGCTAACAAATGACTTCCAGTTCCTAGGAAAAAAACCATCCATGCTCCAGTCCAAAAGAAAAACTTTTCTTATTCTCTATGTCTGAGCCCCAGCCATTATTATGGTTCTAGTACTTTGAGACGGGAGACTCTGATATATTTAGAAAGAACCATTAGCCACTACTTGTCCAAAGGCCAGCTCTCAGATGTTGCAAACTGTCAGCCTGGATTCCCAAGGAATTTTTGTCTTATTCTGGAGGTGATGTCTCCAGGCCAGATGAGAGTCTGTTCTGACAAGCCTAACCTTATAGCACAACTCTATCTCCAAACTGACCACAGTAATTCTTTGTGTTAGTTGCTATTTGCCAACTTGTTTTTAGTGCAGGAGTCATTAACTATGAATTCTCCCACATTCAGCAATTCTTATGGCAGTATTTCCAGCCGTGCTTTAGTTAACAGTCCCCGAACTCCTTGATAGCAATCCCTATTTATCACTCAGCTGTAAATATTTTCTCCAGGCAAAGCTTGGCCTACATGGTCTGAGCCCTCAAGCAATTTTATTTTGACTCATTCTAAATAAAACTTGAATTACTCAGAGTGTGTGGGTATGTGAACAGGAAAGAGGAGGCTGACAAGATAAGTAGAAAAAGGAGAAAGAGAAGGGGAGAAAAGGAGGTGGGCAGAAGAGAAACAGAGATAGAAAGAGAGAGAGGGAGAGAAAGTGCATGTTGTCTGCACAGTGGTCTTGGAAATCTTCCAAAGAAGGGATAAGAGGAAAAGTATGTGACGACCTGTCAAAGAATGAGAGGAAGTGAGAGAATAAAACAGGTAGGAAAAGAAAACCGAGGCCCAGAAAGGATGAGGGGAACTCAAAACTGAAAAAGTGTACAGAGAAAAGATTATAGAAAGATAAGAGAGGGGTCACTGAAAAGCCTGTTTAAATATGCCTCTGTTTTCCCATTTTCTCTTTCTCACTAGCAGGGAATTGATCAGTGAGCACTGAATGAGCATCTATTATTTTGTGGGTATATATATGTCTCTTCAAATGCATCTTTTGAGGAGTATCTATCACTTGTACAATGGTGGGTAAGTGGCAAGTGGGTAGGACAGATTCTTAGAGGTACAGGCTTTCAGAAGAGGGAGAAGTCTGCGTCAAGCTGGAGAACTGAGGAAAGGATTCACAGGAGAAATGAGGATTCAGTGGATCATGCAGTCTGCGTAGGACCAAAGAAATAGAATCAAGGACGGAGGGCACTCTCAGCAGGGAGGGAGGCAGAGAGATACAGAAAGGCTGGACTCAATTGGGAAACCCACAGCACATGAACTTCCAATGATAAAAGTATTTGATGGGGGCAGGGGTAGATAGAGAAAACAGAATCCAATGAGAGATTGTAAGGAAAAATAGGAATGAAGAAAAGAACATAATATGGAGAGATTGAAGGGAAAATAAATAAAAGAAAAATGTATGGAGAGAGAAAACAACAAATGAGCTTTCAGATGCTTTCATGTTTTCTGGGCCAGAACCACCGTGTTGGTCTCACATGACACTCCAAGAAGACTTAGACCTGCCTCTGGCTGAGCCTCTACATCTGTGTGCTTGGTGAGATCCACACCGTGGCTGGATGATCTGAGTGGCAGTGGGCAATGGAGCCATGTTACACACCTGAACGTACCCAGCTGAAATGCTGGCATTAAAACAGAGGCAAGGATAGGCAAGGAAGTCCACAGTCAGGATGTATTTCTCTTGGAAAATTTTTCTAGAGAACTTTTTTTAATGTGGCTCACTTGACATTTAAATCCTAGAACATAGAATACATTTTCCTCAATCTAAATAGGATTAAAATAAATTTGGGAGTGAGTTATGGCCTGATGATTTCTAGGCCACTTCATAAGTTAAAGTGATTCTTAGTTATAGTAATTGTCTGTCAGTCATAAGCCTTTATATGAGACAAATGTAATATTCATCAAATCCTCCATCAAAAGCCCAAGTACCCTAATACCATCTATAATCCTAGTTTTTCATAATTGGACAAAAGCCTAACTATTCTTGCCTTATCCTTCACTACTCAATGATTCATACTCAGAACCCATGCTAGTTGAACCACTTTTGGTAACATGAATAATTTCCTACATATCCTTGGTTTGTATTCAGGCTACTTGCTCTTCTAGGAACATTTGCTCCCTACCCTGAATCCCCCTCCCCTCAAACGTTCTTGCTAGGCTATCTTTATTCAACCATTCTACCAGCAGATGATTAAATTAAAATGAGGGCCAGTCCTAATACGGTCTCACTGCCGTCCTTATAAGAAGGGGAAAGGTGGGGGCGCCTGGGTGGCTCAGTGGGTTAAAACCTCTGCCTTTGGCTCAGGTCATGATCTCAGGGTCCTGGGTTGGAGCCCCGTGTAGGGCTGCCTGCTCAGCAGGGAGCCTGCTTCCTCCTCTCTGCCTGCCTCTCTGCCTACTTGTGATCTCCATCAAATAAATAAAATCTTTAAGAAAAAAGGGGGGGTAAGGTGAACAAAATTCATTCTCTCCAGTCTCTATATCCCCCACCTTTTACCCAAAAAAGGTAATTGATACATGGGATTCAAACACTATATATTATTGCTGTCTGTGTTCAAAGCTGATAGAAATGCTCTCATGTTTATATTACGTACTTGCTTTTGTCTGGCTTCTCTTCCTCAGCGTTAGACTGTGATATTCATCTACCCTGCTGCACACACCTCATAGTTCCCTCAATCTCACTGATGCCTAGTTTTCCAGATAAGCATATATCACAGTTTATTTAACTACTGTTGGAAATTCTTGTGCAATCTTTTTGGGTAGATACCTGGGAGTAGGATTATTACACCATTAAGTATGCATATATTCATTCAGCTTTACCTGATGTGATGTGTTTTTTTTAAATTTTTTTAAGTTTTTACTTATTTGAGAGAGAGAGCAAGTGAGAACACAGAGGGAGAATGAGAGAGGGAGAAGCAGACCCCCTGCTGAGCAGAGAGACCAATGCAGGGCTTGATGCTGGGATCATGACCTGAGCTGAAGGCAGACGTTTAATTGACTGAGCTACCCAGGCATCTCTGATGCAAAGAGTTTTAAACGCATTTTATGCACATTTACAGTAACAGCTGTAGTGAGTGTTCCAGGACTTCATTACCTACATTTAATATCATCTGTCTTTATCATTTTAGCAATTTGGGTGAGTTTGTAGAGGTTTTTCACTTTTTTTTTTTAAGATTTTTATGTATTTGAGAGAGTGCAAGAGACTGAGGCGCAAGATGTGAGAGGGTCAGAAGGAGAAACAGACACTCTGCTGAGCACAGAGCCTAACACAGGGCTCTATCCCAGGACCCCAGGATCATGACATGAGCAGAAGATAGATGCTTAACCAACTGAGCCACCCAGGTGTCCCCACAGTAGTTTTAACTTCCATGTCATGATGACATGCATTTGAGCATCTTTTCATGTAGTTATTTGACATATCTCATTCTGTGGAGGTGGTTCAATTATTTTTTCCATTTTCTATTGGGTTTTAGCCTTTCGATCATTAATTTGAAGGGGTTATTTGTATATTCTGATGATGAGTCATTTATTATGTAAATTATTACAAATATTTTCTCCTTGTCTGTTGGTTTTCTTTTTCATTCTCTTAATGCTGTTGAATGGAAAGTTTTTAATTTTAATGTCTCCATTATTAGTATTTTATTTTGTGGTTTGCCCTTCTTGTTTTTCATTTAGGTAATCTTTGCCTTCCCCATGATCCTATTTCTCTACTTTTTAGAAGAACAATTTTTAAAATAATTTGTGAACCATTTCAAATTAATATTTTTAATGCATGGTGTAAAGAGGGATATTTTCCTATATACCTTTATATCTATATGTTTACTGATATAGATAGATATTTAGATATGGGAAATTGACTCTCCTTCTTCATGCCTCTTTTGACTTAAAAAAACCTTATGAATGTAGTCAGGTTAGCAATAGTTACTTTTTGAAAAAAGTATTTGCCTACTTTAAGATCACAAAGATATTCTCTTTTACTTTTTAAAGACAGAGTTATTATTTTTCTATTTAAATTTGTAATCTGCCTGCAATCTTTAAAAAGTATTCTTGGTGGTAAAGTTATATATGTATTTTTTCAATGTGGAGATCCCATCGATTAGCTTAATTTATTGAAATACTCATCCTTTTCCATTTATACTATGACATCATTTTTGTATAGAAAGAAGATGATATAATTGTGAGTCTGCTGAGGATTTTTCTATTGTGTTCTCATGGTCTATTTGTCAGTCCTTGTGCCAATACCACACTACCTCTATTACTGTACCTTAGTAACAAATATTATTATTTGATAGTACAAATTCTTTGGCTTTTTTTCTTCTAGAAAATTGTCTTAGCTTTTTTTTCTCTGAGAATTCCCAAATATACTTTAGAATCAGTTTATGATTTCAAAATATCCTGATGGGACTTACGGTGTGATTGTGTTCACTTTGTAAAACATTTTCAGGAAAATTAAATTTTTCACATTGATTTTTCTAGTTCATGTAGCAAATACGTACACTCTTGTAACCTTAAACATTTTATATCAATAACATTTGTGGTTTTCTGTATAGAGTTTTGGACATTTTTAAAAAGATTTATTCCCAAGTATTTGATGTTATTTGTTGCCATGTAAAAGCAAACTAATTTTAAGATTTCTTTATTTTTTATTGGCAATATGTAGAAATAAAATTGACTTTTGCATATGAACCTTACTGCTTAAGTTTATTAATTTTCTGTACTTTAATACTGTAACCTTAATATTTAGATATACTAAGAGCATACTCATCATCCAAGAAAACTGACAGGAATTTAAAAGAAAAAAACTTCTCCAAAGTGATGTCTTTTATTTGCTTAGCTTATTGAAATAGTTAAGATAATGAGTACAATGTTAAATAAAGTGATTACAAAGGGCATATTCTCCTTTTTCCATCTTTCTGTGGGAAATTTGTATTTCACCACTGATAATGACGTTTGTTCATATTTACTATTATTTTAATATCTGTCTAAATCTGAAATGATCTACCATTATATAATCTTCACATTGATATCTTTTTTCTATTTTTCTTTGGTTTGTTTTCATAAATCTTGATAAGTAGTGTTACATTACTCTTGTTATCAAAGAACCGAATCGTTTTTAAATCTTATTAATGAAATTTTTTTTTATGCCAGGAGCGTTCACGATTTCTTCATTAATATTCTTGAAGTGCGGTTCTTGCTGTTCTTTATTTTAACTCCTTAAAACGAAAGCTTTACTAACGGCTAGGGCTCAGAAAATGATTTCCACCATACCAAAGCCTGAAGCCCTTCACTCTGAGTAGCTGAAGTTTTGGGTTCCTCTTTGCTGTCGGCATGTTCCAAGTACACATTTTGCCTGGACAGTGGCCTTCTACTTCTCTAGTTTTGTTGAGATGTAAAGACTGGCTTCCCAACCCCTTTAATCTAAGTGTGTGCTCAGAACACAGAGCGAGGATCTGTGGTTAGAGCAGCTTAGCCCTTCTTGCTGGAAACTGAATTTCTCACCATGAGCTCTGCACAGATTCAGTATTATCATCATCATAGTAGGAAAGAATATGAGCTCTCTCTTCCCTTGAGTATAAGCATAACACCTAATTCTTCTACCCTCTTTAAACAATGAATACTTCTAAGAGTCGTGCGCACACACACACACACACACACACACACACACACACACAGTTGACTTTATGGAGGGATGTGCTGAGTGTTTGGGACATGCAGTGAATAATTTAATGTCTGGCACAGAGGAAGTACCCCAAATACCAAGAATGAATGAGTAAATAAATAAAAAACCTGGAAGGATAGGATGGTGTCTTTTTATGCTAAAATTTATTCATTTATTCAACAAACACATGATGAGTGGGAGACACGAGTTCTTCGGCTTCAGACACAGAAGTGGAACAAGGTAATGTGCGTATAAATATGCGCAAATTGTAGGTTCTTTCTTCAATTAATTTTCTGTTCAATAAAAAGAAAATGGCTAACAAATAATACATGGCAACACGAGAATATTACCATATGACGAGTGTTAAACATGCATGATGGCAATAAGTTTATTCATTAGTGTATAAAATCTTGGATTTAATCAATTTATATTGAATTTCTAATCTATGTGAAGAATTGTGCCAGTCACTGTTAGAGAAAAAGAGGCAAAGTACAGAGTTACCATTGACACAATGCCTGGCTTAAAATGGCTTAGCATCAAAAAAAGAAGAAAGTGTATGTCCAAGTAAACTTAAGAAATAAAAGAATGTGCTATAGAGATAGATAGATGATAGATACAGATAAACCTTAGGTTTTATATGTTAGAATCTATCCATTGATTCTTTAACGCAGCCAACATCTGTGAGGTCTGACTTTACATTGGACATATGGACAGGCTCTCAGACATGCTACTTATCTGAAAACAAAGGACTCTTGCCTGTATATTGGAGGCAAGATAATTAAGTTTCTAGGAGGTGATATATGATAGGATAGGATATACATAAGCAGTAAGGAAGGAGAGGGAACACCAAGTACAGTAAGTGGCTTATGTAAAAGTACAGGGGCAAGGGAAATAAATTCCCAAACCGACATACTGTCTAACCTGTATGTGGGAGAATGATAAAACAGAGACTAAGGGAGTTTGGGAGTAAGGTGAAAGAGTGTCTCAAGGTCTCAGCTTTTTCATCATTATACAATAATTCACTTTAAGGTTGATCTACTTGTTTACTTATGGCATTGAGCATGGTCAGATAAGTTCAATTCAATGCAATCCAATATAATCAATTCAGTACAAATTGATTGAATGCAATATTACATATATTAATGAATTAACTTCAGGCATGATGTATGTTTTCTAAGAGTTTAGCATTAAGTTGGTAGGAGTCTCAGATCAGTTAACATAAGCTGGGGTCTGACTCTCAGTCAGGTCTTCTCACAGGGACTCAAAGTGTGAGAGTGAAACACAGGGCCCAGAGACCACAGTGTCCATCCGAGCAAGGAGATTTTTCTCTTGGAGACAAGATGCTCAGAGTCATATTTCCTCTATAGGACTAGGTCATCCTTAATAGAAGAACACTTAAAGGAAAATACTTTTTGAAGTCAGAACATCGCAGAAGGCCCCCCTCCAAGTGTTTGCTCAGTGTCAGGAAGGAGGCAGGAGTGGGTACAGAAGGTCTCATGATGAGAATGAATGCAACATTCCTACTGTGGGTCCTGTCCAAGAAAACATTATCATCTGCTTTCTCTCCAATTTTGGTCAGCCTGTCAATGGGCACTATGACCCCAGCAGGGAAGCATGAGAAACCAATTTATGAATTATTCAGGCAATCACATTTTAATTCTAAAACCTGGATGTTATCTTGACTAATTGGCACTCAGTTGGAAAAAAACAGAATTGCAAAATCCTAGGTTTCGTATTTATTAGCCAATTGGAAGCAAATTCCAGCAAACCTGAACTAAGAAAAATATTTTAAAAACCCATAATCTTCCCTAATATTTTATTTTTCTCAATTATTTCATCGTATAAAATTACAGAGAGAAAATAAAAATTCAAGATAAACATGAATAAAACATATTCATCAAC
Source organism: Ailurus styani (assembly GCA_002007465.1). Lineage (NCBI taxonomy): Eukaryota > Metazoa > Chordata > Mammalia > Carnivora > Ailuridae > Ailurus > Ailurus styani. Next base: position 671,296 of record LNAC01000589.1, read on the forward strand.
CCACCATCTAAAAATAATCTAACTCTAGTTTTTTTCTTTTGAAAATAGACTTATAAATCTTTAAGAAAAAAAAGAAAATGGACTTACACTGTACTTTGTACCTTTTAAGGCAACTAAATTTGAACCCATTTCTACCTCAATATACTTACATCATTTTAATAGCTTTATGGTATTCTATTGTATAGAAGTCATAATTTAAGCAATTATCGTTAGACATGTGTATTTTTGCAGATTTTCAATACTATCAACAATGCTGTGATAAACTTTTTACTTCATTTTAATTCCAGTTTAGTTAATGCAGTGTTAAATTAGTTTCAGGTGTACAGTAACAGTTCAGCAATTCTATGCATTACTGTGTTCAGTGGACATTCTTACATTTAAATCTTTGCATACATCTCTAATTACATCCCTAGAGTTAATTTTGAGGGTGGAATTATTGGATCTAAAGGTATAAAACATATTTAAATTAAAATTTCAACCTAATTGATATTTTTAATTTTTTCTTTACCATTTGCTATATGTATGTAGTTTCAACTTATTCCATGAGTTGATATACAAATGTTTTGACTTCTCTAAATACCTCATATAAGTGGAATCATATGGTTTCTGTCTTTCTGCAATGGACTTATTTCTTAGCATAGTATCTTGAAGATATATCCATATTGTAGCATGTGTTAGAAATTCCTTCTTTTTTAAGGCTGAGTAATATTCCATTGAGTGTATATGTGACATTTTGTTAATCTACTCATTCACTGAGGGACACTTGGGACACTTCCACAACCCTACGGTCATTTTTGATGAGATTAAAATGAGATAAAACCAAAAACTTCTAGGGTTATTGTTGATAAAAATATAAATATCAAATAAGATTTATAGGAGATAACCAATCACATATCTTAATCAAAAGCAAAAAATATAAAAGAGACTACAAAATTATAAAATTGTCAAATAAGAAAAATGGCAAACATTTGTAGATTGATAAAAAAATTTATAGATGAAATAATGTACTTGAAAAATTGTAGAAAAATATGTAACACACCTTAGTGCAGGAAAAAAATGTAAAAGATAACAGATTGCAGGAAGAAGAGAAGGGGGTAAAGTGAGAATGATAAAACAAAATAATAAAGCAAATATATAAACACAATAGTAAATGTAAATTAATTATACTTGTATGTTTAAAAATGTCTCAGATTTTTTAAATAAGTTTTTTATGTAATAACAAGAGGTATACCTAACAAGAGGGAGGATTAGCAAAATAATTATTAAGCAAAAACCTGGTATATTAATATTGGTATCATAAAAATTGACCTGAACATAGTTTTATAATATATAAGATATGTGTTATGAAGTTGCATGTGTTATACTTACACTTTTTAGTCTCAGAGATCCTGATAATAAATATAGACAGGAATTCACTTGTTTTTATGAGTTGTCACAAAATAGTAATACCCATATTTACTCTCTTAATGTAAAGTATATTGTGCCCTCCAAGGACTCTACATATTTGGGAATCAAAATGGAAAAAAAATTCTTGCATCAAGAATGCTAGGTTTTGGTTTTTTTTAATGACATCTGAGCATTCCACCCAAACTAAGAATTTAATAATTTTTTTATTATGTTATGTCAGTCACCATACAGTACATCATTAGTTTTTGATGCAGGGTTCCATGATTCATTGTTTGCATATAACACAGAGTGCTCCATGCAATCCATGCCCTCCTTAATACCCAAACTAAGAACTCTTACATAAGGAAACACCTTCCCTCAGGGACATGAGACAAAAGTACTCATTCTGAGCCTCACATATCACTGCATCTCCACAGCACTTAAAATTGTGCTGTGGACATAGGCCTTTGATCATTCATTCAACCATTTAATCCTCCATTTATGCATCCTGGGCTTCAGCTGAGAAGGACTCTTGTAGTTTTGTTTTCCCTAGTGGTATTAGTATGGATTTAAGGGGCAGCCTCTCTGTAAGTTTCTAGCAATATAAAGGGTAAGTAGTTAATTCTGAGTAGGATCAGATGATTTTGTCTAATTCAATCTCCTTATTTTACACGTGGGGCATCTCATGTAAACTTCTCACTTCTACCTTACTGAGTCACACAGTTGATTTGCAGCCATAAGTAGAAGGACCCTTATTACTTGTTCAGTGATGGACATGATGGTTAAGAGCTTAAACAATGAACTGAAACTTAAAATCTATCTCCATGATTTGAACTTGCTTGTGACTTAAGTCATTATTTTTATTTCAGATTTTCCAGATTTATAGATAGTTTCAAGAAGTTAAGACCTTCACAGAATTCACAATGTAGTAATGAAATGGTAGTGTTTGTAAGGCCCGTGGTAGAGTGCATGGCACTGTAGTTTGTGGCACTTGACCAATGAGGGCGATTATCAATATCCTGATGATTATTTTACTAACATTACTCCCCTCTTTAGTTGGTTTAACATCTTCCAGGAATCTGATCTGTATTTCCTCTTTGTTCCTTCTCAAATCCACACTGGAGAATGCTTTCCCAGCCTCATTTTCATTTCCGACTCACATTCGCTACTTTGGAAAGTCAACCCTATTTGCGCCCCCAGCAGCATCAGTTCCTGAGCTACTGCACGCCTCTGGGGTTTATGACTTTTGCTCATTAGTTGCTAAATTACTGCCACCGGAAAGTGACAGGTCTCACTGTGCAACCTTTTTGCCATAATAAAATTCACTCGTAAAAACAAAAGGAGCCATAGAAATGCAGGGTTTGGGGGATCATAAAACATGTATCTGTTGCCAGCAGTTTGAGTTTATCCAAGTGGCAGCATTCAGGGAGTTAATGCTTAAAAAGTAGACAGCTCCTGTTAATGAGACAGATTACTTCGGAAAACAGAACCGTCACTATTGCTTGCCATGTAAAGCAGTGGATTTGTTACTTTGGAACGTTGGCTGCTTTAGTAAAAACATCATTTATTCATATTGAGATGTTTCCCAGAGCTGCCCTTTGGTTAATAAAGATAAAACCCTTATGTTGGTTGTCAGATGTTATCTTCTTATCCTGGGAACCCTTCCAACAGCAACCTGGGAACTTCTTCTCGGAGATGATTTGCTTAGCGGGGGATCTTCGTGTGTGTTTTTCAGAACCCCAGGGGGGCTTTAACTGATCCCTGGGGGCACCTCCTAGGAGAACCTAAGATCCACACCTGCACGGTTTGATAAAGCGTGGAACTAAAGGGAATAAAAAACAAAACAAAACAAAAAAAGCCCCTGTAGAATCTCAGATCCAGAGCAAGCTTGCACGTTTTCATTGAAAACATTACACAGCTTGCAAACTCCTTTTTAAAAAAACTCTTCATAGCCGAACTTCCTCCTTCTCCTCCGTGACCTCACCTCTCCATCACTCACCAGTTTTCACTGAAATCCAGAGGCTCCTTGTCATTAAGCCAGATAAGAAGTTTTAGTCTTTTTCTACTTTATTAGAGGAATTTGACATTATCAGGACATCCCTGCTCCTTTAAAAACCAGAGTCAATTAGTTTCTATGATTCTGTACCATTCTGGTTTCCCTCCTACTGCTCTTGCTAAATTTGTTCTCCTCCACCCACAGTCATTCAGTGCTGGTATCCCTCAGGGTTCAGGCCAAGCCCTGCTCTCTCCTCCTCCTGTTCAGTCTCCCTAGAGGACCTCACCTACACCAACACATGGAATGGCATCTATTGGTAGTCAACGCACGAATTACCCTGCATCTCTGACTCAGACAGCTCCTTAAGCTCCGAACTCCCCTGACCAACTAAACTCTGACAGCCTCCAAAAGAGGTCTCAAAGTCTTCACAGAATCTCAAAATCTCTGGCCCAAATGTTTCAATTTCCTCCCCAAATATAGATCTTCTTCAAAATCACTACGTATTTTGTTTTCCGCAAACCAGGAGGTTGAGTTATCCTTAAATTAGGATCTCTTGTACTTCATTTCCAAACTACCAACATGGATTGCCTATTTTAACTCTTAGATATTGTTCATATCTATTTACCTCTTTCTACTTCCAGACCCTAACTCAGGGCCTGACATGAGGGGAACTCAGGAATTTTGAATTAGAAGAGTCTCTATCAACACTCCACTAAGTCCTGGCCTGTTGCTAAGCTTCTGAGTTGATCTCTTCAATCCAGACGTGCCCCACTGTATGAATTCTCCACTTTACCACTAAGTTGGATGCTTTCCCAAACCGAGTAAGATCATGTCATCTCCCTTTCCTCAACTTGAATAATTTAAATTTTTTATCTTTAAGAATCATGTCAATTAGCCAACCTCTCTATATAGACCCATTGTACCCCCACACTCTTTTTCTCTTTGTAACAACCACTGGTCTGCTCTCTGCTCTTGACACCTGTTATACTCCCCGAACAGACACAGCATCTTCTCTCTGGTCCTCAGGACTTTCGGTCACCTAATTAACATCCTTTATGCAAGCTCATTTCTTACTCCTTTAGGAATATTCACAGTAACCTCCCTGACAAGGTCGATCATTTCCATTATATGCTCTAACAATACAGAAATTAAGTTATAACTAGCTATAACATAATTTTTTAATATTTAATTAGTATTTGTAACCTCCTCTTAAAATATATTTCCCAGAGTGCAAATTCATTACAGGTAAGATACCTAGTTATCTTCCCCCTTGTATTTCCAGAAACAACTAACTTGATATCATTTATATGATATGTATTTATTTAAATTTCTATATAAATGGCTTAATTTATATAACATAACGTGAGTGAGTGTGTGTATGTATTTTGACTTGGTCAATTCACTTTCTCTGGGGTTCAATCCTCTTACCCATTTAATGAAGCTAACGTCATACTATCTAAGGTCTTTCCATGTCTAGATATTTAATCTCTCATAATGGAAATACAGAAAACAAAATTATACCAGGTTGCCATTTCTCATATATCAAACTCGCAAAAAAAAAAAAAAATGACAACATGCACTGTTGGTAAGGAGGTGGAGAAACAGTCACTCTGACACTCAAGTGATGATCTTTGGAATGTACTTGGCATTAAACTTATGGAGATTCTGTCAATATTCAACAGAACTACATGTATGTTCACATTAGGTCCAAGAAATCTAACTAAGATTTCTTTGGAGTTTTATCTCCAAAAATAGAAAAATTCATATGTAGGACTATTCATTGCAAAATTGATTATAAATGAAAAATATTGCAAACCTATATACTCATACATTGAAGAGGGGTTCAGTAAATTATCATAAATCTACATAATGGAATACAATGCAGCTGGAATAAAAGAATGGGGATGAGAAAGGTTTATGATATGGAATAATTTTCAGGATATATAGTTCAGTAAAAAAGTCAAAATATAAAATAGTCACACAAAGTATGCTATTCTTTGTGTAAGGCAGGGAAGATAAGGTACACTTCCATCTTTTAACTGTACATGTAGAAACACAGGAAGGATCAACTAGAGCTTAATGAAATTGGGTACTCATAGGACATGAGTAAGATAGAAAGTAGAGAAGTATAGGGTGGGGAATACTGTTTCTGACAGAACATTTTTGAATAGTTTCACTTTTACAACTATTTTCATGTTTCAAATCCTCAAGAAAGGAAAATATAAATATGTACAAGGGAAATATTAAAATATAGTAGAAATAGAAGCACATTTTATAAACCCTATTTGAAGAGATAATGTAATCACATTGGAGGGAGAGAGAAAAAGAATCAAATCAGGTAACTTTTCAACTTTTCAGTAGATTATATGGTTTAGGCTAAAGACAAAATTTTAAAATGTTGGGCTCTGTTTGGTAGGTTTCTTTTTCACAAAGTAATGGGCTAACAATTCTGAACACCACTTTCTATGTATTCTTGATCAAAGCAATTAAGTAACTATATTGCAGAAAATGCGAGCCACATTTCTTAGTGTCATAAAAGGGAGTTACAAATATTGAGAAGGAGAATGTCATTATGAACCCTAGTATTCAGTTGAAATTGGAGGCATTGGTGTGAACTGATGATTTTAATATAAATAGTTAAAGAAATAGTTACAGGTGTTTTGGGTTGTAGATGTATGTTCACATGTACGTATGTGTATATGGTTAATGTATATGCATGCATCAATATGGATATGTTGAGAAATACCTATAAATATGAGTATATATGTATTACTGTACACATATTTGTACATATATGTACTTCCTATGTCTGTATACTGAGAGAGACTAGAACCTAAGTAGCAATGAGCACACCAAGTGGTCATATTTTGGTTTCTCATACCATCTTCCACTTAAAGAATCTAGGATACTTGAGAGAAAGGGCTGATTTCAGGGATAGGATGGAGAACTAGGTGTGTCAAAATGTTATTTTGTGCCATAAAGTAAAGAGGTACTTGAAGAATGCCAGCTTCATGAGGCACCACAAGCTAAATTTTGTATCATTTGAGCCCATCTAAATGAATAATAGTAGTAGAGTTTTTAATCCATACAAAATAATCATCCATGACTCCATTTGGATGTAAATAAAGTTTTTTATTTATTTGACAGAGAGAGAGAGAGAGAGAGAGAGAAAGAGAGAGATCACAAGTAGGCAGAGAGGCAGGCAGAGGGAGAGAGGGAAGCAGGCTCCCTGCTGAGCAGAGACCCCCCCCAATGTGGGGCTCGATCCCAGGACCCTGAGATTATGACTTGAGCCAAAGGCAGAGGCTTAACCCACTGAGCCACCCAGGTGCCCCGATATAAATAAAATTGTTGTTCACAATAAAAATTTCAGTAGTGAATGCAGAAGGGATGATGGAATTAGAAAGTCACCTTTTGGCCATCATCATTATGCTCATTGTTTCAAGCAAAAATCATTAATGGATGCTGAAACTGGTGGGTAAAAAAATTGATGAGTAAGGGCATCCTTGCATTGTTTGTATCTTAGTCTGCTGGGGCTATCAACAGCAAAATAGCAATGACTGGGCTGCTTAAACAACAGACACTTCTCACAGTTCTACATACTAGGAATTCTAAGATCAAGGTTCCAGCATATTTGGTTCCTGTTGAGAGTCATTTTTCTGGCTTTCACATGACCATCTTCTTGCTGTCTTCATATGACCAGAGATCTATGGGATGGGGGAAAGAGAGATGATGGGAAAGGGGGTTAGTTTTGGTCTCTATTCTTCTTAGAAGGACACTAGTCCCATCAGGTGGGGCTCACCCTCATTTAAACCTAATACCTCTAAGAGGCCCTACCTCCACATGTAATCACTTTGAGGTTTAGTTCAATATATACATTTTGGAAAGGGACACTATCAGTCCATGAAAGTTTCCAAATATATCTTCCCAAGATATTTGAAAAAGGGACAACATAGTAACCATACTTTGGAGACACCAAGTGATCATACTTAATATCACCAGAAATATAATAGATCAATATCACCTGCCTGGGGACACAATACACCGAGAAGGACAGAACAGCACGGATATGGAATTCCAGCCACTAATGATCTGAATCTAGTCATTTGGAAACATCAGGCAAGCCCAAATTTAGGGAAAGTCTATAAACCAATTCTATAAATTCTTGTTTTGGACTATTCAAAAACATCAATGTCACGAAACAAAAATTTAAAGACGACTTCCAGATTAAAGGCATGTAAAGAAATAGGACAACTGACTGGAACAAATGATCTAACTATTTCCTTTGGACAGGATTGGAACAGTGGTAAAACTAAAGAATTTTATCAATATTAAATTCCTGATTTTGATAACTTCACAGTGTTTATATAAAAGAATGTTCTTGTTCTTAGCCAATATGCTCTGAAGAGATGAAGGGGGAAAAAACAAAAACAAAAAACAAGCTCCACGAGCACCATACATATTTTTTGGGGTCATCTTTGTGACTTTTTCAGTCATAACGGGGACTGTTAAGGCCGATGTAGAAAAGAGCAAAAGAATCAAGTCAGAGACAGGAAAACCGGGAGCCAGAGAGAGGGTGACATCAGACCAGAGCAGAGTCCCATGTCCTCAGTAAGGAAGACTCACCAGCCCCAGAGGCTGGGGCCGGTCGGACCTGGCCTGAGGCAGGGAGCCCCTTCTGTGGTTGTAAGAAACAAACGTCTCCTCCCTGAACATCCAGCTGCCTAAGGCTTAGTGCCCAAGAACAGTGCACGTTTTGTACAATGATACTTAAAGCCCGGTCCAGTTCAAATACCAAGTAGAAGGCTAAGCTAAGAATAAAAGGACTGGTAGACTGATTTAGGCCTGGAAATCTTTTCAGGAGAAGGATCTTCTATCCGGTCAACCATATATGTCCAAATGGATGGGAAACAGAGCAGGTAGAAGCTGTGCAGGGATTGGAATAGATGATTCTGCTCTTGGGGGCTCCCGGTCAGAGAAGCCTATGTGTGATCAACATAACATCTTTTATGAGAATCCTTTTTTAATTAAAGGATGTGGAAGGGATAGGCGATATAGGAGACATAGTACAATCCCTTTATGACTGTTTTGATGAAAATTCATCTGAATGTATTTGTTCTTTAAGGAGTAGGTTTCCCACTATTATAAAATGAAATCGTCACATGAGATCTGAAACGAGAGGAAAAAAATCAGAGGAGAATAGAGAACAAAGGGCTCCTGCTCTGGGCCAGGATAATAGTGAGCGTGTAGTGTAGCCTTTAGCCATGATCTGCCTCTTCCAAGGGCCTGCCCGATTATCACTCTTTCTAAATGACAAGTGATTCAGATTCCAGAAAAAAAATATTCCCTTTAGAATGGTGGTATTCATGTTCTTCCTAGTATAAACCATAATATATGAATATGTCATACAGAAATGTCTATGTGCTTAAAACATAAAAGCCAAATTTTCATGTAACTGATTAATATACCATTAAAATATTTAGAAATTATATTCTCATTACTTTTTCTTTGAATTCCTATAGGAAATTCCAAAGATAATATTTTAAACCTCTTTCAATGTTTAAATTAAGTATTAAAGAGGCAGCAAAGTATTTCAAAACTTAGTGGATTGAAACAACAAGCATCTGCTATTACTGATGAATCTATAGGTCAGGGGGAAGTTTCACAGGACTCTGTTGTCCTGGAGCTTGTGTGTCAGCTGGTGGCTTGTTCTGGATTGGCCTTGGCTCGAACAACTGGGACTTTCTTCCATGTCATCTCATGTCCCAGCAGGTTAGCTAGGGCCTTCTTATAATGATGGTGGTGATGTTCCAAGAGAGAGAGGGAAGCACGTAAACCCTCTTGAGACCCTGGCTCACAACATATGATGAATTCCATTGTCCAAAGCAAGTCAAAGTCTATCCCAGCTTTAAGGGTTGGGGAAATATACACCAACTATTTATTATGATGGGAGGAGCTGTAAAAACATCCACACACATCAAAGGATGTGCATGCAGGGAAGAGTGGAGCATTGGAGTTGTTTAAACCTTGCATGCATTATCAGTACAAAAGTAAGCAGATATATTAATAAATATTCTGGTACTGCAGCCTAGGCTTTACAACATTGTCAATATTTGTGACATATAACCAAAACATCCATCAGATGATTAAGTTCAATCTCTGCATCTTCACCAAGGCAGTCTCTCCAAAGATGATTCATCCTGAATCACCTCCCAACTGAATTCTAGGCCCACATATTCCTGCAAATAGCTCTGCATGGAGGACCTAGAAACCCCTCTTTGCATGGGCAGAAAGTAAGCTCATTATTTCCTTTGTGTAAGTGTCTCTCTTTTCCTGTATTCTATATTTCAAAGAATGGCATGATCAATTATCCAGTTGCCTAATATCCATGGAGGCATGTGAGATTTCTACTCTTACCTTCTGTGCAAAATTGTTCAACAAGATCTATGACTGTTCCTTTAGGGGGGTTTTAATGCTTGTTTTGCCAATTGTCTACTGCACTGACTTTATTTCAGATCTTTATTTTTAATCTGGATTATACAACAACTTTTGGACTTGTCTCCCTGTCCCTGTTCTTGTCTGTCTGTAATCCATTTATCCACAATTTTGTTGGAATAGGTTTATTAAATTGCAAATCCAATCACGGCATCCCTTTAGCTAACTATCAATGGCCTCAAATTGCTCTCCATTTAAAAACCCAAGCTCCTTACTGTGGCATCAAGGTCTTCTCTGATGTAATTGCTTCCTTCCCCTCTACTATGTAGTCATTTTTTTTTTAAAGATTTTTATTTATTTGACACAGAGAGATCAGATCACAAGTAGGCTGAGAGGCAGGCAGAGAGAGAGGGAGAGGAGGAAGCAGGCTCCCTGCTGAGCAGAGAGCCCGATGCGGGCCTCGATCCCAGGACGCTGAGATCATGACCTGAGCCGAAGGCAGCGGCTTTAACCCACGGAGCCACCCGGGCGCCCTATGTAGTCGTTTTCTTCCTTTTCGTGTTCTTGCCCAGCTCCCTATTATTATAGGTTCTACTATTCGCCTCCAGTGGTCTTGCTCCATTGCAATATGGGAAGCAAGGATCATAGTATTTAAGAGCACATGTTTTAGAGTTAGATACCCTGATTCTGAATGTTGAGTTCACCGTTAATGTCATTGAATTGCCATTTTCTTTTTTGTGAAGTGAATATAATGACATCTACACTATAGGGTTGTTGAGGGTATTTAATGTAGTAATGCATGCAAATAAGTTAGCATAGTTACAAGCACAGTCACTCGACAGTGTTCATTACTGATACTAATATTTCTATCCCCTTATAGGGAAGCCTAGGCTTCCCCTTTTCGGAAGGCCCTATTCATGTTTTAAGACTTTGACCATACATCTTCAAGGACCCATTTTGGCCTGGAATTCTACCATCCTATTCTAATCTTGTTCCTCCAATGGGTGCCCTTAAAACACTGGGCATACCTTGATTGTAGCATTTGTTACCTAATGTAGGACTCTCCCCCACCCCCCTTCTATAGATCTATCTCCCCTTAGAAGACTGTACACAACCTTAGGGAAAGGGCTGTGCTTCATTCAGCTTTGAATCTCTCATACCAGTGTCTGGTCCACTGCAGATGTTCAGTGAGTAAGTTTCCCATGTGAAGATTTGGGAGATCAGGCCCCAGGATTCAAAGGAAGGAGCATGCATAGCCATAGATGAGTAGGTTGCTAGAAGGTTGAAGTTTGTCACAGTAGTTATTTACTCAATCAGCTTCCAGGTTATACCATGCCAGCTGAGAACTGACCTGCATGAGAACTGGTGACTCAGGCATGCCCCAAGAATATTGGATTGAAATTAATTGTGACCCACCCAATCCTTGGCTCAAGGCAAGGACATCTAGCTTTGATCCTAAACCATTTAGTTGATTCCAAGCCCATTAATCAGTCAAGGAATTCTGTATAGGTTGATTTTTATGAAAAATAACACTGAAAAACCAAAATTTTGGGAAGTTATCACCAACAACTGATGGAAAAGTGATAGCTACATTTTTTTTTTGAATCTGACTTTCTCCCCACGCCCAGGTTAAAAAAAAAAAAAGGGAATGAGGCCAATTGCCCAACTTAATCATGCAGGATTTCAACTGAATCCTTTATTAATTTGACCACATTGATCTTTTAAAAAAAAATCACTATTTTTTGTGTTAAGACTATGCTCTTTAACCTTGAGACAGTATCTACAATTTGTAGAAGAGATTGTCTTGTCTTATTTTTATTCAAATCCCCTGAACTTGCTCATCAATCAGGGAAAGCACTAGAGGGGCAGAATTTTAACAATAAATATTGAATCTCCCAACTTCAGAGCAGGATTTTTTAGCCCAAGTCTCATTTCATAAGTCTTTGCTTTTGAATTCCAAATTATTTCTGTAGCTCTTCCTCCTGACTGCTCTGGGTTATCTGGCAATTAGTGGTGTAATTATTTGTAGACACAGAAGCCTGAGAAAAATCCAAAACTACCTGCCAATTTGTAGTTCTATTGTCAAAATCTAGCTCTTTGCTTTCTCTTATTTATCTCTTAAAACCTCTCCAGTACAACCAATTTTCCCTATTTGTCTTTCTGTTAGAGATCATGGTTTATAAATAAACTTTATTCCAAAACCACTTCTGATTCCTTTTATTTCCTGTAAAGGAACTCCTTTCCTATAGAGGGAATCACCATCTCTAGTATATTTTTGTGGCTTATATAGGAAGAATGTGGATACATAGAATGAGGAATTTCAAAAGGCTCTACTCTTATTACTGGGCACATAACATTGCATTTGAGTTCCCATATACTGTTTCTTTAGGAAAGATAAGCCATTTAGAAAAAAGGAGACCTTCTTGCAAGGTAATTTCAATAAGCTCTCACTACCCTAATATTTTTGTTTTACGTTTGATATTTATTTAATGTAATGATTTGTTATAATGCTTTGACTTACACTTTATTACAAAATGATTGAGAATTGATTTGATTTGGAGTAAATGTGCATACAAGACTTTCTGTTTAAGTTCAGATACGAAGAGAAGGGTAAGAATAGAGAAACATACATATATTTATATTTCTGGACTCTTCTACACACATGTACCAGGTTTTTCTTAAGTAGGACACAGAGTAATAAAACCATACAGAAACATATTACACCTCCATACTACATAACTATGACAATATTTATGTTTATTCTCTTTCCTACAACTGCATCTGATTTTTCCTTTATATTTTCCAATATTTTATACAAAATATGGTCAAATGTTCTATTAACCCTTTTATAAGCCCACATATATTGGAAATTGTTATGCTATTATCTCAGCAATGATCATTGGTTAAATTGGTGGAGAGAGGTCATGTCTGTTGAGAGAGCATGAAGCCTCTTGAAAGTCACAGAAATGGAGGAATCTTATCCCTTTAGAAGGGCATAGGATTTTCATATATTTTTTAATCCATGAACCTCATTGGATCTTCACAGAAATGTTGGGAAAAAATTTAATAAGTCTTTTATGATACAGAGCTGGGGAGTTCAAAGAGAATTCCCTCCTATCTCCTCCAGAGAACAAAAACCTTCATCTGTGTGGCGAATGGTAAAAAAACAAAGGAAAAAAACCCCCCAAAACACTGCGGTGGGGTGCCAGGGTCGTGGGATAGAGCCCCACATCCAGTTCCCTGTTCCTTGGGGAGACTGCTTCTCCCTCTCCCTCTGCTTGCCACTCCCACTTGTGCTCTCTTGTCAAATAAATTCTTTAACAAAATAAATAAAAACACTGTTGTACTTAGGGCTTTGGTGAAGATCCATTTTAACGGAAGACAATGGGGGAAAAGGTCCCTGTCCTATCCTTGGGGAGAGGCTGGAATGAATGGTGGACTCGAAACTATAGACAAGGTATCAGCAGGACTTATTCCTGTAGGCTATATCCCCCAGACCCAAGACTCGGGGCTGATGAGGCTGAAGCGAGAGCAATATTGAAACAAAACAAAATGTCTGGAAACCAACCACCTCTCTCAATAAAGGACAGTGCTATCTGAAGAATGTGATGCACTGACAGTAACCATAGCAACAACAACAACGAGAAACCCTCACTATCAGTGAAATTTCTAACTATATTAAGTCAAAGCCCATCAATAAAGACCAAGCAGAAAGAAAAATGTGCCCATTTCCAGGCATAAGAGCTGTTTATCTCCATCTTCACTACCCTGCAAAGTATCTGACTTTCAAGAACAAAACCTATTGAGGATGTGAAAGAACAAAAAGAAAATAAGCATGACCAAAAACACGGAGGTTAGGATTATCTGACAGGATTTAAAATAACTCTGCTTAGTAGGATCCTGATTCTAGTGGAAATGTTGGACAACACAAAAGATTGGAGAGGTGGTTTTCAGTAGAGATGAGAACTCTAAGAAACTATCAAACTTAAGCACTAACAAGGAAAACCACAATAATGGAAATATATAACGCCTTCTACTGTTCCATCAGTAGACAGGACACAAGAATGAGGGAACTTGAAGATTTATCACTAGAAATTAAAAGAAGCAGAGAGAGACAGTAGAATAAAACATCAAGACATGTACAGAGTATCAAATGATGTAACATATGTGTAATTAGAATCACAGAAGGAAAAGGGGAAAATGGTGCTGAAAAGATAGATGTTCAAGAACTAGCTGAGAACTTAAAAATGACAGACATCGAACACCAGACCTGAGAACCTCAGAGGAGAGCACCAGATAAAAAATACCAAGGACGCTACATTTTCACCAGTTCTGAGTATTGGATTATGTACATATTTGGGTTGCTATTATTCTTACCACAAAAATAAAAAAAGATTGAAATAAAAATGCTAGAAATAACACACACATACATATATTAACAAACCAAGATCCAAGAAGCTCAGAAATCCCTATTCGGAATTCGAAAAAGATAAAAACTAACAAAAAAAACCCAAGCAAGATCAAACCACACCAAACAGATATACACACAGGCATATCACAGGCAAGCTCTTGAAACATAAAAAGAAAGGAATAACCTTGTGTATAGCCGGAGGAAAAAGAAACATAAAATACAGAAGAAAAAAATATGGATTCCTACAGATCCCTTTTCAGAACTTAGGAAACTAGAAAACAAAGAAGCAACATCTTTAAAGTTTTACAGTATTGAAAGCTGGGGGAGGTAAGCAAAGAACATAAGAGCCATCTGGTCAGAGTTCTATAATCATAAAAAATATCTTTCAAAAATCAATCAAGGAAAGACTTTTTCAAATAATCAAATAGACCTAAGAATTGCCAGAATAACTTAATACTGCAGAAATTTATTCAACCATATGATGGTTCTCTATTTTCAGCAGTAAGTTTGAAAAGTTTAACTTTTATCCATCATAAAAACTCTCAAAATGAAATTAGAAAAACATTTTCTTAATGTAATCAAGAGCATCAAGGAAAAACCTACAGTTAATATCCTATACTGAATGGTGAAATACTGAATGCCTTCTTCTCAAGATTGGGAAGAAAATATATCGGATCCCTGTCCCCTCTTTTATTCATTATTACACTGGAGGTCCCAATCTTTGAAATAAAAATTGTTTTCATGAACAGTTCTATAAAACAGTTTTATAAAAACAACTGCTAGAAGAAAACACATTTAGTAAGACTGTAGAATAGTACTATCTAAAAAATTAGTATTTTACAGTATACTTATAAACAAATGAAATATTTACACAGGTTTGAGTAAAAATTCAGTGAATGTCAACATTTATAAATTTGAATATATGAATCTTACCTAAATGGGGGGGAACTAAATGGACAACACTAATACACAATTCTGATCTCTTTTATTCTTCATAAAATAGTTTTAAGATGTGGGGCCAAAACGTGATAATCATTACCCATTTCCTTCATAAAGTCTAGCTGTTGTTTATTCCTTACTCCCTGACCATATCATAGGGTCAGAGTTTATGAGTTTAGTATGTTAAAAAAAAAAACAAACACCCAAACTTTGGTATTTCTTAAATGCAGAGAAATTTTTTTGATATAGTACTGACACCATGTGATCTCTATTTTTATGCCCTTTTTTGAGTATTTTTCTTACAGTGACAGCAGCTGTTTGCAAAGCCAGTTTCTCAAATTCAACTCATTATCTTCTGTCCAATTTCAGACCTCCTCTTTTATTTCCTACCATCACCATTACAAATATGTAGAATAGGTGCTGGCAAACATTAAGAAGACTCAGATTAAATATTTTAGACTTGTAGACTTAAAGGCTATGTGGCCTCTGGTAGGACTATTCAAACTCTACCACTGTAGCATAAAAGCAGTATGGACAATATGTAAATAAAGGGGCATGGTTGTGTTCCAATAAAACTTTATTTACAAAAACAGGCAGCTGGCCCCTAGGAAGTAAGAGGCTTACTCCCGATGCAGGCATTATGCCTCAACAATTTTTAGCTTCTATGCCTAATCAAATTCTTAAATCAATTCAATAACACTTACTGAATACATGCTGTTTACCTGACAGGGTACAAATCTTATTTCCAGAGCAAATTTGTCTACCACTGTATACTGTTTAATTAATTAAAGCCATTAGACTGAGGTAGATTCATGGGATCAAGTCAATCCAAACCTGAGCCTTAAGATTAAAAAATGGAAACCTAAGGAGAACCAGTCACAAACCACCAAGTAGACTTTCCCAAATATAGCCACTTAAGCAAGTGGCCCAATTATTTCCTTGATTTGCTTTTCTATTAAATCTCTCCCCTAGTACCTCTCAGTGGAGCACGACTAACCACTTCTCATTTAGCTATGCCCAATTCAGATGGATTTTTTGCTCAAATAAACTCTCAAATTTATAATATGTTTAAATTTTTCAACAAAACCCTTACGGTGTCATTTTTTGGTGTTTTTTTCCCCCCCAAGTTTTTATTTAAATCCCACTTCGTTAACAGTGGTATTAGTTTCATTCAGATTTACAGTCTCATTTTAAAGAGGCTCCTAGTCTTCTTTCAACACCGTCCAGACTGTATTTGACAAGATTTGAAGATGTTCTGTCTTGTTATCTCAGATATTTTGTGCACCACAGACTGTGTCAACACAGCCCAATTCATGGGTAAGGAGATTAAAAGGAAAACCACAGGCCTCCAAATGGAGTCACGTACATTAAAGCCCCATGTCAGTGAGCCAAAACTTAATACCTACTCTCACTGTAGTTTTGACGGCCCCAGGAATATAACATTTCACCAGCCATACTGTACTTTCTGGGTCAACACTGGATGTAGTTCACGGATAAGCCCTTTCCATTCCCAGAGGAGGGGGACCTTGCCTAAAACAGTGCATTCTTTGCTAATAACTTCCTTTTTCCTACTCCCTGTCTTTAAAAACTTTCCATCCATTTCTGCAGCTGGATAGATCTCCTTTCTGTTTGCTGGATAGGGTGCTGCCCAATTCATAGATCATTTAATGAAGCCAGTTATATTTAAATTTACTGTTGATTTTTTTTTAAGATTTTATTTGACAGAGAAAGAGAGATCACAAGTAGGCAGAGAGAGGAGGAAGCAGGCTCCCTGCTGAGCAGAGAGCCCGATGTGGGCCTCAATCCCAGGACCCTGAGATCATGACCTGAGCCAAAGGCAGAGGCTTTAACCCACTGAGCCACCCAGGCGCCCCAAATTTTGCTTTTTAACAAGAGAACTCTCATACTACGTCTCAGAGGCCATCTGGCTTCCATTGTTACAGTCTTATTACAGAAGAACATAAAACACCTGAGTAAGCATAATTGTGCAATATAATTACCCCACTGTTGTTTTCAGAAAGGTCATTATCTCTAATGTAAATGGTATTATTCAAAAGAGTGAGATATAATTTTAATGCTCTACATGAATACGTATGTCATGCATACATGTAATAATTGGTCCTTGCCTCAGCTGTTTATCATTTTGGTAATGTAATGCATTTCTCCCTGGGTCCTACTGATGGCAGGTGCCAGTATCTTCATTTGATAAAAATGCTAGAAACAACACTGGATGCTGATTTTTTGTTAATGAAGAAAGAGCCCTAAGATCTGATTTATCCAGAATCATTTTTATTTATCAAGATTTGGTCTGCTTTGGGTTCAGAAAAAAATGACTTTCTTCTCTTGTCCTATCCTGAAGGTAAAAATAAATCAAAGAGGTGAATAGAACCATCTGATTATCACAAAATGCTCATGCTGCCTTTCTGCCACTGGTGAGGATAAGAAATGGCCATTTGTACTACTACAGGCACTGTCCCTCTTCTGAAACCGGTCAGTCTGATTGCATTTGTATTGAGTTTGCTTTACATAGTCACCACATTCCTGCTCAGTCAGCTCCTTTGGAGAAACTCTGTATGTCTCTAAGTGTTGATATGCATTAAATGTGACCAGGAAACCAGGGTATTAATCAGATAAATACATCGCATTTGGAAAAATAATTTTTCCAGATTCTTCTCTTACAATCCCCTTCCCCATTATCTCTGTCCCTTGAATTAATTTCACTCATATGCTCCAGAAGGCACTTAGTACTCAGGTGTAGGTTGGAAGACTAGTAACTGCAATTGCTCTGTGTGAGGTAAAAAAGCTTTAAAACGAGTCCTTGCTCACAAGACGTGAACAGATGTTACTATCCTCCGGGAGGCACCTTCTTTCTGCTTTCCTGGATCCTCTGATTCCATAGGGAACTCTTTTTAGGCACAAGAGATCGGCGCTGGGCAGTATGTGCAGTAGTTTCCTGCTTCATCACGGCAGAACCTCGAAAAGTATCACTTTCCTCATTTCTAAGAGAGAACCAGCCCCTGGGGTAGGACAGGCACTAGAGAAGACCATGAATGGAATGTAGATAATCATAGCCCAACGTACGTGTGCTCGGTACAATGTAGATATTTTGAGAGAATCCTAAACCTGAAAGAGGACTTTTGGGGAAGGCAGTCCATTGGTTTCAACGACAGGTGGCAACAACAGTAGCTGGGCATTGCTTGCCCCAAACACAAGTTTGCCGGCTTTCACTACCCTGAGTGAGTCAGGTCACACTAGGTTTGCATGTTGAACACCTCCCTAGGAGGATTCTGAGGAGCAGTTGGGTTTGTGCAGCACTCCCACCTTCACCCCACCTTTTAAAGCTCAAATCTCTTTTGGAGCATCTCTACTTGTCTTCTAGCTTTTCTTTAGAGGTTTTCAGTATTAAGGAACTTGCTATCTCTTGGATAGGTTTGACAGGTGTGAAAAGTGCTCCTCTTCTGAAAAACAAAAGCTGCCTCCAGCTGCTAATTCTAATCCTTGGAGTTAGGAGGAAAAAAATAACCCTTCCTTTCATTAGAAAACCCTGAAGTTATTTGAAAAGACTTATCTTCCCGAGTCTTCTCCGTCCTACATGGCCATGATCCTGACAAAGCCCATGTCCCAGAAGCCCAGCTTCCAGTTTACTAAATGTTGCCAAATGTACTCCCACTGCTGGAGTTTCTTTTGCCTTATCTTTACTATTGTCTGATAACTAGCCCCCTTAGAAGTTGTTTTTTAAATGGCTTATTCTTAAATGCATAGGGAATATGTTCTTTGTTTAAATGTTTGCAAAGAGTCTCAGATCTTTATGCAGTCTTCATGTCCTCAATCATCATGTAAGTTGCTCAAGATCGACAATATATTCTTAGAGAACCCAAAGATTTAGAGTGGGATAGAGTTGAAGGTGTTAAAAAAAACAAAAAAAATAAATAGTACAAGTTTCTACCCTTGGACCCATTTTAGAGAAAAAAACATCAAAGATCCTAGTAAGCTAAGTGATTTCCTCCTGTTTTCTAGCAAAAAGGCCACTTTTATAAATGAGACTACATTTGTGTATTGCAGAGAAAGGCTAGCATCCCGCAGACATGTTTTTCTATTCATTAGCCTTTTCTTTTCCTGTTTTAAAGACTTATTTTGGAGAGAGAGCGAGTGAGCGAGCGAGCGAGCAGGAGTGAGGAGGGGAAGGGACTGGGAGAAGCAGACTCTCCTCTGAGCAGGGAGCCCACGAAGGGTTCGCTCCCAGGGCCCTGACCTTATGATCCCAGCCAGAGACACTTAAACTGAGCCACCCCATCATCCCATCCTAGCCTTTCCGTAGTCGAATTTCTAAAGTCAAATATTTCGCTTACTACTCTTGAAGAAACATTAAGAGACCTTGCAATTTTAGCTTGGCATTCCTGCATAGTAACAAAAGGCTGGAGATTGTAAAGGATTTCAAAACAGAGAGAGCAAGAGAACAAGCAAGCCTGCCTAAGAGAGTCTTTTTAAAGTAAGGTTGAGGCCAGAAGGGAGGAGCAATTTATGCATGTCCTCATTGAAGGAACCCCTGAAGCTTTTGCCAGCTGCAGGCCCTCAGCCTGGACTTGAATCTTTTTGCATTCCTTGAAAGGAGCCAACACCATTTGACAAGTCTCTATCATTCCTTTGCATATTAACCCCACCAGTCTCAGCTATCTTTTCGATCCCTGCTTTGCGTAGAGAACACAGATGACTTTTTGCCTTAAAATTCTGCCCTCTGTCTTCCTGGGAATGTATTTCAGGTTTCTAACCTGAATTTGTGTCTCCTGAATTGCAATTCTAATTGCCCCAGTAATTACCTATTCGTTTAAATTTTCAGTGACTTCTTTCTTGGTGGACAAGATAAATGTTGCTCACTCATTTGAGGAGTTACAGGTTCTACAGTACCTGTCTGTACAATGTAGGCCTTGGATTTTACCTTGCATTCTTTTGTATACACTCTTTTTAAAAAAACTTAACTGCAGGTTAACCCTATGCAATACCCTGAATTGGCATGTGCATACACATATGTTAAAGATATTTATAGATTGAATTAGCTGACGTCCCTAACAAGAGAAGTAGTGACATAGCTTTAGTAGTTTGGAGTCGTTTCCAGAATCCGTCCGCTGGCTTTAAATCTCCATTTTAGCACTGACAAGCTCTGCAATATTAGGCAAATCATTTAATCTTCCTTAACATGGTTATTTCAGCTGCAAAATGGATAATGTAACATTAATTGAGAAGCTCAAATGACAAAATGAATGAAAACTTTTAGCTGAGAGTTTAATAAACTTAGTGTCCTTATTTTGCACAGGCTGGGCACCAGGACCCATGTCTCCTAGAGCCAAAGTGGGCTTTGGTTCTATTGGTTTTATTTGTACTTTGCCATCCTGCTCTATCTCTTGTCTCATGGGCCTTCCTAGTCTACAGTTTCTGGAGCTTCAGAGGAGAAAACCTCACTGGGGCTGTTAACGAATACTGATGAGCCCTTGCAACTACTCACCACCTGCCCCACCCCAGAGCTTCTTATAAGATAACTGTGTTATCTTATCGCTCTATCTGTGCGATAACCCACTTATCATATAAAAAGACTGGCTGTAAGTAGGATTGAATTCTTTTATGACCATCTCGCAACAACTGGTAAGGAATCAAAAACGAGGGAATCAAATTACATGATTTGTTAGGTCAATGATGGCTTGGGATTCCACTGATGACTTTCACAAATCCTAGAGCATTGCACAATATAGTGGTCATCCAGAATATGGCTTTCTTCTGTGGCATCATCAGTGAGGAAAATTCACTTACAAAAGACCTGCGCTACTCAGCATCTCCAGGCCCAAGAACAGTGAGGTATCTTGACTTTTTATTATTTATTTTTATTATTATTTGCCCCAGGGGTACAGGTCTGTGAATCATCAGGTTTACATCTTAGTGAGGTATCTTTAAACTTCACATCTCAACAGCAATCCCTTTTACTTCCAGTCTTTCCTCCTCCTCTTCCTCTTTCTCCCCCCTTCCTCCTCCTCCTCCTCCTTCTTTTTCTTCTTCTTCTTCTTCCTCTTCTTTTTTAATGATGAGGATTTTGAGGACTGTGTGGCCGTGGGTTGATTAGAGATGTCATTTTTTTTTTAAGACGGAATTTACTAATGATTCAGGAACACTCTGGAAAGAATCAGCTGAAAGTTCCTCATAAACATTTTTTCAGCTTAGCTTTTCCTCACCTGCTTCAGAATAATTTGAATTAATACTATGAAAATGAAAGCAAAATTCCGGAGTTTACCCAAGATCTTCGAAACCTCAAGAGCAAATCCCAGGAATGTGGGTTTAAATGTATATTTCCAAACTCCCTAGGTAATGTTGAAATACACCAAATTTGAGAATTGAGACATCAGGAGTTAGAGAGATATGCTACCATATGAGGAAAGAACTGGGATCACCCCAGCAACAAATGTTACTAGAAACTTAGATGTGAGGAATACAAAGTTGTGGGCCCAGCTCTTCAGGGGTGTGGAGGCTGCTTTGATCTAAAAATGTAAACAAAACAAAAACTGTGAGAAATATGTAAGAACAAAAGAACTCCCATGAAGAATACTAAAATGAATTATGCTCATTTAAGTGATAAATGATATAGGGTTTCAGTGATTGACCAGTAAATATAGATGGTGATAGTTGGGGAAAGAAGTGGTAAGATAAGAGGTCTTAAAATGTGGTCAGGATTTAGATGGGATGGATGAACGAGAAAAGAGATTTTGTGGCAGGAGAAGAATCAATGTGAGTAAGTGGGCAGTGGTGATAAACACAGGGTTTAGGCTAATGAAGAGCCGAGAGAATGTGTTGAGGATAAAGGGTACACAATTTTGTGCATGTCTAAAAGTAGTGATGGTGAGGTCTGAGATCCAATAATTTCAAAGAGCATTGTTATGTTTTAGAGAAAAGGTCATCTCTTGATCCAGCATGGAGAGCATACATGTTTTTCTGTAACAGTTAAATGTGACTGGGCATTTGACCAACAGAAAACCTTGTCCCCACCAAAGACATGGTTTGGAAATAAATGGACCAATTTTACTTTGGGCAAAAGTGGATGGTAAACATATCCACAGCAGAATGAATCATTTGTGACAGCAAAGTAACCCTATTCAAAGAACAAGGCGAAGTGAAAAGGGGAAAATAAGTTGAAAGTCAGAGATTTATCTGTCTCTGTTTGTCTCTTTAGTTTTGTCTCAAAGGACCACTCCCCCGCTCTGGAAACTCAAGCAGTACCTCTCTGGTAATCCATGTGTGCAGCAGGATCAACCTACAAAGCACAGTTTTATAAAATATTGTTGCCGAAATGGGAACTGGCAGCCTCATTCATTTTAAATAAGACTGAAACATAGAATCACATTCTTTCTCAAGGTTTTAGATTGCATTTAATATTTCTTATGCTAAATCCCAGATCAGTGGGAAAAAACCACAGAAGGTTAAACTCATGTTCTTGTGTGTGTGTGTGTGTGTGTATACATATACCCACACTAGTATATACACACACACACACACAATCTAGTAATGTTAGAAAAATAAGGTTTTTGCCATTCCTTTTTTTTCCCTCCAGCCTTGCACCAGGTCAGTGGTTCACACTGCCCTGGAACTGTGCGAGGTGGCTAGACAGCATCTAAGACATATGTGGACAAGATTTGGCTGCTAAGGAGTTTGGTTGAGATCCTACTCCAATAGTCTCCAATGGGCATAAAAGACCTGCATATTATAGCAAGGCTAAAAGTCTCCATAATTTTGGAGAGATATTAGCAGCCTTATTTCATGAGTTATTTCCCACCATAGTTTAAAATAGAATATCCATTTACACTCTGAATAGAGTGTGTTGTTATTTTAGCCATGCAACTTGGAATCTCCCTTCTTTGGTTATAAAAAAAAAAAAAGGCCCTCATTTCTCTCTGAGCAACTGCAACTCCTTTAATCTCAAGTCGTGTGCTTTGGTGGAGCTAACCCCACCTACAGCGAGAGGCATGTGATGTAGGCTTGAACCTCTCCCATGGCCACAAAATTGGATACACAGGTTGTTACGGAACCAACCAGGAACCAATGAAACTAATCTTAAGATGTGATCAGGATACCCAAGAGAAGGACATGCTTTTGTTTTTCCTTTTCCTCCTGGAATTTCAGTTGCCTTCTTTTCATCCTCAAGTGAGAACCGGTCTGAGAATGGGGCCAATGCAGAGAAGAAAGTGGATCCCTCATTTAGAGAGAAAAAAATGATGTTTTACTACTGGATTCATGCTACACATGAAGATAAATTTTGTCTTTGATTTTTAAATGTATGTTCTTGAGAAAATAGGTTTTATTTTAAGCCACTGAAGTGGGATCCAGTGTATACTGGTATGTGCCAGTAAGCTGGCAAATGTTTGTCCCTGGCTATCCAGGCAGGGAGAGGAAGTGGAATGAAAGTGGAAGTGAAGTTCCAGTTGACAGTGTTTGGCAAACTCTCGTGTAAATGCTCTACTTTGCCAATTTCATGCTATTAGTCTGATCTCACTGAACATAGACCTGGAAAGAGATGTGTATAATTGGCTCTTGCAAGTTCATAGGAACTGTCTCTAAGAACATCACACTTTCTTATTCTCCATCTGTAAAATGTTGCTGTGACATGATAATACTTGGAATACTTCCTCCTTAGTTTGCCAGTGGAGGATGAAGAATAACATCCCCATGAAAACTTCAGGAGGAACAGATTTAGAACACTAGGACTATCTTATAAAGCTCTTATTAATGAAAGGTAAGATGTGTTAAGAACACAAGCATAGAGGCCAGACAGACTGAAGAGGTCTGTGGCAGTATTTAGTTCTTTTCTGTCCCTGTGGGAACTTGGGAAACCAGTTAAGTTCTCTCATTTTACACATCTATGAAAAGGGGAATATACAAATACCTAATACATGAGGTTGATAAGAGAATTAAATGTGATACTCTCTATGAAAGGGCTTAGTATAATGCCTAGAATATGGCAAATGCTTAATAAATGTTACTAACAATTATCATAAGGGTAAATAAATCATCCACTACTTTTTCTTTCCTCTTCTTCCAGGGATTCAAATGCCCATATGTAAGTCACTGGATATTCTCTCATGGGTTACTGATATTTTGCTCATCTATCTTTTACTTATTTTTTTTTCAAATTGAGTGTTTTTTATCAATCTGTTTTCATTATCACTGACTCTATCTTCTTTTGCTGCTCAGTTGGCTTTGAACACCCTCAGTATGTTTTCAATTCATGTATTTTACTTGGAGATCCTAGAATTTCCATTCACTTCTTTTATAAGCAATTAATCTATCTGTTGATTTTAACTTGAGAGTTCTCTTTTTCTGCTAACTTAACTCTAGTATAATACTGACACTTTTTGTTGTCGTTGACTGCTATTTCTCTTCAGCAAAATTGCTCTGTTTCTTCACATTCCTAGAAAATTCCAAGAAAATTTCTCCACATTCCTAGAGAAAATTGTGTACTGGATATGTTAAATTGTAGATTCTGGCTTCAGCTATTCTCCTCTGAGGAGAGTTCACTTTTATCCTAATAAACAATTATTAATCGCACTGAAATTATGCATTCTTAGGTTTATACTCTTTAAGGGTGTTTTGTTTTCCTACATATTTTTCCTTAGTCTTATGGAAATTAGGAATTCTTAGTTGGGGAATCTTGTCTTTATTCCTAAGGCTTAATTCCTCTGGAGTTTCAATGGGAATTCCGAAGTTTTTACCCCATATCCGATTTAGTAGGATTCAAACCCGACTCTGCCCTCTACCGGCTGTGGTATGAGCAGCTCAAATTTCTGCTCAGCTCTTTCAGTTTTGCACTTAACTATTTTCTGCTGAGTTCTTTGAAAATTTTCCCAGTGCAAATGAAATGCAAGGGTTGTCAGCTGTGGGTTTGAGATATGTAAATTTGGGGGCTGCCCCAACTGTGGCTCTTGCCTTTTTAGGATTATTCTCTCCATTTCCAGCCACTATTTTAGCTGCAGCCTCTGTCTTCTATCACATTAAACTGGTAACCCTGCCGTTTACAACATGAGTTGTATTCCACAGTAATGCAGAGTGCCCCAAGGATAAAATCCATAAAACTAAGATCTCACACAATGCCATTTCCTCCCTTCGGAGTTCAAATGGCCTCGCATTTTTGCCTGCTTTTTGTCATTCTCTAGTACTGCAAGCAGTATTTTTTTATAATTTTTCCAGAGTTCTAAATTTTTATTTAAGGGGGGTTAATAGAAGGTACTTTATTTTAGCATTGTTGGAACTGGAATGCACTCATTCACTTTTGCTTTCTACCATTTTTAGGATGTCTCTGTTTTTTATCTGTTACAGTTCCTCCTTCTAGTATTTAAACATGGTATTTTAAAAAGTATTTGTCTTTTGGGGTACCCAGGTGCTTTAGTTAGTTAAGCAACAGACTCTTGGTTTCGGCTCAGGTCATGATGTCAAGGCCATGAGATTGGGCCACCGCATAGGCTCCATGTTCAATGAGGATTCTGCTCAACGCCTCTCTCAAATAGATAGATCGATGGTAGATAGATAGATAGATAGATAGATAGATAGATAGATAGATAGATAGATAGATAGATAAAATCTTTAAAAAAAAATATTACCTCTTGGGGTGCCTGGCTGGCTCAGTCAGTAGAGCATGCGAGTCTTGATTTCAGGCTCCTGAGTTCAAGACCCACACTGGACAGAGAGCTTACTTAAAAACAAACAAACAAGCAAACAAAAATACTATCTCTGGCATTTCTGGTGACTTAGTGGGTGAGGGTATAGCTTATACTTAATTCTTCAGATGAATAAAATTTTCCAAAAGTAGTTATTAAATGGTTCTCTTTGATAAATATTTTCCTCTAACTGGACTTAAATAACTTTTGGTAATGAGTTTGGTTTATATAAGTATCAATTTTTCTTACCACTAGAAAAAAGAATTCTATCTTTTTATTATGATCTAGCATCCTTTTAACTAGCTCCTAAAGAATGGGTTCCTAAGGGCTTTGGGTGGAGCAGTAAATTCACTTGCGGTATATCTGGGGTGTAGAAGTGGCTGACATCATGTTCAGGACTTATTC
The DNA here is from genome assembly GCA_002007465.1 of Ailurus styani. NCBI lineage: Eukaryota > Metazoa > Chordata > Mammalia > Carnivora > Ailuridae > Ailurus > Ailurus styani. The sequence continues at coordinate 697,553 of LNAC01000589.1, forward strand.
CTTGAAATCAGAGACAGCTGATCCTGCCTATAGATAATAATCTGGAAAGCAAGACAGAAGCAGGTTTAGGCTTTCAGAAAACCGGTGGCATTTTTGGCGGTGTCAAGCCAGGTTTCCTTTTATGCAAATTCTAGTTTGGCTTACGCTTTTCCATCAGTCTATGCTTCCCCAGTCACCCTCAGTAAACCTGGGCTTTGCCCCAGCTGTCTCCAACCTGCCAAATGTAAATCAGCTCAGGCTGCTAAAAAAAAAAAAAAAAAAAAAAAAAAAGCAACCACTAAGAAAAAGAGAAGAAACTCTTCAAAACTCTACCCCACTGATTTATGAGAAGCTATATAGACTCTTTCAAATTCCTTGTTATGTAAAAGAATGCATCAAACCTGCACCAAATAAAACCTACACTGAATAAAAGTTCAATTATTCAGACCAGAAGGGAAGCTCTTATCTCAGCTGTGATCTTAATTAGGATTGATTTGAAATCTAGCTAAGAGTTCTCCTTGACACAAGCAGAGAGTGAGAAAGGTCTGAAGGTGCAAAGAGGACTTGATGGGGGCTCGGAATCCCTTTCCACTTGCGATTAGCAGGGGAAAATGATCATAATTTTACCTCGTTCTGTTTTGTTTAGGATACATATGCACTCCGGTACCAAAATCTGGACTATACTACGTCACCTTGTTCCTTTCAAATGCAAGTCTGAATTAATATTCTTCAGAATTCTGTGCATTAACAGTGATTTGAGCTCTCATCCTATGTTTTCAGAGAACCCCTAAAGTCACATGTCACTGAACATGTTTTATATTTTCTAAGTAAAGGAATTGAAGAGCTATTTTGGAGATAATAGGAAATGAATTTATGATCACAAACATGCAGTCTGTGGTATCATTGGGAATCCTGGTTTTATCTTTTGTTTCACATTTTGTTTGTGATGATTCAGCTGTAGGTGCCCTAAAGTATATGAATGTGGGCATATGACTTTTAAATCCATCAGTTACATGTATATATACCACACATCAGGCTTTCCATCCATTAATTCATTAATATCTAGTAAAAAATCAATGCAGGGGACAAGGGGTAAGTTGGACAAAGCTAGATTTGGTTAGAAGGGATAGCTATTTATGATGATGGGAAATGTAAAGGGTTGTATTCAGTTTTCCAAATCAAATATTTTCCTCTTGATTTCACACTGGAACCAGATTTTGTCACTAAAGACTATTTCTCTTGTTAAGTCATGGCTCCTTTGAACAAGCATTCTTTAAATTGTGGTGGCAGTGGGGAATTTGGAATAAGAAGGTGACCACTTTCATTTTTGACATGTTTGAGTTATCTGTAGGCACTCAGATGTGTATGTCAGGTGGATCTATCATCCAGACTAGGGGGACAGATTGAGGATAGAGACTTTTGTTCAGAGGGTCTGCCTATACAAGGCAGCAGAAACCACAGGTACTGATATAATTGATTAAGGAGAGATTTAAAAGGAAGGTGAATTGATTAAAGCAAGCCTATGAAACAGATAATATTATTATATTTTCAAGAGAAAAATTAGTCTCATGGTATTTACTCAGTTTTTATATGATCAGTAAGTCGTGAAGCCAGAATTAGAAACAAGTTCTTCTCTTAATCCAAAAATATTTTTTAAAGATTTATTTATTTATTTTTAGATGGAGAGAGAGAGAGAGAGAGAGAGAGAGAGAGAGAGAGAGAGAGAG
>LNAC01000589.1:702656-741603 GCA_002007465.1 Ailurus styani
TCTGGCCCTGGGCTCTTGTTCGTTGGGAGATTTTTGATGACTGCTTCAATCTCCTTACTGGTGATGGGTCTATTCAGGTCTTCAGTTTCTTCCTGGTTCAGTTTTGGTAGTTTATATTTCTCTAAGAATGCATCCATTTCTTCCAGATTGTCAAATTTGCTGGTGTAGAGTTGCTCATAATATGTTCTTAGAATTGTTTGTATTTCTTTGGTGTTGGTTGTGATCTCTCCTCTTTCATTCATGATTTTATTAATTTGAGTCCTTTCTCTTTTCTTTTGGATAAGTCTGGCCAGGGGTTTATCAATCTTATTAATTCTTTCAAAGAACCAGCTCCTAGTTTCATTGATTTGTTCCACTGTTCTTTTGGTTTCTATTTCATTGATTTCTGCTCTGATCTTTATGATTTCTCTTCTCCTGCTGGGTGTAGCCTTTCTTTGCTGTTCTTTCTCTAGCTTTTGTAGGTGTAGAGTTAGGTTGTGTACTTGAGACCTTTCTTGTTTCTTGAGAAAGGCTTGTATTGCTATATACTTTCCTCTTAGGACTGCTTTTGCTGTATCCCAAAGATTTTGAACAGTTGTGTTTTCATTTTCATTTGTTTCCATGAATTTTTTTAATTCTTCTTTAATTTCCTGGTTGACCCATAACGGTCACTTCTTCTAAGAAAAATTCACTTATCACAGAAGCCACTGTTGATGTCCGAAGTACTTTCTTCAACATTTTTTGTTTGTTTGTTTTCTTCAGCATTTTTTACAGCACGCCATACTATGTATCATTTTGCATGGGCATGTCCTCCCCACCCCCCCAAGAGAAAGATATAGTGCAATCTTAAAAAAGAAGAACATCTCTGAATGGCTAGCTCATTGATTAAATTCAGGTATTGAGCATCATTTATTATATCAATAATAAAAATAGAAATTATTCCATAATTGATAAAAACATAAAACTTTCTTAATTATCTGGCAGAGTGGGGTTCTAGGTAGAGGTTCAGGTTTGGGGATCAGGAAACTTTAGCTCCAACTTAGAAACTTTGACAGAGCAAATCCCACCTATCCTGAGTCTCAACTCTGCACAATCATAAAATTCAAATAAGATCCCTTGGGTGACTTACAGAAGGAAAACCAATCACTCTCCAACTGCACTGTCATTTTTGAAATGATACTCCTTTTGAATGCAGCAAATCTTGGAGCCTGTAATAGACTTTAGACTCTTCAGCCTTTCTTCATGGTAACGGGGTGGCAGTAGCTTAGAGAAACTTCTAATCTTGGCAAATACTTATTAAAATAAAAGGTCTCTGAGAGCCCCTGGAGGAAAACTTTATCAAGAAACCAATTAGTTGAGGTCCAACCCTTGACTCTCTCTGTTCAGAACTTGAAAACTACTACCTTACTTCCTATTTTATTTTCTTAACCTGTAATTAATTACTGTCCATTATGAATTCCCAGACCACAGGAAGCATTTATCTGCAACATTAGGTCACTTGGAAGAAGGATTAAATCTGTGAAGGGGGGATGCTAGGTGATTAAAGAATCTCAGGACAAAACATCCTAACTCCAGAAACAGTTCTCTGATTTGGGAAATAATCAAAGACATCCTGTCATCCGCCCATAGAGAACCCTTTTATCATGATTCTGTGGGTCAGCTGAGAAGAGCAGGTATTCCTGAAACAAGTGTCACTACCAAGACTGGATTCTGACTATGCAGCCATCAAAAGAAACGAAATCTTGCCGTTTGCAACGACATGGATGGAACTGGAGGGTATTATGCTGAGCAAAATAAGTCAATCAGAGAAAGACAATTATCCTATGATCTCTCTGATATGAGGAACTTGAGGGGCAGGAAGGGGGGTCGTGGGGGGTAGGGAGGGAAAAATAATGAAACAAGATGGGATGGGGAAGGAGACAAACCATAAGAGACTCCTAATCTCACAAAACAAACTGAGGGTTACTGGGGGTGGGAGGGTAGGGATAGGGTGGATGGGTTATGGCCATTGGGGAGGGTTTGTGCTTTGGTGAATGCTGTGAAAGATGTAAGCCTGATGATTCGCAGACCTGTACCCCTTGGGCAAAGAATAAAAATAAAATTAAAAAAAAAAGACTGGATTCTGAGTGGTGGGGAGGTTGTCAGGTTGTCAGGTTTTTTGATTCTGAAATGTGTCTGACCCTCTCCCACCAAAAAAGAACTAAATAAAGACAGATGCACTTAAAAATCTAGGATTATGATAAATCAGACCAATCTTTGTTAAATAGAGAATTTTATTCAAATTTGGTTGTTGAATCTTGGCATCTTAAAATCTTTAGGTTTTAGAGTCTTTATTATTTATTACCTACCTTACATGAAAACCAGGCTATTGATATGCATTATTTCATTTAATGCCTACCATGAGGTTAATATTACCATCCTGTATTTAAGAAGAGAAAAAAAGGAGCAGAGAAGTTTTTTTTTTTTAAAATCACAGATTATGGTAGAGATTTGATTTGAACCTATGATCTGTTACTTCCAAAATATATATTCATTCTACTATACCTTATTTTTACAAATACATACTAGTTAATACATAAATCACTTGTGTCATACAAAACATTAATGCTACAGAAGAAAGGGCAGGCTGGAACGGGGCTGGGGGAGGGAGTTCTTTCCCAGACATCAGCGAATACTGCCCGCACTAGGTGGAGAAAGCTAATGCTCAGAAAAATGAACTGGGAAAAGTTCGTGTCACTTCAAACCAATCCTTACTTCCAGTTTAGTCCTCCCTTTCTCCAACGTATTCAGTAGATGTTTAGATGTGTTCCACTGCTTTAAGTCTCTGAGATCTTCATAGGATGACCAAATGAGCATAACACTTGCAGGCCAGTGTCCCAGGAAAGCACAATGGGGATCAGTTGGTGAAATAGAGAGTTGAAGTTGAAGCCACATTGTCTTTCTGGCTATAAATCATAATGTTACTTGGTATTTATTTGTATGTTTATTTATTTTTTTAGAGAGTGTGCATGTGTGTGAGAGCAGGGGGTGGGGTAGGAGGGACAAAGGGAAAGGGAGAAGGAGAAAATCCTAAGCAGGCTCCATGTTTAGTGCAGAGACTGACACTGGACTTGATCCCATGACTTTAAGACCATGAGCTGAGCCAAAATCAAGAGTTGGATGCTTTAACTGACTGAGCTACACAGATGCCCCTGATACCTGGTATTTAAATAGCACTCGCTCCTATATGTACTTGTTGAATGACTGAATGATTTAAAGAATAAATATTTTTGCCTCCTCCCCCCTTCTCCCAAGTACATTAACTGAGTACCTACTCTGTGCTGTGACTATAATAACTATAATAAGATCATATCCTATTCTCAGTGACAAAACAATCTAATAAGAAAGGGCAATGTGAAGGATTTTCGTCTCAGATTCAACTTATAAGAAAAAGAATGATTCAGAGGGAAGTTAAGAACAGGGAATGATCTGGACAGTATACTCACAGGATCCTAAATAAACTCTTAGCTCAATATTTCAGGAGCATTATCCCCATTTTTGAGGTGAGGTGATAGAGGCACAGAATCTAAAAAAATCCTCCTAGCTGATAAAGAAAGACTAAAAACCCACCATCTGCCTTCTATGACATTGCTACATATTCTTTCTCAAAGATTAGAAAATATAAAAACAAAAGTATAAATAAAGTATCCTGTTAAAATATCTTATGGAGCAATGAACACATAATACCAGCTCATATCTGGTTAAAATATTCAAAGATGATCAAGTTTGAAATATGAATTATGACTCAAACAAATCTATGAACACTGGGATAATTTAGAACTTTAGCATTAAAGATTTTTTCACTAAAAGCAAAACTCTTTCCCTGTTTGCAGATTTTACCTCTTCCCCCACTACAGCCAGAAGGGACACTTGATCATCTTATGAAGATATTGGTATTCGTTCACACTCTGGTGATAAGACTGAAACCTTGGTGTCCGCTTGCTCCTGGCAGTAATCCCCACCTCAGGAGTTCAGTCCTGAGAATTTTCTAGCTTTGTAGCGGAAAAAGATGGAGTGCTTCTTTGAGAAAATCAGGGTTCTTGGAACTCTATAAGACTTTCAATTCATTTTCATAGTAGATATCATGAGCCTGACCCCACCTCCTGGACAACTCCACCTCTCTTGCAATGAAAATTACTTATTTCCTTTTTCATAAGGCATGAAATGGACAGAGTATGTCAATAAATATTTATTCATGTTCTAGATATTTCATCTTGTGGCTCTCACACGCAAAGAAAGAGGAAAAGAGAAATAATTCCTGCTTTTAGGAAACTTTCCTCTGGGAGCCTGGGTGGCTCAGTGGGTTAAAGCCTCTGCTTTCAGCTCAGGTCATGATCTCAGGGTCCTGGGATCGAGGCCCGCATCGGGCTCTCTGCTCGGCGGGGAGCCTGCTTCCTCCTCTCTCTCTGCCTCTCTGCCTACTTGTGATCTCTCTCTCTCTGTGTCAAATAAAGAAATAAAAAATAAAAAAATTAAAAAAAAAAAAAAGGAAACTTTCCTCTGGCAAGCAATAATGTGTAAACTCCTTGAGGATAAGGAATGAATCTTTCATTTCCATATCTCCAGTGCCTAATAGTCTGGGCTCAATAATTGCTTATTGAATAAATGAACAAATTATTCAATGCACATTCATTTGACATTATTTGACTTTATATCATTATTCATTCATTTGACAAATATTTATTGAATTCTGTTTGGTAAAGATAATGGCAAAGTCATAACAGTGGAAGACAAGGAGTAAGCTGGGGGGTGGGCTTATACGGGAAGAATTTACCAGCATTTTCTTGAGGAAGCAGAAAAACAGACATTAAAGGAGGGAATAGATGTGACACGGAAGGAAGGAATATTTCATATCATACACGAAGAGCCAGTTTATACAGTTTTATAAATGAAGGAAAATGTTCCTCTCTGGTTCTAGGAGGCATTTTAAACCATTCCGTTGGTAGTTAATACTACTTGCATTTGTTTCCCCATTAATATTTTGTTCTATCTTATTTCTTTGAACTGCTTTATTATCCAGATTATTTAGCTTCTCTTCCTCAGAAACATATAGTCTTTATTATTTACAGTGACTATTGGGAGTGTCTTCACCATTCATGTTTATAGGTAAGGGGTGATAAGCTATAAAGAAAAATATGAGGGGCACCTCAGTGGCTCAATATGTTAAGTGTCTGACTCTTGATTTCAGTTTGGGTCATGATCTCAGGGTCATGAGATTGAGCCCCAGGTTGGGCTCTGTACTGGATGTGGAACCTGCCTAAGATCCTGTCTCTCTCCCTCTCCCCCCCACCAACAAAACAAAACAAAACAAAACAAAACAAAACAAAACACAAATTAACGTTTTAATAACGAAATGTCCCACCACATACCTGTCCCATCAAACCCTATCTTTAATCTTTAATTTCTTCCCATTGCCAAAACCTCTACCTTTTTTTCGTATTCACATAGTGGAGCGCCTGAGCTTCCTTATCAAGGCTTACATTATCTACATTCTTTCCTGACAGACCATGATCAAACACTTCTCTCTAAGAAGACATCTCTGGCTTTAAACCCAGTCTGAATTAGGTATTCCTCATCCTTTGACGCTTGTACTAATATCAAAAGTTCACACTTTAGACGTAGGTGAATCGAAGGTCTCAACAAAGACCAACATGCCAACAAAATCTATCTTTTTTTTTTCTCCCCTCTGCCACAATGTTAAAGTCACTGTGGAGAAAAATTCTTCATATTTGGGTTCTGGTCCACCATCTCTGAGAGAAAAAAAAATGGTCTTCTTTGAACTTGCTTTAACAAAAGCAACCCTGAATGCTTACACTGGCCAGGGCCTGAGTTAAGTGGTTACCCTTGGAAGCAGTGAAATTAATGGACAGAAAATGGAGAAGGTGATGATTTCTCAAGAGCATATTGAAGGGGGGTGCAGGGTACAATCACCCAGAAGAAAGAATAAGTTAAACAATTAGAGGGTGCTAGATGGATGAAGGGAGAATAATCTTGAAAGTGGTAGACAACCCTACTTGAAGCACCACCCCCACACACACACATCTCAGCCCTGATAACCTTAGTAATCCACAAAAGAGGGGCTTCTTCCTATAGAGCTGTTCAGTTGGCCATTAACAAGAGGTCTTTGCTGAAATGATGGATTTGGGATTAAATTAAATCTTAATTTCTGTTGGGAAGTTCTAGACAGTACTTACAGAACTGATCTTTCCTGAACAACTACCTTGATGCAAACATTTAACCAGAGTGTTGTGGACCTTATATTATCTCACTTAATTGGGACAACAATCTGGAACTGTCATCCTCTTTCTGTTTCACAGATGAAGAAATAGTCTGTGATATTAAGTAACCTGCTCAGAAGTCTCACAGATGGTAAATGGTCAAGGAAGGACTGGATCCTGGGTCTGTATTTGTGACAGCCCTTCCATTATATCACGGAGGTTGCTTTCCCCATCTTCTGTTTGGTTTGTAGGTACCGTTCCAGCTTTCCATCTGGCGATAGACCTACCCTTTTCTGTCAGTTCTTATATATAAACCTTTCTGACTCTAAAAAACTGATGCAGAAAATGAGCCCCTTTTCTGCCAAGTGAGGCTTCTTTCTCTGATGTTCACACTATCTGGTGAAACAGCCATGCTAATAATATGCTGAAATCACATAATACTGGAAAGCCTAGTTGTTGCTTTTCCTGAGGGGACTGACATGGAGGTGTACACAGGCAATCAGCTCTTAGGCAGAATTTTGACTTTATTACCGAGATGTGCTGGTAATAATTTGAAGGCTTGTTTACATGGTCTGTTGCCTACTTGTGTGAACTATTGACCATCTGTGCGTGTTGCCTAGGCAATGGATTGGGAATGAGGAATCCAAGATTTATTTGTACTGGTCATAAGCAGAAAAGGGACTCTTCCAAGCAAAGGTTTGATAAAAATAAATCAGCCTCAAACTGATTCTCTAGACACAAATTACTTAGGGGAGAGAGAAGTGGCTGATGGAAGGTTTTGCTAATACTGTAATTTTTATGAATTTGTTGTCCTTTAAAATAAAGCATAAACACCTGACAGACAAGAAATGAGATACACAATGAGTTATAAACACAAATGAGTCCATAAAATATTTACCTGTAGTGAAGTAGATTTGATACTATTTGACAATAAATATATACAAATATAGCACTCCACCACAACCAGAATTGTTGTTTAATTTGTCACTTGAAAAAATTCTTTTTTGAAATAAACCATTGTTGAGTCTTCATAGGGACCTGCAAATGTGTTTGCATTTGTGCTACTATTGCAGGCTTCTCCAGATGCCAGTATCTTAACCATAGGGGGAGATACGCTCGAATCTCTCCTTGTTATTTAGGGTTATAATGGTCACAGTTTTTACAATTTAGAAGCAGTTCTAATGGTGCATATTTAAGAGTAATTATAGCTATTCCATAGGATTGTTGTGGAGGTAAAACAGATAGTGAGAGATCTGAATCAAGTTAGCAGTGAGGCTGGCATGAGAGAGCACATTATGAGCTAATAAATGTCTCTAGCTGATGGTCCAGCATTTGGGTCTCAGTTAATGTTAATTCCCTACACTCTGGAGCCTCTAACCACAGGGTTTAAGAGCACTGGACTCAGAGTGTCTGGCCCAGATTCTCAGTTCTTCTATTCCTTAGCTATGTGATCATGGGAACATTACTTCCCATTGCCTCGGATTCCTGGCCTACAGGATAATAGTACCTACTCTGTAAGATAATTAGTGGAGGGAGAGAGAGGGGAGGGGAGGGAGAGGGAGATTGTGTTTGCAGAGTCATATATGTTGCATGTCATTCATATTCCAAATGACTTAATGCCACTATGGGAGCCACTGTAATCCCCCAGGCTCCAGTCTCCTTTTGATAGAAGCACCAGTATGTATAGAAATGTATACACGTTGGCCATCTTTTCTACTCTAGGAGAGTCAATACTGTCAATTCTTGCCTTCTTTCTAAACAAAGTCTTGACAAACCCCTCAGAATTCTTTTTTTTGGAAGATTTTATTTATTTATTTGAGAGAGAGAGAGAGAATGAGAGAAGAGAGGGTCAGAGGGAGAAGCAGACTCCCCATAGAGCTGGGAGCCCGATGCAGGACTCGATCCCGGAACTCTGGGATCATGATCGGAGCTGAAGGCAGTCGCTTAACCAACTGAGCCACCCAGGCGCCCTCAGAATTCTTTTCAACACATATTCTAGACAGCACTACTAATCCAGTCCAGTGTCTGAGATGTAACCAATTTGCCAACCCTGGGCTGACATAATGCTGAATTGCAGCTCAGACACAGAGTTAAGCTAGAGGGAGGACAGAAGGTCAACTAAGGTGGTCAGAAAGAGGACCAAGACTGGTCACTATTGCCTGCAAAGTGTGCTAAACTCATTTCCTGTCATTCTTCATTAACCCAGCATTGTGATTTACACAACCTTAAATTAGCTAATTTTGGAAATTTATCAATGCAAAAGCTAACATAATAAAAGTTTCGGGTTCCATAAAAATGACAGTAGAATTTATCTGTGCAACCTGGGGTATGGAGGAGAGAAAATGCAGCGAATGTCATCAGGCAGTTATTCTTCACAAGTGGGGAAAGATTATGAAATTTATTGTTTCACTTACAGGAAGGTTGATTAACCCTCAATGCAGGTAGTGACTGGATAAATGCTGGGTTTATTTTTAAGTGAATGGGACGCGATGCAGTCCCTTTAGCTATGGTCCTTGATTTGAACAGGTTGTGATGGGAAAAGTCTGTCACCCTGACTCCCCAAGAAAATTCTTAGCCTAATGTAAAAAACAAATGTTTTCTGAAGGGAAATTGTAAAGTGGAAAGAGAGAATCTCTAATACGTTCTTCTGACTGACTGAGGAAAACAGCAACCCACCATATTTCCTCCTTTGGACTTTTTCCTGTTGAGCATTTGTCCTTTAGCAAGTCCACTTCCTGTTGCTTCTCTTGAAGCAAAACAATAAGTGAGAAAAATTGTCACTCAGTACTCTGCGTAAAGTGGAAAACTGTGGGACAATCTCTTTGGGCAACTCTTGCTTATTTACATTTTATAGTATCAACTACTTCATACTGTTTTCTTGACCACAGTATGCCCCCAACTCTTTGATTTTAATTGATTGAACCATCCTTTGGCACTTGATATAATTTAGAAAAATATTGCCTTCTCTCTTATAGGTATCTTGAATACAGACTGGGAGATGATATGGTCAGAGGGAATCTGTGCTTATGTGTGGAATTAAAATTCATGCATTTTGGAGTTGAGGGAAGCTATCTTCTACCAGGACATGACCTCTGTAGCAGAGAAAAAGGTTCTGTAAAGAGGGGAGGGTGAGAGAGAGGGGGGGATGGGAGAGACAGAGAGAAGGGAGAAGGAGGGAGAGAAGGAGAGAGAGTAGGGAGGAAGGAGGGAGGGAGGGAGAGAATGTAGAAGAGGGAAGAAGGGAGAAAAAAAAGGGAGAGAGTGAGATGGGGGAGGGAGAGAGAAAGAGAAAGAGGGGGAGGGAAGGAAAGAGAGAGAAACCAGAGGGAAACCGGGAGAAGCGGAAATGAGGAAAATAAAGAAGCTAAGAAGCTAAGTAGCCATATCCTGGATTTCTGAAAGTTTTAATATTCTGGGATCTGGAAACTTCTGAAGATCTGGCTGCATGGTTTAGTCACGAAGATAGGTCAGAGTAAATCTAACGGAGGCAAACACTGCTTGTTAAGGTGATTATTTGATAGGTTTATTTTTTCCCTCTTGCCTCACGTTAGTAGCTGTCAGCTCTGAACATGCAACAGTTTACTTTGTTGTTTTTATCCCCATCATCTCTAACCTTTACACATTAATTCCACTGCCAATGAGAGATGTTCCTCAAGCCTCAATTAACACGTCAAAGCAATTTCTTCACCTTCTGATCAGGGGTTGATAGTCTTTACCTGGACGATTCATTATTGTCCCACCCTTTTTAGTCTAAGTCAAGAGGTAGCATAAGAAGGACACTGAGTCTTTCCATATTCTCTTCCTATAAATCATTCCTCTTCACGATTAAGCTGCTCTTTCTAAGCATTATGAATAATCCTTACAAGAGCCATAGGGTAGATTTATTATTTCCATTTGCAGATGGGCAAGCTAAAGCTAAGAAAATTAAAATGGCATATCCAATACAAAAAATTGGTACATTGAAGGGCTGGAATTTTAATTGAGGGCTGCCAGTCTCCAAAGCCAAAACTCTTTTTAGAATACTATACTGCCTCTTAATCTTCCTCAGTATCAAGAACTTCATCCTGGATTCTTTGTTTACCTTATTTCTATGGGATTTTATAATACTCAATGCCAAGAATGATGTTAAGCACTTTTGCATTTCATTCTTCACTGCAATCCTAAAATGAATACATTTATTCACATTTTAAAGATAGGGAAACTGAGTCTTAGAGAGATTTATAAACTTGGTAAGGCCACAACATTTATGCAGTATAATGTAGAACCTCACACACAGATCTGTCTGACTGCTGTTCTTGTGCTGGATCTTTACTTTTCTCAGGCATAATTAGCATATGTCAAACTGGAACACTTGCCCCAGCCTCATGCTGCCCTCAACATCAGATGCTCTGATGCACTAATTTTTTGAAATAGAAAGGAGAGTGGGGAGAGAAAGAGAGAGAAAGAAAGTGAGAGAGAGAGAAAATCTCAACTCAACTTCCTTGCAAAAGGAAACAAAACAAAACAACAACAAAAAAACAACAAAAAAAAAAAGATTACAAAAGGAACAAAGGACTCATACAATTAACAAGAAACCTCTCAGGTCTATGCTATCCCTGACACAGAGAAAACTAGCTTGGCTGACTCTGTATCATACCTCTTTCTTAAGTGCCACGTACTTCAACTCCCATGCTACCTTATAGCTCAGTTTCTGATTTTTATTCCTTCCATACTGTTGATGTTCTTTTCTACCTGATGACATTTGTCCTGCAGGTCACTGGAAAATGGATGCATGCACTGGGATCTTTCTTTCTGTTTTCCTGTCTTTCCTGTCCTTTCAATTACTACTGTTTGGTCTCCATTCTAAAGCCCATAGTCTACCTGGTTCAAAAGTTTACTTCTGCCTCACCCAACTTCTTATAGGTACATGGCCAGCTCATGTCCCCTTGCGTAAACCAATATTTATTAAGGTTAGTGTCTGAACAATTTATCCTACCTAAGAAATACTCATACTGAATCTGAAGCTTTTCTCGGAGATGCAATTGCCCTTCTTTAATAGCTGTGATAGCTCCCACTAGACCTCTCTGTGTTTCTGAGGATACTTCAGAACAGAGCTGGTTATCAACTGGCCCCTCAACATACTTCACCCAGTCCCCTCCCTACCTGATTCTTGAAACAGCTCCTTGACAAGAAAGGCTGCGTAGTTATTCTAAGCTCAGTCCTAGCCTGGCTTCAATAACGATCTGTTACTAGGAAACTTCTGTATGTTTTCATGAGTCCTGAGATGCTTATTTAATCACTGCCTACACAGAGCACAAGATCTGTTGGGAATAATGAAGGATCATTCTTATTATAAACTCGAATTTACTTCTATCCCACCAATGGCATCAACTTTCAGCAGGGCAAGTTCTGATCCTGAGAAGCCAAAGGTAGTGAACAAAGGTTACTTCCATTTAAGATGTGAAGGCAGGCATATGTCATTGCTTTTTGTTTTTTCTAGTGTGGGGTGAGGGATAGAAAATGTCAGTCAACAGTCATATGAAAATGATTCAATCCCTTTAAGAACATAATTTGCTTGGTTGCCTATCACTTGCCCAGTTAGAGTTAGAAGATTCTCTTTCTGAGATGGAAAATGCTGAGGAAGTGAAGGGAAAAAGAGCAACCCTCACACAGACTGGCTAAGTGACTGAAGGAAGCGAAGACGAGGGAGGGTGAGGAAAGGGGGCAGCAGCTCTCTCAGAAGCAGCAGTATGTGAAATTACTCCCGTAAAAGAAATAATAAACCAGCAGTGCAAGTTAAATAGATGACATTTGGTTATTGAAAAGTGCACCTCTTCCCAGCTCCTAATGCACTTTAATATTTCTAATAGGACACAGTGGAACAACTCTCATTTTGGATGTTTTGTAATAAATATTCGTGTTCTCCTGATTTATCTTTTGTTTAGGGATTTCTAAGTCTTTTGTTCAATTGTAGTTAAAGTTACCAAATTTTCCTTCTTGCAGGAAAAACAACAACAACAACAATGGGAATTATAGTGATATTTGTGGGAAGGGCTCTATCCAGCAGTTCAAGGATACCATCAGAATTCTGTCTCTCATTCTTGGCTCTGTGGCCTCTGCTTGGATTCTCTGAAGGAGATTCTGTCCTGTGGTGGGAACACCTTGAACCCCAGCAGCTGCAGTCCTAAGTGCTCCTCAACACTCAGGAGCATGGAGGTGGTCCATCCATCCACCTGTCTTCAAAGGAGCTGTTAATGGCTGACCTGGGGCAAACCTTCTTTCCCAAGAAGAAATGTGGAATACCCCTTGATTAACAGTCATAGCAGAATCGTAGGGAGGGGAAGAAAAGTTGCCAAAGAGTAGCAGTCCAGGACACGTTATTTTCTGAAGAATTCTTCCCCAATAAACCCTCATTCTCTTGAGTCTAGTCTCTCCTTCCTCATAGAGATCTATGCCACATAGCGCACATCACTGAACTCAAGAGGTTGTTACTGTGTTTCTCCATCTGAATGTCTTTGCTCGTACTGTTGTCTATACAGGAAAAGATCTCCCCTTGTCCTATTTTCATGAGACCTCCCCTAAGAAAACACCCCTACTTAACAGCCTGGAACACCCAATTTGTGCTTAACATAGGATATTTTGAGTTTATTGACCTTTCATGTCATCCTGAGTTTCCCAATGGTACTATACATTTTGGCTACATCATCCACCGCACCCAACACACTGCAGGCTACATACACTGAGTCGATGAAGACCATACATTTTGAATCAATTATTTAGTGATCCATCAGTGGAGGCTAATAATACTAATCTGGTATGCCTGGTGTGAGCAAATGTCTTTAAAGCACTTACCATTTAGTACATACACAACTAAAAATCTTACACACACGCATTCAATTTTGTATGACAAATTATTTAAGAACAAGGCATTGGGCACTCAGTATATGCATTTACTGACTGATTCTAATACACAGGTTCTGCTGCTTTTACCACGTTTCTCATGGTGATAACATATAGGATGACTGCACCACAATATATCTTTTCCGAATGTCATTCCTCAAAATGAGTGGAAGTCTCCACATTTTATTTGATTTTTGAATATACGCATTGAGGTTATAGGAAATATTTGGAAGTACATTAAATAAACATAGGCAAGCAATATATGCAAATTTGTCCTGCAGTCCTCCTTCTGGTTCCAGTCTTTGGAGACTAATTTAAGATTCCTGTGCAGTTGTCTGTGGAACTATTTGCTCTCCTCATCCTTCTGTGGTGCCCATAAGGAAATGACCAGCTGCAACATTTTGTAAAGAAATGCATCTTCAAAGTTAGGATGACTAATTTACATTTTCAAAGGCTTGCTGCAAGGAGAAAAATGTTCATGGGTCTTGTTCCACTGTTTGTTTGAAAGGTGAGAATATCAGCATGCTGGCCCCTCTGAGTTTTTGCTTTTAATTTATGGATCACTCTGTCCATAAATTATATTTATGGATTGCTCATCTTATTCTTATTTGAAAAATTGAGAATCCTGTAAAATCCATCGGGTTTAACCTAGCAAAAATTGTACAGATTATATATACATGAATACATTATACATATGTGCTTATATATGTATATTTGTATGTATGTATATATATGCAATATAAGGTATATAAAATTTCTGGCACAGAAATCAATGTCATCGTCAAAAGCTTCTTAATGAGAAAGGTCCCTGCAAGGTTCAGGGCTGTTTTTGTTTGTTTGTTTTGTTTGAATGTCAGTTGTAAAATTAGGATAATCATACATCTCTTCCTGAATTTTCTGAGGGGAGAGAGTAAATGAGGTAATGCATGTCTGGTACTTCAAAAGCACTCTGTAAAAGATTGCAATAATGGCAGTGGTGATTCCAGATGTTGCACCTACAATATGACACACCACAAAGATTTTTTTAGGAACATTATAAGGTTCTCTGACATCCATCAAAAAAGTTTCATGACAAATTACATGAAGGTACTAAATCCAAGGAAAAACCAATGTTAAAACTAGAAAAAGCATAGTCTAACATCTTTATTTATAGGAGTTTAATCTGAGTATCAATAACATAGTTACTGGCATGCATGGCTCTAGAGTCTCAGTTCCATGAATTATATCACATTGAAAAATGTGGGTTTCTACCTTCCCCCCAAACCCTCTAAGAGATTCTTCCGATAAGGTTGAAGCTGTGACAACACAGATGGAGTCAGTACAGACAAAACCACAGGGAGAAGGAAGAAGTGTAGAGACAATGAACCAGTTAGCATGCTCTTTGCACTGTGCAGTGTTGAATACTTGGCTGCACATACTCGCTGTGACCATAGGGAATACATTCATTTTTGAAATTTAAGCCAACTTAATATGTGACTGATGAAATGTATTTCATGGATTACTAAGTGTTTTCTACCCCAGTGGTTTTGGGAAAATTTCAGAATGTGCCTTTTAAAAAATCCATCTTCCCCAATTATAGAGAAGTAAATCTTGGTTTTCAGAGGAGTTTGAAGAATAATATACATACATATATATATATATATATATATATATATATATATATATATATATATATATATTACATATACACACACACGCATACCATAAAGGTGTGTGCTTATGGAAAATGCCTAGAAACATGGCCCCTCAGTAGCAATGAAACATACCAGTATCCTGACAATTCCAGACCTGCAAGGAGGGTCACTGTGATTGACCGATTGAGTACCAAAATGCCCCAATGTTCCAACCCACGACATTTTGCAAAGTGAGTTGCATATTCCCATACATTTCTAGTCCCACCACTACCGGTGGGATTTATTGCCACACTCTTCAGTCCCATTAAAAATCCTTTTGTCACTTGATCAGGAGGAGGCAATAGAAGTGATAGTGGCCCAGTTTTGAACTTGGGTCTCAAGAGAACTTTTCTTATTCTATTCTGACTCTATGACTGAATCTGACATGAGATAAGCCTGAGCAGGTTTACTAGAGAATGCGGGCCCACTTGGAGCAAAACAAAATTGTCTCACCTGGGACCATCCTAACCTAGTAGCAAATAAAATAATAATAATAGTAATAATAATAATAATAATAATAATAATAATAATAATACACTGAAAAGGGATTCCTTTCTTGAGAGGCACAGAGAAGGGAAAAGCTATCATCCGCTCAAGGATTTGGAAAGATTTCTGAGAAAGGTAACCTAGGATATAGGATATCACCAGTCACAGAAGGCCATTTCAGAGAGAATTAAAAATATGTATAATGACACCAGTAAACATAGTATATTCAGGAAATGGCAAGATTGTGATTATATGGTTGGAGTGTCTCGGGGCAAAATTCTGAAATTTTTAACATGACATGCCAAAAATTTGGATATAACCTATAGGCAATGAAAAATCAAGAGAAATGGTGGGGATACAGTATGTATTATTTAAATCTGATGTCAGTGGATACAAAATCTAGTTTGGGAAGAATAAATGTCCCTAGATATACAGAAATTAGAACTCGGAAAAATGGTGATAATAATCCTGATAGAGCCATTTAACGAGGACCCTACCTCAAGTTAGAGAGGGAACCAAGACAAACTCTTTTAAGACTTCAGGAATACATATTCTTTCTGTAGCTTTATTTTTTATTATTTTTTTTATTCTTTGCCCCAGCGGTACAGGATTTCTGTAGCTTTGAAAAGGGATGAGTGTTCTGGAAAGTACACCAGAACACCTTGTCCACCTGCCCATGTATGAATCATGCTCTAATTGCTAGGCATTCTTTACTTTGAAAATGACATTCTTGAACTTATCACGAATAAATCATACATGTTGACTTCCCTTAAAAGTAGTGTAGGTCTGTATGTACTGACCTAAATATGCTTTCCCCCTTCTTTCACATTGTGACAAAGCAATGCCTCTTTATGAAATGCCTAAATAAGAATTTAGTTGCAGCCAGGAACAGGGACTGAATTTAACTAGGACACCTAGGAACTGAATCCTTCACTGTAAACTGCACTGGGCACTGACCATGGACAACTTTAATAGTACCATTGAGGCAGTATCCTCCAGTCTTTTTGACACGAGTTACTAGATGAGTATCTGATCCAATTAGGGATAGTTGAGCATTGGTGGTTCAGTGGTAGAATTCTCGCCTGCCAGTTAGGGATAGTTGACTTTTTTCCACTGCACAGCTGACAAGCTGCGGACAACAGAGACTGTACCTTTCCTTGAAATTCAAGATAGAATTGTTGCATGAGCAAATGGATCAATTTTCAAGCTCTAACCTTGTGCAGTAAACATTTTTAAAAAAGTGCTGCTGGCCACTTTAAGCAGTACCTCTTCCCTATCCCCTTGGCATTTCTTCCATCATCCCACCTCACATGTCCTGTTTCTTCCATGATGAATTGAGCAGTCAAAATGCCTCAGCCTATTTCTCTGTTTATTATGGAGACTCCCCGGTACTTGACAAAATGCACTGGTGAAGCTCTGATGACCTCAGTAGGCCTCCCTTTCTGCTTACATGCTCTCTCATACACAGACAAATGGTGTTAAAGGGTAGTGATGAAGTGAGTGACTTTCCCTGAATGATGGTCCTGTGAAGAAAGGGAGAATTTCACAGAGAGCAAGGAAGACATGCCAGCAGAACTTAGAGAAGCTGTTCAGCACACCTGGGTACAGAGGCAAATGTAAAAACTAATGGAGGGTTTGTAAAGGGATGCACATTTACCAGGAAGAGCACAGGAACAGAAGTGAGGTGCCTAGGGGGAAGGCTGTGTGTTTTGTTTAGTAAAGGTTAGGGCAGAGAAGAACACAAGCTCCCGAGCTGTTTTTATTGTTTTGTTTTGAAAAGGGATAGGGGGCTGGAACTAAGATTGAGAGGATTGCAGTGTGTAGGGACCCTTTTCCTTTCAATGGTCATTGCTTCCTTATTTTCCTTGGTGAACCATCCTTTTCGTACTCTGAAAGCATCTGTTGAGTTAGGGACGTGGTGTTCCCCCTGCTCTCCATTCCAGGGGTTAAAATGTAGCTCAAGAGTGTCAGTCAGAGCATCCCATCATGCCAGGCAACAATTTGGGGGGGAGGGTGTAGATACAACCCATTGATCTAGGACAATGAAATGAGGTCCAATTCCAAATCTTTTGTTAGAATTGTCAGGAAAGAAAACATCTCTTTCTGTTGAACTTAAAACTATCTGCTCTATGTCTGTAGCTGCCTGGGATCACTGTGCCTGGGAACCTGCTTCAAAATGAAGCTATCACAAGAAAAAAGCAGAGTGGAAAGATGCTAATAAAATTTTCTGAGCCTCTGGATCTAGATTTGCCTAGATTTTACAGTTAATTTGACCAGTGAATCAGATTGTTCATTTAAACCAGTTTGGGTTAGATTTCTGTCACTTGCAAGCAAGAGTTCTAACTTACACAAAGTATCAAGACATTGGTTTTAGGTTAGGTGATCCCCTAACTTCACTCCTATAATCCATGCATCATAGCCTGAAACAAGGTTCATGTGCAGGTAGTGTGTTCTGGTAAATAATATCAGGAAACGGGGAGTGAAAGAGGAAAAGCAGGAAGGCAAATCCAACAGTGTGTTTTTAAACTTATTGCCAGTAGGAGAATGGAGGAAATGAGGCTGGATCCCATAAGGGATTTTGTGGAAACCCATGTAGAATGAACCTCAATATTTTATGTGCAAGGAATGGGAAAAGAGAATTGGCTTCTCTCTCCATAGGTCACAAACTTTCCCTTGGAGCTCTAACTTCTTTCTACCTCCAAACACAAGTATTAGAAATGGCTAAGTAGTTTCCTGCAGGTGTCCTCTTAAGCAGGGCACAGGAAGTACCCGATAATAGTCCATCCTTAGGTGGCTCAGATCCACTAATATTCACATTAAGTCCAACCCACAAAAAGGCTCTTAATCTATGACAAACCATTCATCTCTTCACAAGACCAGGCTTAGTGTAATAAACTACAATAATAGTTGCCTCTTGAAAGTGCAGCTGAGGCACCAGATTGAGTTGACAATCAGTGAATGTTGGGCAACATTTTAAAACGTAAACCAACTGTCATTATATAGTATTGTGCTTCCAATACATAGAATATATGGGTCTGGGATTTTAAGGGTAAAGATAGGAAGGGACCTTCTTCCCAGTCCTCATAGTAAACCACTTGCAATATTTGTGCATCACGTCCCCATGGACATAGAGGTACTTCTTCCTAACTAGGAAGCCCTTGTCCAAAGGCACAGTAACCAACTTATCCCAGTTTGCCTAGGACTATCCATATTTTAAAACTGAAAGTGTTGTCTCCCAGGATCCGCCTTCATCCTAGACAAATTGGATGGTTGTTCATCCTAACCAGGCAATATAATATGATTATATAATGAATTCCACTAATCTTGAAATCTGTAGTTGGACTTGATCACTTTTGAATCCTCAATGAGCAAAGAAAGAAGTTTTTATATAGACACTGTAACTGACCTTGATTATCAAAAGGTAGGGTGCTACTTCATTATGGGGACAAGGAAGACTGTGACCGCTGAATAATGTGTTTGAACTTCTGTTCCTATTTCCATGCCCAAGTTTAACTATAAATAGGCAATTTCAGCAACCATGATCTGATAAGTACATATGGTAGACTCAGATCACTCAGGAATAACAGGAATATAACCCAAATTTGCTTAGGAACACAAAGTAACATATTGGCCAAATTAACTATTAAATCTAGCCAAATCTAGAACCATAGTCAAAAGTGCTGTCAGCTTATACCTGCAACTGGTTGCTCAGCAATGACTAGAATAAAGTATGATATAAGAAGTGGTTATTTGGGGTAAAAGTGGTATACCATACAGCATTCCTATCTATCCATGTATCGAGCACTGGTACAAATGCTTTTTCCTCCAGGGTCTATAGAAATGAAATTCCTAGAGTGTTTTTCAGGAGTTTACAATTGCCTACATATTGGGAGGTAAAGGAACCATTCTCTTCTTTTGCCAGAAAGTCCTCTTTTTGTCATGATTTCCACATCTTTCATGATTAGTGGCTTTTCTTCAGCCAGTATTGATTTATCCATTAATAATTTCTTTCAACAATTACTTACGGTAAATCTTTAATGTGCAATGATGGTGAGAAGGACATAGTAATTAGCCAGAGCTACACCTCACCTTCACATTGATATGAAATAACTGGGGAGAAAACAGGTATCAGAATTTCTACTATCATAGTATTCTCATTCTTACTTCTGGAAACAAGGTTTGTATTATTGAGTTAAAGGATGCTATTCCAGGTTTCCAGGGGTGAAATAAAATTAATTGGAGTCAAGAAATGAAGACATGGTTTAACATCTCTGAAGTCTAATTTGGTAAAAAAGAGACTGGAAAAATGGGATGTTAGGTTAGTAAGTTGGAGAAAAATGATCAGGTATTGAAGTCGGAAACTCAAAAATGCAGTTCTTTGGGAGAATGTAAGTGCAAAGGTGGACCTTATTCTAGGCTAGGGAATGAATGTTCTTGAGCAAAATTTTCAAATTGCAGAAACATGTTATTTTCAGACTTGACCTTTGAAGTTTCAATTGTTATCAATGGTTCTGAAAATCCAAAAGTGGTTGATACTTTGTGAGACAGAAAATTGAATCCTACATACCATTGGCTGTGCAAGAAAGAGAATTTCTCTGAGGAATAGCTTAGCAGACTGCCTGGCAACCACATCCAAACACATGAAAGGATGAAAAGACTACATATTGAGTGATGGAGGCCTTAGTCCTTCATGCAGTTACAGAAAGCAGCTGGTTCCAGAAAGAGAGGCAGAGGCCCATGCTGACTCTGGATTCCATCTGCAACAGAGGCAGGGGACTTAAGACAAGGAAGGGTGATATGTGCCAAATTCAAACAAGTAGTAAATCTAACTGGACATTATACTTGAAAGGTTTGTGAGGCCATTTCTTGGCTGAGTGCAGGAGTTCCATGATTCATTAGTGGTGGGTAACGGAAGAGAGAATATCACCAGAAGTGATATAATTAACACCTTTGAAGAAAAGTAAGAGAAATGTTGTTTTATGTCGTTCTCATGCCGCTAAAGCTTAGCATGAGAAAATGGCTTCTGAGAAGGTGGTTTATTTTTTAGTATAATCTCATAGAACACATATGAGGGACAGAGGAAATAAAGTGAAGCCAACACAAGGACAAGTTATTGATTTGGCCACTGGTTGGGGTGATTGAACCCAGGCACCTTCTGTGGAGCTTTTGAAATGGCTCTCTAAATTTCTTGCCCAGGGAATGAAAGAGGAAAGCATGTGTTCCTAAGCCCTTAACCCATGGGTCAAGGGATAGCTCCATGGTCACTGACTGACTGAACTTCCATACTGTGCATGCCTGAATGCCAAATAAATTCCCATCAGTTTCCCAGGCCACAGCTTCATTAAGAAAAGGATAAGTGGCCTGGGCCCTGAGGTTGAATTTGAATAAAGTTGTTCAAAGTCTGTGTTGAATTGAGAACTGCAGCTGTTTCTGAAACCAGATGAACATCTGAGAGTATTGCATAGCAGATTATTGGTATGTATATCTTGACATCACTCTTTATGTTCCCATTTTCCGCAAGCTTATGCTGACTCTATAAACAAAACTCGACCAAATCTCATCGATTTGAGGGTGTACGCACACAGGCTGTGACCTTCTCAGGAATGATATTGCCTGGATATTTTCCAAGTCCAGATTTAATCTTTGAATAGTAAATCATGCTGTTCAAGCTTAGGGCCCAGCTGTTACAAAGCCAACAGTGTCAATGAAATAAAATTAACAGTGCAGCATGCTAATAAAATGGGGAAATCCCAGTGTTCCCTATTAAAAAAAAAAAGATATTAGCCTGACCCATATTTATTACCCTTTTCTGCAAAAATTAGTTTTCCCAGAAGCTTTTGAGAAGCACACCAACAGTAATGAAGCAGAAAAATGATGGATGTTAAGAAATTAAGGTGCTCCAGAATGGGTTATAAACTTGTACCTCTTTGTTGCCCACGCACTTTTGATGAGCTTGCAAAGTTTTAGACCTCTTTAATTTAAGATGGAGCAGTTTTATTTCTTTCAGCTACAGTGGAAATAATTTCCTTATCTATCATTAGAATGGTTTAATACTTTCATTAATCCACACATCATAAAGCAGAAAGTGATTTTTATACCTACTCCAATCAGTCATTGTGCCTGCTTCAGAATAGAAAACGGTTGTTTTCTGCTGATTCCAAAGATAGACTTAAGGCCAGTATCTTCATGAGCCATCACAATTATAGGGGCAGGACAGGGACATAGAAATGCTGTTGTCACCACCTCTCTCTTGGCATAATTTGGATTATTGCTTTGAACAGCAGAATGTTTGCAAATATATCAGAGACCCTTGACTTTGTGGCAGTGCATAGATGTGGGACATCAGGAGGCCCCAGGGCTGCCTCTGGGATGCAGGCAATTTGTTTCATCTCATCTATAGGAAACCTGTGGGGTTGTGTATCTTATCCTCCTGTTTCATCTCCAAGAAGGAGGGCCAGGTTTGAAAACAGATGAGTAAGTCCTAGCATAGGAAGTTATATGTTCCCCGTGTTCCCACTGTGCCCAGATAAGCCTATGTTCTTATTTCACTATGTTCTTAGTCCACTGAACATATTCAGGATACCCCCCTCCTCCTACACAGAGCACTTGCTTTTCTATTCAAAATGTGCTAGAAAGAGAGAAGAAACATTTACAATGTGATATTAGTAAATTTGTCAGGATATGACTTTGTCATATCCTAGTGATATGGATCTCAATGGAATTTTCTCATTTTAGGTGATGACTTAGTTGTGTGTAATTTAAAAAGAACGTGGTATGCAGAAAAGACACTGAGGAGAACGACAGACTCCCATTCGGACTGGTCAGAATTCACAACAGCAAGGCTCTGGCTACTGGAAACAGATGGCTAATGAAATCCTGAGTGATTCCCAGCCTTACAGGGCAAATGGGAATAATGTGCCCTATGTGTCCTGAGAAGCAATATGGGTCCTAACACTAAGGAAGAAGAAAGAAAGAAGAGAAGGAAAAAGAAAATCCAGGAGAGGCATGGCAAATGCACAGTACCCCCCCACACACTATATGGGAAAAAGCATGCTCTCTTATCCCCAGACCTAATCCCTGGGCAATCCAGAATGTCCAGAAAAGGGCCGTTGAATAAACTACCAATAATATTTCATTTTCTCCATTTTAGAATACTCCTGGTTTATAACATAATGTACCACTTTAAAAACACACTAACTTAATGCTTTTATTTTCATGCCCTAAGAATATCTTAGATACATATAATATTTTCAAGGTATTTTCACATAAATTACCTGTTTGATTTTTATAATACTATGAAGTAAGACAGGTATTATTTTTCCCATTCGAAGATTAAATATAAGGGAGGCACAGAGAAATTAAGTGACTTTTCAATTTCACATTTTTAGGAATGTTTTTAGCTAAGTTGAAAATTTGGATCTCTTATCAGAGCACTTGACTTCTATGTATTATTTGCATTGAACTATTTGTCCAAGGTCAATATAGAGGAAAAAAATGTCAGCAGTTAAAAGAAGGTTGGAAACTGAAAAGAAATGATTCTGAAGTTCCTTTCCAGAGAGGAACTAGAGAGACCATAGAGTTACTTTCCAGGTTTCCTGACATCTTCAGCATAACCTATTTGGATTTGAAAGCAGCCCTGTGTAAGGTAGCAATCTTGTACCCAAACTGAACAGTATCTCAGAAAAAGTATAGAATAATGCACCAGAGGAAAAGAGACTACTTTGTGATCCTCCATGGCAATAGTTTTGTTCACTGAAACTTGATTACTCTTTTAGCTGACTTACATGGAATGGCTACGAATGCTCTTAGGAGCCAGGGTTGGAACAAGTTCCACGTAGCCATGGCCTGCACATACTCAGTTTGTGTGCCTCAAACGCACCACACCGTCAGTGGTCACACTACTGGGTTCCAGTTTCAGGAAGCAACTGAGGTCAAAACTCATGAGTTAATCTCTATCCTCTGATTCATTGTTGGTTCCTGAATTTGTATGCTCAATTTTTTTTGTAGAATGGAATGACACTACAGATTTTTTTCCTACAGGAGGAAAAAAAATTGGACATCCTGCCTCCAATCATTAAATCTAATAGGGGTGCATTGTTCAATGAAGACTTCTCATCAAGAACTTAAATCCTTTTGGTTTGCCACAATGGGAACAGAACTCTGCTGAGGGACAGGTTTGCCTAAGTCCTGTGAGACTTAATCATTAAGCGTTTATCTACGGAGCATGTGCTGAACATGTCCTGCAGTAGGTTCTGTATGTACTTGATCTTCCGAGATCATCTACGAGTTTTGATACAGTGTCTTTACGTTGATCAGTGATTCCTTTCACCAGAGACTTGTTTTGAGATATTACGGTAGTTTGGCTTGTTTATTGGTTTAATGAGGGAAAGATTAATTTTTCTCCATATATTGTCATCTAAATAGTCTTATAAAAAGAATCATGGGGTTAAAATAAGGAGATTGGGGTAATGAGGTAGAATTAGGCAGGGAGAATTAAGGTGTACCTAAAATCAAGAACGAAACTGAAAGAAAGTGAAAACCAATGGAATTGTGGTATAAAGTTTTAAAATAGATTATTAGAGTGTTTCCTGGCTATATCTACCTCTAAAGTTAGAGACTAATGAAGACCAGGCAGATCTCTCCCCTGGAGTTCAAGAACTAATGCCAGATTAAAGGGAGGTCAGGTTCTGTGTTCTGTTCACACACACACACACACACACACACACACACACACACACACACACACACACCTCTTTCTCTATCTCAATGGGTTGCAGAATTTAGTGCAAATGTTGTAACTTACTACTGGCCTTATCTTCTGTCACTTCTTCCATTTTTCTCCCTATGTTTCACTATGTTTCAGCCTGACGGCAGGGAGGGGAGGGTGGCTAATGGGAAAGTAGTTGCCTGGGACACTAATCTATAAAAAGCAAAAAATAATGCTCAAATTTTACAAGAACTCACAACTCACAAAATATTCACTGACCACACCTCTTTTTGGGGTAATTTTACAGTGGTTGTAAGTAACCTTTTTCCGGGATGCTTTGGGTCTATAGTGAGACTTCCAGAAATGCAAGGATGAATTTCATCACGTGGTCCCTACACTAGAGATGACACTAGGGGAAGTGTAACTGCAAAAGGTTAATTTTGCACAGGTGAAGGTGGGATAGATGCAAATTGCTCACTGTAATAGAAACCAGGCAGATTCCCAATAGTCCTTTCCCTTGACCTTTATCCTGTTTGACAGTAAGGCACACATTTTTAAATACATAGATATTTGTGTGTATATGTGTGTATATTTACATTAATGTGAATTTATTTATAACCATCTGAAGTGACACCTAGACATCCTACCTGTATTTTTCTGGCTCTACTTCAGTTACACTGAATGCCTTCCTCTTCCTTCCACACTCTGGGCACTTTGTGTCCTTGCCCATTCTCTTCTCTGAGACAGGAACACATTTAAATGCCTCCCTGCAGCTCATTGTTTTTATCCTCAATGACTTAACTTAAAACATGCCAGCATTTCCTTCTGGCTCAGCATTACTTGCTTTTTCTCTGTAATCTCATTGTTCTTGGCTTAGCCCTCACCATGCTTACTGCCAAGCCCCTTTCCTGCAGCAAGCTTTCGGTCCTCAGGAACAAGGAATGCCGAACCTAGGACCAGGCACTAGAGAAGTGCACCATAAATATTTGTTGAATTACTCATGTGAAATTCTATGGTGTGGGTTCCAGTCCTGGATGAGTTACTAATCACCCACTTAACCTTGGAAAAGCAGTTCTCTTTCTGAGGCATAATGCATCAGGAAAATAAGAAAATTGCCACTGTCACACTTGCCTTGAAGCAGTCCTTCCAAATTCAAAGGAAAACATGCTTTAAAAAAAAGTAGAAAAGCTCTCTGTAATTCACTGACAGGGAGTGAAGTGGAATACAGTGGATCAGGGACAGATGAGTGTCCAGGCTGGTGCAGAACATATTACTATAAAGGTTCAAGGTTTGATTAGAGTCCCTGTCTCCTGATTGAAGACACTGTGAAATCCATAAGCAGCACAGTTTGGAATCTTCATTCTTCCAAGAACATCTCCAAGATGTGGCATTTATCATGAGTGAGCCTGTGATGCTCAAAAGGCCTAGGAATAATGTTGTGTCTGAGCATCTTCTGAGACACTATGGGAAGTGAAATAAAATCTTGGGTACTAGATTTTAAAATTAAGGCTCAAGATGGCAAAATCTGCTAAGGAGACTATAGAGAGAAGGGGAGTCAAGAAAGGTCTTTGCATATCCTCTTTTGAAATAGTATATAAAGTGAAATGCAATTGATTGAAAGGACAGGTTCAAAACAACACTGCTAGGTCTATTTATCACTTGCACTCTCTACTTCCAACCCACCTGTTGCACTCAAATTATTGTATTCCTTATGTGTTGGATATATGTTGTTTTATTTGCTCCAAATTGCAAATAACAAATTTCTTTTCTATTTTAAATTGCTGTGTGACAAATTATTCCCAAACACATTTGCTTAAAATAGCTACTTTATTATTCTTGTGGATTCTGCAAGTTGGGAATTTGGTTATCATTCGGGGGGTACCTTATCTCATTTTATGGCTGGAGCCTCAGGTGTGTAGTCTCAGAGACTGGAGGTGACTCTCTAGCTGAAAGCTAGATTCATCAAAGGGATAATTTGCATGCGATCACATGACTGAAATGACTCACAGATTAGTACTGGCAACCTTAGAGTTTACATGTGGTCATTTGACTTGGCTTCTTCAAAGCCTGGCTGCTTCAGGGAATTTAAATTTCTTGCATGGTAGCTCAAGGCTCCCAAGACAGGTGTTGCACTGAATCAGGTAGAAGCTGCAGTTAATCTAAGAATCATGCAGTTTCCCTTCTGCTGTACTTTATTGATTACACACAAGTCATATGCCCACTTAGATGCAAAGGAGAGCAGGCATCTCGGTGGAAACAGTGGCAGCTCCCTCTCTTGGGGGAATCCATCAGTTTGTCCTTAGGAGGATATATGGGCACAAATTGGACACTTCATTTTTATCATTCATATACCAAATCGAACCCCCTTCCTCATCCCTGGCAGACTCCTCTGAAATGAAGGCATTGAAAGTGAGGGTTTGGGATGAATGTGAAAGTGAGGAAGTTGGCATTTTGTCTCAGCATGTCATATAACCCCAAAACGTACTGTGTGTGAATCAGTTTCCTCTATTTCCCATCTCACAAACCTGTTTTCTTATATATGATTACATTTGTCTTTGATGGCTTTAACACTCCTAAGTTTGCACGTCCCAGATCCTTATCAGGAGGCTCTCGCCTCTGTTTTTGGGTCAACTCTGTTATTTCCTGTGTTCTTCTGAAAACATGCCTAGAAATGGGCGCTGGAAAGTTTACATCATCTCATGTGTTCATTAATAAAAAAGTTCTATATAATTACGATGCAATGGAATACCGTTTAAAAATAACATCAATAGAATATTTAAAGATCTTGACCAGGATATTTTGGATGGATTTTAAAAATCTGCCATTACTTTAGAAATTAATGGACTTTGGTTAGTTTATGAGGAGATGAGTTTTCTTTTGCTATGATTAAGAACACATTTAAGTTAAAATTCACTTATAAGGTAGAACAGAAAAGCCTAACAAGTCTCATCCAACTGCAAATATCTCATGGAAGTAATTTCTCCTGCCTACTTAGACATGGCTTATGGCAACTATATTGTGCTAGAGGGACAATAACAAAGTTTGCAGCTCAGTGAGAACATTGAAATTGATTTATGCTCCTTTTCATTGGAGCATACATTTATTTCAGTTGCCATGAGAAATTAAGGGCTTAATTTTCTAGCTAATTTTCTTAAAGCAGTCAAGAAACTTGTTTTCTCCTCCTCTAAGAAAGCTTCATAGTAATTTGCAAGAGTGTAACATTCTTCCTTGGGAAAGTTGAAAAGAACTCTTATAGTTTATCTGAGAGATGAATGGTAGAAGATTTCAAGTGAAAGCTGTTGGAAAAATATTAAATTTTCTATGAAACGGAGCTTTTTTTTAGAGAGAGAGAGAGAGCGTGTGTGCAGGAGAGGGGAGAGGAGGAGCAGAAGGAGAGGCAGAGAGAGATAATTGTAAGCAGGCTCCATGACCAGAATAGACCCCGACATGGAGCTTGAGCTCATGATCCTGAGATCATGACTTTACCGAAATCGGAAGTTGGATGCTTAACCAACTGAGACACCCAGAAGCCCCTATGAAACTAAAGTTCTAAGCTATTATAATGAGTATCATCAGTAGTTATTATACTTAAAATCACCTGACATTCTTTTGACAACAAAGTGAAAAGAGAGAGAAAGAGAGAAATAGAGTTGCTGAAATAGAAGAGATTAGGAAAAGCTAATATGTTTATAGTGCCTGTGACTGTGTATATAATATGATGCTAAAGTGTGTGGCATTGACAATGGCATTCATTAAATAATAGAGTCATGAACATTGGAATTGTCAGAGGTCTTGCTAGATAGAGCACATGGGACTTAGACCAAGCCCTGGTGACTAATGGAATTGAGTGAGTGGGGTAGAGGGCACAAAGTTTGGACTGACTATGGTACGAGGTGGAGGGGAATGAGCCATGAGTCTAGAAATCATCATGACTGTGCCAAACATTGTCTCCAGGAAGTCAAAGAAGCAAGCATGGAGTGAAGAAATGAGAATTTGTTTCCAATGAACATGATGGGATCAATACTTTTAACCACATTTTTCAAATTTTTTAAGACTGAGTGACAGTAGTGCACCTGGGTGGCTCAGTGGGTTAAAGCCTCTGCCTTTGGCTCAGGTCATGATCTCAGGGTCCTGGGATCAAGGCCCGCATCGGGCTCTCTGCTCAGCAGGGAGCCTGCTTCCTCCTCTCTCCTGCCTCTCTGCCTACTGGTAATCTCTCCCTTTCTCTCTCTCTGTGTCAAATAAATAAATAAAATCTTAAAAAAAAGACTGAGTGACAGTAATTAAAGCAGTTTAATTTTAGCTTATTACAATGAATGAAAATATACCCAAAGCTAGGAACATATTTCAGAATTTCAGAATGCCAGGGATAAAGAGGAGATCCCACAAGAGACATTAAGGATGCTATGATTAGAGAAAGCTTCCAAAAAAGTAAGAATGATCCTCCATCCAGAAATGGATCAAATCATCCCACAAAGCTTGGAAATATTGCAAGATGAAGTGTAGCAAGCATTTGAGTATTCACAAAATGACATGATTTGTTGTCTTATCCAAAGAAGTATGTTAATGGGAGGAGTGTCTTATGAGATTAGAGCAGTCTGGTTGATGCCCAGCTGGTCCAAGAGAGGAGATATTTCAGCAAAATTGGTATAAAATATATCCTCATTAAAACTAATAATTTTGAGTTTGTCCCCTGATCTTTCTTTGTACCACTTTCCCAGGTCCTTCCCGTGCTTGTGCTATCTGCTAGAGGCTTAGAATCTGCTTGCCCATACCTGCATAGTGATTCTTATTCCCCAGACTCTCCTGGGACAAAATGGGTCTTTTTTGGGTTTACTTTCTTGGGAGTTCTATCATTGTTGTTCCATTGTCTCCAGTGGATGAATCTTTGTTGTATACAGGATATGAGATCCAATGTATTCTAAAGAGGTAATATTTACTTCATTTAAATCATTCTTAATTAAGAAGTGCACATTTTATTAGTAGCTAACATTTTTACTTCAGCTTTATTGAGGTATAATTGACAAAATTTTATATATTTATACATTGTATATATTTATACATTGTAACATGATGCCTTGATGTGCTTATATTTTGTGAAATGACTACCATGATTGGCTTAATTAAAAAATACATCACCTCACAGAGTTAGCATTATTAATTTTTTATGTGTGTATGTAGAATACTTAAGACCTGTTCTTTTAGCAAATTTCAAGTACACAGCACAGTATTAACTATAATAAATTTTTAATTCACATAAAAGCTAGTGATGGGGCTCTTTTAGCTTATAAGCAATTAGGATATAATTGTATTTAAGTTGAATTGAATATAACAAAAAATATAACTGTAATAGACTTTGCCCATGATGCTACCCGATTTCCATGTTGCTCAGATGAGAAAACTAAGATCCAACAATGGTGAGATGATGTACCAAGAAGCTCACATAGAATGTGGATGGAAATAAAATAGAAATCTTCTTGAAGATCCAGAAAATACAAAGACACTCAAACCTAGTAAAGCCTTAAGGGTAGAATGATAAGCATGCAGTTTGATGTTAGGAGGCAAGAGGCCAGTCCTAAGGGAGGTCACAACACAGCACTATGTTTCTGAAACTATCACTTCCTTTCTGATATTTTAGGGAAGAAATACAATGAATTTGAGCTGGTAGGAACAGAGAGAAACATAGTAACTGCTGGTGAAGGGAGACAGAGCTGTCTTTGAGAACAATGGCTCCATAAGAAGTATGGGTGTTGTAGATTATTGACAGGGGAGGATTTAAGATCATCTCTGGATCCAAAAGCACTTTCAGATCTTTAGAAAAAAAAAAAAGAGCCCGAGGGGAGAGATCGGCCACTACAGGGATGCCATAGATTACTACTGAGACTTGATGAATTTTATATCAAATGATACTGTTAGTGGTTTGAATGGACGTCAGTTAATGCTGTAATACAGTAATTATGAAATGATTATAGCTAAATCCCAACAATGAACTTCATAGGTAAATAGGAAGTGAAGAAAATAAGAGGCAAAATTCAACAGTGAAATTGCATAATTAATAAAAAACCAAAGAACGATGGGCTTCTAAGAAAATCTCTACACTGTCACCATTCACTGCAGGGAGAAGGATGAACTTCTAGCATGTAGCTATAAAAAAAGAAAGTCATTTTAGGGATACCCAGGTGACTCAATTGGTTAAGTATCTGCCTCTTAATTTCAGTTTGGGTCATAATCTTGGGGTTCTGAGACTGAGACCCACATCAGGCTCTGTGCTAGGTGTGGAGCCTGCTTAAGATTCTCTCTCTCCCTCTGCCCCTCTCCCTTCCCTCTCTAAAAATAATTAAATCAATCAAAAGCAAGTGATTCCACCCTCAGCACAGAGAATTCTTTATGGGGAACAGCCAACACCATGAAACTCACACCTGACCTGATCCCAGCATCACGTAATAGTGCAGGATTCTGAGCGGCCTCTCATCTAGCCACCTGATTCTGTTATTCACATAATCTTCTTCACGGCTTCTAGATTCTGTCTACGAGATCCTCAAACATGTCCTTACACACATGATCTTCTGCTGCTGGAACTTAGGAAATGAGGAAAATATAGTAGTTAGGTAAGAGTAAGAAGTGGGAAGCCTGCCTGCCCAGCTGAGTTGGCTTGTACCTTATCTCCATTTGTCTCTTCTGCCATCCACAGGCATAAACTGCAGAAACCCCTATGATTACCTGCTCTGGGCTGGCCGCCCCAGCCCTTAACTTCTGGCGCTGTCCTTGAAGAAAAGTCAGCTTCACTAGGGCTGCATTTGTTCAAACTTGAAGCTGTTTAAATGCACATGAAGTTCATTCCCTGGCCTTTCAGAAATCTTTTCCATGTAATCAACACTGCTTTTAGAGTAAAAAGTGCTTCTTCTTTGTGTCTTTGACATGAAAGAAGTCTTTAACATCAGAGGCTGACAGGGGACACGGACTATCATCAGGAGCATGCTAACAGGGAATTAACATGAATGTGCACTAATGTGGGACTTGCTTTCAACTTGCCTCAAGTACTCCTGCGAGAAAAAATCCAGGGAAGAATATCTAATCTCCTGATTACAGAGAGAGAGTCCATGACACCAAAATGACCTTCTGAGAACAATTTGGAAAATAAATATTCAGGGGCAAGGGGCATAACCATTTCCCTAACGCAAGAACTTGGATGAGACACTTCTTAGGGAGAGGGATCTAGATGGAGTGACCATTCTGTTACAGTGGCCATGCTTCAATTTCATGAAGCAGAGGCCAGAGAGCAGTTGTTTTGCCAGACTTGGTGAAGAAGTGCATCATTTGAATCGCTCTTCTGTTAGGCAGGTCAGCCGCCCCTGGAGCGCGGAGCTGCCACAGAGTGCCAATCCCTGGTGCATCTGGTGACTCACACGTAAACAGCACTCCAGCAAATTCGGTTGGTAACATAGATGCACATGGAATAGACTAGATTTTTTTAGCTTATTACAAGTCGTCCCGAAAACGATCCGAAGATTTGAGAAGTCCAAAATGGAACAAAAAGTTAAGTAAAAGGTTACTACGTATTTCAAACCAAACTTTATTCTCAATAATGAGAAATGACATCTTTTATTTGGACTACCTTAAGCCCAAAGCATATACAATGTATTTAAATAAAAGTAAGTTCATTCTTTGACCAGGTTGTTGGCTGGAGAAGTTAGACCTTGACATCCCCTTCCCTTTTCTGCCACAGATATTAGTGATTTTATAAAAGAGAACTAGATTAATCATTTAAAAAGGATGAGCTGAATATTTCCTTCTGTTACTTTGCCAGATAGGCGACCATGCTGCCTTACTTTAAAATCGATCTTAACTGTATTTTCTATTATGTACTTCCGGTTGTTCCAAACAAGACTAATTTATTTTATGCAAGTCACTGAGCAGTCACTGCTAAAATGAGATTGATTCTGAATCTCTCTCAAGCAACTCCTCCTTGTTTATATATATTTTTAAGTCAGTATTAAAAAAACAGAGTCTTGCAAAATTCAATTTATGATTACTCTATACCTGGAGAACTTTAGATTCCTAAAAATATCTTTCACTTGTGGAACATAAAAGGTAGGAGACAGGAGTTTTTTTTCCCCAAATAATTTTATAAAATGAAAAATCTAAAAAGCATTTTTGAAAAAAAAAAGGCACTTCTTTCTTCACATCTATTTCCTCCTCGAGGATTACAAATACTGTATCTGAAAGATTTCATAGTAATTATTTGTTCAGGCTTACTCTAAAATGAAACAAGCCCCTGGAAATATTCTTATATTATTTATGAAAATTGGTATTTTAGTATATGATTCAAATGCAGAATTTTTTCCTTCTTTTTTTTCCCCAGAATGAAACATCATTTCAGATATTTTAAAATAAAATCTCAAGATGATACTTAGCCAATGCTAGATGAAATTTTTAGAGGGGAGAGGGACAGAGGAATTGGGAGAGAGAGAATCCTAACCAGGCTCCATACCCAGTATGGAGCCTGCTGCAGGGCTAGATCATGAGATCTGAGATCTGAGGTCATGACCTCTGCTGAAATCAAGAGTCAGATGCTTAACTGACTGAGCCACCCAGGTGCCCTAGATGAAATGTTGTCGCATAGTAAATGTTCATATCCTACAAGAACAATAATATAATACTTTACCATTGTCCTTTATCTAACCATCTACCAAATACTTAGTTAGCACCTACTATGTGCTGGGTACTCTTCTAGGTGCTGTTTATTTTTACAGTTACATTTACGTTTACAATTGTCCTTTTCAAACCCAATATAATTTACCCCACTCCCAAACCAGCTTTAAAATATTTTTAAATAATACTTAAAAAGTAAAAACCAGATTACCTTGTCCTGGGTATTTGAGTTTTAAAGATCCTAAAATTGAGCATGATATATTTCCTGCTAACTGTACTCATTCTAAAAATCAAATGGGAAGTAAACATGGTATACACTATAGAATGTGTTTCTAAAATTATTTCTTATATTTATGAAGTAAAGCTCGAGTAAAACAAGTATTTTAACAAACAAGCATAGGATTGCATGCTGGTCTTGTCTGTATGGGATTTCTTCAGCTAGATTCTTCCGTTTCTCTGGTATAGAGTGTGCATCATAACTTTGTTCTCATGCTTTCAATTTGCAGCCTACAGTTCTTTGCAGCCTAACTGGTCTTTGTGACAGTCCCCCAAAACTTTCAGAATTTAGTGAGTGAAGGTTAACAAAGCCATTAATTTTGGCCCTCATGAGTTTCTCTTATTAGAATGAACTTTCTCCATTTTTTCCCTGCAATTAACACCAGCACTATAGGGACGCCTGGGTGGCTCAGTCATTAAGTGTCTGCCTTCTGCTCCGGTCATTATCTCAGGGTCCTGGGATTGAGCCCCACATCAAGCCTGCATCGGGCTCCCTGCTCAGGGGGCAATTCCTGCTTCTCCCTCTCCCACTCCCCCTGCTGGTGTTCCCTCTCCAACTGTCTCACTCTCTCTGTCAGATAAATAAGTAAAAATCTTTAAAAACAAAAAACAAACAAAAAACACACCAGCACGATAAGAATCTTCCTCACGCTATGAAAGTGCATGAGTGTGTGTGTGTGTGTGTGTTCGTGTGTGTGCACCTGCACACCGTTTGTTCCATAGTGGGTTAAGAGCTTAGTTGTAGAATAACCAAGTAAATTTCTCTCTGAATTTTGGTTCAATACCTTCCAGAGCCTGATCTGTAAGCTCCTTGGCCCTCAATTACCATGGCTGTCAAATGAGCTTGCTATATAACTTCACAGGATTGTTTTGAGTATTACAAACTTCATGCATTGGACCCGAGTGCCCTCAGTAAATAGCAGCATTCTTTATTCTTGAATAGGAAGCTACGTGTAATCTCAGTTTTGTAACTGATTAGCTGAGTGTGTGTGGGGACAGGAGGAATGGTTCTCATAGACATAGTAAAGGCCTAATAAATATTTGTTAAATTGAATGCCTTTACTCTAGATTCTATGTAAAAAAATTCTCAGCACTCCCAATATCAGAAATAACTACTGATTACCCAATTACTGATGAATGTATAAAATATGTTCCCATCCAACACTGACACTTCACCTTTCATAATTCTTCCTTGGAGAAGCTACTCAAACTATTTGAATAATTGCCAAATGATTTCAGCATTTAGACCTCATTTTCCATAGTTCGTTAATGATAGCATAAGGATTGTGTCAGTTTAAAAAGTTAATATTTATAACAGATCGTTCAGTTAAAATTGTAAAAATCATTTGGACATCTCATTTTTAAAAAAGTTGTGCAAGGAGATGTACTTTTATACCATGCTTTTATGAACTTATTCTTCTCAACATTTTAAGAAAAATATTGTCAAGTTCTGACTTGGTTTAAGATTGAAGCAAATTACGCTGTCATAATTAATTAAAAGAGAAGACATTCTGAAACACATTGTTTGTTTTTCAACCTCAGTCTGACATGCTGATGAAAGCAATTAAGCGGCGAGATCTGCCACCAGGAACAGCAGCCCAGCCCAAGGGACACAGAGCATTTGTGGAGAACAATTTAATAACTATATTCTCCTCATTTCCATTTAACCGGGCTAAGTTCTCAGAAACAAAATGCAGTTTTTAATTTTATTTCAATAGTAAAACTTTCTTTTTTTAAAGGTGTATCAAACGAATACTCTACAGCGGTATATTCAACACGGTCACCCATGGCTGAAGGGTGGATCACAGTAAGTTTCCCGGAAGTCAGCAGAAGTGAGGCAAACACCACTTTCGAAACAATTTTTTTTTAAATTAAAAATTAAAAATGCTCTCTAGTGAACAAACATTAGCAAGTGATGACCGATTTTCTGTTTTCAAATTCCCCCAATCCTCAAATAGAAAGAGAGCTGTGCATGAATTTATTCTGAGGAAGATCCTGAGGAAAGCAGTTACCATCTTTCAGCTAATTTCCACACTACTAGCAAGGGATGATTTGGTGGCAAACAGGTAACTAAACCAATACAAAGGCCACAATTTGGAAATGTGGTTATTATGGATTTAATGAAGTTCCCAGTTCCCTGGACCTTTGAGTGCTGCTGACAAGAGCCAGGAGGCAATGAATAATGCTTCCCCATTTAGCTGCATTTCAATTACCCTCAGCCTCCCCCCAGAGGACCAACTACAGGCTTTATAGTCAGGCCTGACTCAAATGTCAGGGTTGCGGGAGCCTTGGGTGTCACTAGCCTCTGTTCTAAACTATTATTTTGTAATTGGATATGTTTATGTCCCTTAGTTCTGGGGCATGGAGAGTCCTGTTCAACCTCTCCTAGTGTTCAAATTTTCCTTGATATTTTTTTCTACCTTCATCAAAGTTGTATGCTTTATACAATTGCAGAATAAGTAAATCTGACATATGTTTTAAAATTTAGTCATTCCATGTACTTTTCACAGTCCAATTTTATTGCATCAAAAATGTGCTCCAACTGTTAGAAATTAAGGAGAATGTATCATCTCCTTTCTCGGATGGTTGTGAATTAAAACATGATACAAAAAGACAGTGGGGTGAAAAAACCCCAAAGAGCCTATGCTGGGCTTGAATCAGAAATGTTTCAGCTAATTCAAAATAGCTTAGAATAAGTGTGTTTCTTTCATCATTAGCAAGATATAGAAGGTCTCAGGGTTGGTTCATTAAGCATCATGGTGGTGTCAGTAACCCAAGTGCTTCCATCTTGCTTGTTAGCCATCTTCAGTTTGCTGGCCGCAGCTCTGGACGATGCTCTGCAGATCGTGACAGATCACATGCTGGCTGCCCAGGCAGCCGGCCAGCTCCTGCACATCTGTGCTCCATGGCAAGAAGGAAACTATGTCCTCCCGCATCTCTTCTGAAAGTTCTCTGTCTACCTCTCCCATCTTCCCTTGACCACACTGGCTCTCTCTTAGTGGATACACTCTTCCTTCTTCTAGGCTTCTCTGACCTACTCTAGGTCCCAACTAACCTCAAGGTAGGCTAGGAAATTCAATATATTATCTGAGTTTTTAGACTTTCTAAGCAATGAAGGGAGCCTAGAGAGTCAAAAGATATGGCACTTCTGTTCCACTAGTGCCACATGTGGAGTCCTAGCCATTCAAATGTCAATGGTCTGTACAGAGGATCCAGTACATATTTCAGTGAGAAGAGTGGAAAGAACAGATAGAAAAGCAGGATGGGAAAGACAGAGGAATCTTTAGGACAGGCTTTTCCTATAGCCCAGTTTTACCAATGGGCATCAAGAACTAGCTAGAGGCCAAACGTCAAAGTACTCCATTCGCTTAGGAAATTGCCTGAGAAACTGCACTGAAAGATAATCAGAAATGCAGTTCAGAAGCTCCACGGCTGCTTGGCAGGGAAGGGCTTCAAAACCCTGTGTGTTGGGCGCCTGGGTGGCTCAGTGGGTTGAGGCCGCTGCCTTCGGCTCAGGTCATGATCCCAGGGTCCTGGGATCGAGGCCCACATCGGGCTCTCTGCTCAGCAGGGAGCNCATGGGGCACCTGGGTGGCTCAGTTTGTTGAGCCTTCAACTCTTGATTTCAGTTCAGGTCATGATCTCTGGATCCTGGGATCAAGCCCCCGTCAGGCTCTGTGCTCAGCAGAGTCTGCACGAGATTCTCTTTCTCCCTCTGCCTCTCCTCCCACTCGCCCTCTCTCTCTTTCTCTCAAATGAATAAGTAAAATTAAAAGAAAAGGAAAAAGAAAAAGAAAACCTGTGTGTTTGTTCTGTGAATGTCCCCTACGATGGGATATCCAAAAAAAAGCTACCGAGCTTTGGTATTTAAGTGCCCAGAGTTTGGAAGGGGAAACTGTAGCCTTTAGAAACAGATATGATTTTAATGAAATATTATCACTAGTTTATTTCTTTCAAAGGCAGAAGTTCTGTTTCCAAAATTTCATAATTTCAGTCTGATTATTGCAGAGTTCTGTAAATTCCTTTGTTTACATTATGATTTGAGAGGCATCTCAGACTTTGAGAGCCATTTTTTTCCCTGCGGATTATTTATGGGTGCTTTTATATGAGAATTCACAGAAACATAGACTATCAGATAGGAAAGAAGAATAGTATTCAAATCCAATACGTCTGGCCCCTGGAAATCTAGGCGGGAACAGAGTGGAGAGCTGGGGCCTTCAGTCTTGGCTTTGCAGGTATTTTTATGCTGTGAGGAAACAAACACGAGTTTGGAAGATACAGACCCTGTCCTCAGGGTGTAGATGTTCTACCTGGAGATATCTACCTGGTAGATTCTGAAATCATGAAATAATTTAATGATGAACCTCACAAGATTTTAGTGCAGTAGTCCAGAGAAAGGATCATGGGTATAAGGAGAAAGATAGCTTTATCTGAGAGTTCTCCTTAAGAGACGAAAACACAAGTAATACAAAGATAATAGAGTCCTGCCTGGAAGTCATAAGCATTAAGAGGGCTCATTTGTCAGTAGTCAATTTTGGATTTGTTAATTTTTTCCCATAATCCAAGTGCATAACAAGTTACTTACTGCACATATCAGTACCTACCTTTCAGTCAAAGAAATAGAGTGTTACTTATTGAGTTTAAGCCATCTATAAATTCTCTCAATATTCCATGGGATTTTTTTTCCAAAACACATTCCTGTCCATCCAAAATACTGGATACTTACGGTGCCAGTATCATCAAAGACAGGATTTCCAAATTGCTTGGAGGATACGAATAGCTAGTCACTCATGAAAATATGTTGTATCACATGAAAGAGCCCCACATGATAAAAAATCATGAAATTTATCTGAATTTTAGTATAACTTTAAAGTTCAGGTTAATGGTTTCCACCCTTAATACTAGGTAATGTACTGTCCACTTTGCATAAACTTTTTGTCTCCTTTTCTAAGAAAAGGAAACTACACCGCTGAGGGGTTTACCTCTGAGGAACTGGAATGGTTGAACAAGAGGCACACATGAAATTTAGGGTAATTTGGATTTAACTCAGTCCTTCTGGCTCTAAATCT
Organism: Ailurus styani; assembly: GCA_002007465.1. Taxonomy (NCBI): domain Eukaryota; kingdom Metazoa; phylum Chordata; class Mammalia; order Carnivora; family Ailuridae; genus Ailurus; species Ailurus styani. The sequence goes on from LNAC01000589.1 coordinate 740,635, forward strand.
AGATCTGTTTCTCTATTATTATCATTTTTTTTCATAGACATTTCAAAGCTTATGTTCTGTGGTCATTCTGGACTGTTCTCTAATATTGATTTATTGTACATTTGTGTTTGAGGGCAAGCTAAGTAACCTATATAAACCTCAATTTGCTTACATGAAAAATAGCAATAATATCATAATATATAAAATGTTATAGAGTTATTCCAAATAGTAAATGAAATGATTTTAAAGTGTCCAGCCCAGTGATGGACATCAGTAAATACTTAATAAATGGCAGCTCTTATTGTCTTTACTCTTGAAGAAGACGACTTGAAAATTCAAAAGCATACAGTGCACAGATGCCTGGGTGACTGAGTCGGTTAATGGTCTGCTTTCAGCTCAGGTCATGATCCCAGGGTCCTGGGCTCGAGTCCCACATCAGGCTCCTTGCTCCAAGCACCCCCCGCTTGTGCTCTCTCTCTCTTTCTGATAAATAAATATATAGAACCTTAAAAAAACACAAACAAACAGTGCTTATTTGAAGTGTCTTTGTAAGAAGGAGAGTCTGCCCATGGGGTGAATGATGTGGCATCATATAGGAGTGATCCTTTGTGAGCACTGGGGAGTTAGGTTGACATAATTGAAATTATGTTTGGCCTTTGATTTTGCTTACTATGTATTTATTATATAATTCTCTATATGTGTAATATAAGATGACATAGGCACATGTTAATATATGTAGATATATATGCATACATGTTTTGTTCTTAAAGAGTAAATCTTGGTTCTTGCTTATTCTTGCTTCAGCTCAGAACTAATCCAGGCCAGTTCAGGGGCATGATGGATGACATGTTTGTCTCCTCAAAGCAAAAAATCTTGCTGTTTGCAACGACATGGATGGAACTGGAGGGTATTATGCTGAGCGAAATAAGTCAATCAGGGAAGGACAATTATCATATGATCTCTCTGATATGAGGAACTTGAGGGGCAGGG
>LNAC01000589.1:741778-825513 GCA_002007465.1 Ailurus styani
AAGAGACTCCTAATCTCACGAAACAAACTGAGGGTTACTGGGGGGTGGGAGGGTAGGGATAGGGTGGATGGGTTGTGGACATTGGGGAGGGTTTGTGCTTTGGTGAGTGCTGTGAAAGGTGTAAGCCTGATGATTCACAGACCTGTACCCCTTGGGCAAAGAATAAAAATAAAATTTAAAAAAATGTTTCTAGTGGCAAACCTGCAAACTGTTTGAAAATGAAATCTTTTTTTTTTTTTTTAAGATTTTATTTATTTATTTGACAGAGAGGGAGACAGGGAGCACAAGGAGGGGAATTGGCAGGCAGATGGAGAAGCAGGCTCCTCACTAAACAGGGAGCCTGATGGGGCACTTGATACCAGGACCCTGAGATCAACAGCAGATGCTTAACCAACTGAGCCACTCAGGTGCCCCTGAAAAAGAAATCTTAAAGTTAATTCTAATTTATGTTTGGGATGCAAAACCTTTCATTCCCAGGCAGGCTGAGGAGACTGTGGTGCCCTCAAATAGTGAGTTGCTTGCAAAGAGCTCTAGGAAGAACAATCTCATGATGTGGATAGTAAGAGTCTTTCCTGAAGAAAACTCTAAAAACAACCAACACATGTAAAGCATTTGCTCATTTACCGGTCCAGATGACCAGTGAGAGTAAGTTTGAATCAACTCAGTGGCATTTTAACACAGAACTTTACAAATTGGATATTGCTGATGTCAACTTCCACAAACCCCTCAGGACTTTCTCTCAAACAAACACAAATATTGAAGTGCACAAGAGCATATGAAGTGAAGTCACTTGGAATATTTCTTTTTTTTAAGATTTTGCCTATTTTATTTATTTTTTGTTTGTTTGTTTGTTTGTTTGTTTATTAATAATAATTGAGCTACCTGGGCACCCCTGGAATATTATTTCATGTGGGAAGCAAAGGAGATTTATAAGTAAATACCTGACCTTATCTAAGACACTTTTTGATATAATCTGTTTCACATTTTGCTTTTCCAAGAGACATCTTTGAAAATTTCTCCAGAATGGATGACACTGATGAAATTTGTTGGGATCGCAGACCATTGTTTGGCTTTATGTTACCTCAAGAGAAAGCATGATTAAGAGAAGGTCAAGCCTGTTCCCTATCACAGGAAGAATACTTTACCCAGAAACATCAAGACTCAAGTTCTATCTCTTTCATAAAACCTCTGCCTATCTCCCCTCTCTTAACTTCAACCACGCTTACTTGTTCTTGGAACATACTCTAGTCACATTTGTCTTCTGCTACTTAAATATACCAAAGTTATGTCTCCATTGGATCCAAACTTTATCTTCTTTCCAGGTTACCCCCCTCCCTCCCCTCCCTGTTTCATTTATTTCCATTATTCAGAATAATGTTCACATCTGCAGACAGAATATCTTGAAGTCCAGTATAAATTAAGTTCCCTATTTTCGATAGTGGTCAGGACTATTCCTTCATAAGAATTTGATACTGCATTATGTGTTCGATTATTTGGTGTTTGGTCCCTCATTTCACTGGGAGTTAAGGAAGACAAGAGTCTTGTGTGTTTTAGTCATCACTATAGTTCCAGGATTGAGCACAGGGGCCAGGTCACAGGAATAATGAATGCTGTTTGAATCCATAAATGAATAGGTACTGTTTGCTCTTATTTCCTAATTCCCTGTTTTATAGAATCAGTTTGTTATGATTGTCTTGTTATCCCCCGCATTTTGTAAGCTCCACGATAGCAGAGATGCGTTTTTAAGCCTTTTGGGGACGAACACTATGTCTTTTTCAGAGAGGAGACCAATGGTATTTGTTGCTTGACATTTGAAGTGTTCTGACTATAAACTTTAACTATCTCATAGAGTAAGTTTACAAACATTCTGGAGAGTTCTGTTTCCACTTAGGATGTTAAAAGCTGATGGAAATGCAATATGGGATGGCCCCTTTGAAGGAGAGGGAGTGGAGGCTCACGTGTGGGACTCCAGGATCCTGTAGTACAATATGAATTTACGCCAACTTCTACAGCTGTCTGCCTATCTGATCTACATGCCTAGTGGCAAGCGTAGCAAGGCCACAGGTATGAAACAACAAGAATTTATTCGTCAGTAAACTATAATTCATTATTATTATGAAATTGAAATAGAGTTTGAGAAACACTTGGGTAAGATGGTGAGATCACAAGAGGTCGAGGGTCAGATCTGGAGAAGCAGAGACCAAAAACAGAGACAAGGTTTGCCAGGAGGCCCTAATTGCCATATTGGTGGCAAAGAAGACCCCTCCCCCAACTCCCGCACCTGATCTTTCTTTTAAAGGCAGTTTCTATCTCTGGATTATGTAGGTTTAATAAGGTGCAGGTCAGTAATTCTGCTCTCTCTGTCTCCCTCAGGAGTGCTCCTTTGTGCTGAATAGTGATGAATCTGCTCAACAATTTAGCCAGGCATTTGCATGCCAATTACAAGTCAAAAATGCTCTGATGAAACTGTTGAAGTGAGATTTTTCCCCCCTCATAAATATATTAAAAATAAAATAGGAGAAATGCTATGTCTATTCATATGAAGCTGAGCTTTTTGTTCAGTGATTTTAATGAATGCATAGACTCACTTTAAGTCCCCTTTCCAGGAACTGATTGCCAGATAAGATCATTCACAAATCTCTGCAGTATCCAGTTCCCCCATTACACACACAAAAAAGGATTTCATTTCCATTCCCATTTTATTGGTATGACATTCCAGCGTTCCATTAAGAAAACACAGAAGCTGTATACTTACAAACATCTCCCAACATTCTTGGGCTTTTCTTCCTAGAAAATATTCTCCCTTGAAAAGACATTGTGCTTGGCTGTCACCCACCCAGAGCTCCGAATAAAATAAGTAAATGTGAACTTTAAAATAGTAGGGATGTCCAGAAGGGTAACATTAAGTACTATTTGAAAACAATTCTGACCTGATTGTATACCAGAGTTTTCTATATTTCTCTTCTTGCTTCATTTCAATGAAACCAGCATAAAACAAGCTTTGTTTCTCAAATTCCCAGGGACATCGGGAAAAGATGTTTGGAACCGATATGGTGTCATTTAAAGGCAAGAATGAAGGATCCAGCCCCTTTCTCTGGGATATAATTGATTTATTCTCTAAAGACAGCTGCCTGGAAAGTCTCAACTACTGCTAGAGCCTTGTTGATATTGAAGAATTAGTACATTTACGGATCCTCTCTTGTCCAGAGCAACAGAACACATGTGCTCCCAGGAAGGCTCCTCTGTCCACTCCATATCCTAGCATCAAACCAGTTTGGTTCTAGGCATGTTTATGGACATGTTACTTACTTTAAAACAATTCTTCCAGAAGATTAGCAAGTAGGTCACCTGCATTTTAAAAATACTTGTAACCTTAACAATCCTCTAAGTTGGGGCATTAAGTACCTCTTCCATAAAGAGCAAACTGACAATCTCCTGTGATTTCAAAATTGGTAAAACAAATGAAAATCTACCTTGAGTTCCTTTTATAATACAGGAAGAGCTACTTCTTTTTATTATGCGATTAGAAGTCTGTCGTATGTCCTATTTCACTTTTGTTTTGGTTCTCTGGAAGATCATTAGTGAGTTTTATGTCTCATGATCTTACAGTTCTTAAATGTATCGGATGATCTTATAGTTCTTAAATGTAGACTTTTTGATTTCAGTTCTATTATTATTACTCATTATTGCTTAATTCTTCCTTTTCCTTTGGTGATTATATTAGGTTTGTTTGAGCTTTGTTTTTATTGTTTTGGTTTTTTTAGTTAGTGAGTTTTATCCTGTTTTGGTGTTTGTATATTTTATTAAACACTACTTTAAGTGTTTTTTGAAAGATTTTAATGAAAGAGGAGTAACTGATACTTATAAACACACTGGAAACTTATAGAAAGCAAAATAATTTCACATAAAACTCAAAGTTCCAGTAAAGAGACCATCGTGTGTAATATACTCCTTGTGTCTCCCAACACTTTCAACACAATAGGTACCACATTATTTGAATCGGACCATTTGAATGTGATGTGAAGGGAGAGAAAGGCCAAATTACCCTAATTTTATGACTTTATAGAACCAACACATTTTCTTCACAGGCATTGTGTAAACTCATAATGCACACCGTAAACTCTACCATTGGATGTTTTCTAAATCCTGTGGTGGAAGTGGGAAAGGCATGAAGCAGGTGGGTTTTAGAGTCAGATGTCTTGGTTTAGGGACCTCAGTTCTTTTACTGCTGTCTATGAGACTATTAATAAGGTACCTGAGCTTTGTCAATTGCATTGTTTTTAGCTGTGAAATGGAGATAGTGGTAGAATCTGCATTCACTCTTGTATTCAATCAACAATGATTTAGTACTTACTAGTGCAAGTTAATTTCATTTCTTATTAGCTCATTTGATGTTTTTATAAATATTTTATTTATTTATATCAGAGAGAGAGTGTGCAAGTTGTAGGGGGGGTGGGCAGAGGGAAAGAATCTCAAGCAGACTCCCCCCTGAGCTCAGAGCCTGAGACATGGCTCAATCTCTGTACTCCAAGACCGTGACCCCCGCTGAAACCAAGAGTTGGATGCTCAACCAGCTGAATCACCCAAGCACCCCAGCTCATTTGATCTTTATGCTAGCGCTATGATTTTGGTAAAAACAGTGGAAGGAACCCAGTGCTCAGGAAGATTGAGCAATTGGACCAAGATCACATAGTTAGTAAGAGGCACATAGGCTCTAAAATTTTCTACCTTTTAATTGACATGATATTCCAATTCGTCCTTTGGAAATGTAAAGTGTATGCATGTTCCTTTAGCCAGCAACTCATCTGAGAAGTCTTTGCTTACCTCCTTCCTGAGAGCGTACCTGCCCTTCCTTTGCGCTTCCTTAGCTGCATTCTGGTTCTACCCCACTGCAGGACAATCATCCACATGTCTGTTTCCTCTCACTAGACCTTAATATGTTTGAAGGAGGGGATTGTATATAACCTTTGCACCATCAGCAGCGCTATTACAATAACTCAGTCAACATTCGCTTAATGAGTAAATGAGTATGTGAAGGAATTAATATAATTTGCTTCATGTTTAGATTCGTCCAAAGCAGAAGCTCATCTGCGTGAGACTGTCAAGGGGGCAGCAGACATAGCTGTTTTTCTTCCCAGTATCCCTTCGACTTTCATTCTCTCTTATGTAACCTTTATTTTACTTTGTCAGTGATGTGGCAAACTCAAATATTCAATTTCCCAATTGTTCTTGAAGGTAAGAGAAGTCAAATGACAGTACTTTCCTAGGAAATGTAAGCAAATATCTACCAGGAATTTCTGGAAATATTTTAGTTTTCTAAGGCAAGCATTACCATTTCTTCTTGCTCCTTTCTTTTCTTCAACCTGAAATACTGACACGAGCCAAAAGGAGAAGCCTACTTGCAAGTTGAGGAGAAATCCCTGAGCTAAGTTATAGGAAAATAGAAGGAGCCTGGTTCATTGAGTAGCTGCACAAGCCCAGGATTACCTAGCTCTGGGTTCTCAGTACATGACGAACATCGATAATCTCCATTTGGCTAAGCCATTATAATAGGTTTTCTGTTACATACAGCCTAATAAAATCCATAACTGACAGCATCTAAAAGATTGCCTGAACTAATTGCTTTGGAGAGAACAAATGAATACGTGTATAACTATGGCAGTTAACAGGAAATTTTCTATTTTGTTTCCAAAACTTAATTAGTATAGGACTCAGGATCCATTTCTAGGAAGAAATGATAAATTTTGCAGAGCACTTTGCTAGGATTAAGTGATCACTTGTGTGAAGTTCTTGAGTGCAGCATGCACATGGACTGCTATGCCAGATACCGTTAATATCCTCTGCTAAGATTTTGTCTTTTAAACATGCACAAATTCATGTCCAATCCCAGCTCCAACTTGAAAGAGAGATATGTATGGAAGAAAGCAACATTGGACTAAAAAGTAAAAGTCATCTGTTACAGACTTAGTTTTTGTCACTTGATGGCCAAGTTATGTAATTTTTAAATGAGTTTAAAATCACTGAGGAAAGCAGCCACCACCTGTCACCCATTTCCCACTGCAATTGAGACCTTAGCCTGAAATTAAAACTCCTCTGTTTCCTCATTTACCCTTCCAACTGCTGCCTACTGAGACTCATGGATTTGGCATCTTAAAGGAACCCACACATCCCTTCACACTCTTGAAAACCACAGCCAACCACCCCTGCTTTCTCGCAATTGTTCCCAGGACTGCTTGTCTTGAGCTGTCACCATTATTCACGCAACACCCCCACTGAGCAGGGATCAAGAGAGTGAATTGTCTGAGCTTGCTCTGAGTAAGTTGAGCTGTAAACTCAGGAAAATTGAGTTTTGCAAAGCGAGAGAGCCCAGAGTTTAATAGATTGTAATTCTGAGATGACTTGGAAACAGCTGAATTCTCTTTGCTCATCATTTGGTGAAAGATCAAAAAATCCTCTGGGAAGATGCCCCCATGGAGGCAGTAATTGCTGTGGTCATCCTTCCTCCCCATCACCATCTGGAGACCCCATGCTTTTAATCACACAACATATGTAGGAGATATGCTCTCAATAGTAAATATCATGACAATTATAACTGTGAGTCAGATAGTTGCTGGAGCCTCTGGCCTTATGGATCTAGGCAAAATTGCCTTAAATTTAGGACACAAAATTCCATGGCCTGTGGGGGTCCAGAGATCCCCAAAAGATTTCTTTGAATTTCATGGGGGCTTCAGTTTCCTCTCTTGCTTCTTGGGGCTGGTATCCTTGATTGCTTCCTGGATACTGATCCAGATTTTAAACTCAATCCTCCAATGCACTCCCCATCAATGGCACAAGTGCACAGTTCACCCACTTATTTCACGTAGGGGTCATGAAGAAATCATCAATCACGTGACAAACCACACAGTCATCAATTTGATGGTTTTCATGAGACATTTTTTTCCTGAAGTCCTTTTTAGCCCCTTACAACCCAGAACCCAGGCCCTCCCTGCCAACTTCTCCTTTCTCTTGTGCAGTCAGCCTTTCACTTTCCCCTGGACTCACCATCAGAAAATATCCTGGGATAAGAACACAACAGTTTTGCATCATCAGATCTTCAACAATGAAGAGATCCTGAAATCCTGGATGTGTGTGTGTGTGTGTGTGTGTGTGTGTGTGTGTGTGTGTGTAATAGGTCTTTCAGTAAGGATCTCTCCATAATAGTCTTTGAGTTTTAAAAATTATGATCAATAAGGTACCAGATAGTCTAATATGCTGACATCCAAACCACTTTTGCTGGATTAACTTTTACCTCTTGAATGACATCAAATCTATCATCAGACCAAAGTCTTAACATTAGTCCAACCACTGGAATTCTTCTGAAACTTGAGTGTTTGTATAGCACCCTACCTCAGCATAATATGGAGGTGCAGAGAATTTGAAATTACGTCTTATGGTTAGCATGCATTGCTGAAACATAAGTCATTTTTTTATATCCTAAACTGATACACATATAGTCTGCTTTAAGAAAATATCCAACCCAAATCCCTAAGCTTACACCCTGAGAAAGCTGATACATAACAGATGTAATACCTTTCTCCTCATTATCAAGAGTATTTATGTTTTATTATACATTAAAGATTGTAACAATATGTAACACGAACATGTTAATGTAGCCAAATATAATATAGAACAATAATTTTAGCACCTACTCCATGCCAGGCAATTTTTCTAAGCTTTCACAGGAAATATCTCAGATAATGTCATAATCCAATGAAATAGGTAGTTTATCACCCCTACCTGTTTTATTTTCCAGGATTCAAACCCTGGGTTTTAATCCTTATGCTGTGTCCCACTCATTTTAAAAAATTTTAATTCCAGTGTAGTTAACATTGAATATTATATTAGTTTCAAGGGCACGGTATACCGATTCAGTAATTCTATATATTATTCAGTGCTCACTGTAAAAAGTGTAATCGTAATCCCCTTCACCTAATTCATCCATCCTCCCTCCCACCTCCCCTCTGGTACCTGTCATTCCCTTCTCTGTAGTTAAGAGTCTGTTCTTTAGTTTGTCTTTTTCCCTTCATTTGTTTTGTTTCTTAAATGCAACTTATGAGTGAGATAACATGGTATTTGTCTTTCTCTGACTTATTTCAGTCAGAATTTTACTCTTTAGATCCACCCATGTTGTTGCAAATGGCAAGATTTCACTGTTTTATGGCTGAGTCATATTCCATTGTGTGTGTATACATATACATATATATATATGTATATATTACATCTTTATCCATTCATTAGTCAATGGACACTTGACTTAGGCTACTTCCATAATTTGGCTTTTGTACGTATGCTGTAATAAACATATCTTTCTGAATTAGTATTTTTATATTATTTGGGTAAATACCCAGTAATGGAATCACTGGATCATATGGTAGTTCTACTTTTAACTTTTGGAGGACTCTCCATACTTTTTCCACAGTGGCTGCACCAGTGTGCTTTCCCACCAACAGTTCATGAGGGTTCCTTTTTCTCCACATCCTTGTTAACACTTGCTTTTTTGTCACCCCTATTTTTCAGATTAGGAAACTGAGGCTCAGATATTAGAACAGTTAAGTTCATAAGCGAAAATGTGCAAAACTAAGATTTGAATATAGATTGTATGAATCTGTACAATACATCTAACATTTCTAAAATTTGGTTTGCATGGATTTTTAATGGATATAGCTATTGAATAAAAGTGGCTCACATGGTTAAATAAAATTGTAATAGTTAATAGAATTAATGAGTGGAGTCAATATAGGGGTTATAGGTTCAAACAAAGCCAAAAAGGTATGTTTCCAATAGCACATCCATTTCAATAATCTTTGCAAACGTTGAATACTCAGACCAGATGAGTTCCTAATCCAAAGTGAAGAAATAGTAGGTGTTCGATACTTATAAGCTCCTTGATTGTTCTATCCAATCATTAGCAATCACTGCCCCACCCTCAACCCTACCACCAACTGCACTGCTCTGATGGGGAAGCTGTTGGAATGTAACAGTCCCTCTGTTCACTTGAGAATAAAGGATCTGTCCGCTCCCAGTCTGATGTGTGTTGCTTTTACAACTTTAAATACAGCACCAGAGGTAGGCTCTGGTATTTCCCTCACTCTTTCTGGCATTTCTAGTGGAAGAGAGGTTCTAAAACAGACTATAATAAAGTTTATTATCCATCTGCATTTCAGATGCAATACACATTACTTAGGAACTCCATGCAGATTTCCAAGTGTGGCTTCATTAGGTAGTGCTATTATCTGAGAAGAAGAGTGTCCCAGTGACTAATAGATGATATCTAAAAGGTAGAGGTTACACTCTGCTGTGACCATGTCTTATTTTCTAAACCCTTCACTCCACTCTGGCCCTACTCCTCTGCTGCATTTGGTTGGGTAAATATTCTTCCCTTTTTGTGTTCTCTTTGGAACATAAGCATTGTGTGAATGTGTTTTTTGGAATAAAAATTATTCAGTGTTCCATTAATGAGATAATGTATTTATGTGTTATGACAATAAACACAGCTGCAAAATGGACCATAAAGAAATAGATGACTTGCAGATTTCTGTGCCCAATGTGTCAACTGTAATTGAGAAATAAATTAAATGATCCATCTGCTTCCCATCATCTTCTCCTTTATTTTTGTCAGTATCCATGGTTTTTAAACCAGTCAGAATTATTTATACTAATTACTCACTAAAAAAAAAGAAAATCCATATAGAAATTAAATGACTTTGTAATGCAATTTTGCCAACCCTTAACATACTGTGCTTCTTTCCAACACTCAAACCTAATGACTATGATGAACTCTTTCTCCTTATTAATAGTTTTCACTTTATCATGCCAATACTATTGAATTTTCTCTTTATTACTGTCTTATAGGCACTGCTAAAATAATGTATCATATAATAGACTTAACAGTAATCTAATCTATTACCCCAGTAATGCTTGCCAAGGAAAAAGAAAACAAACAAACAAGGAATAAAAATAAAATAAGCAAGTGAGCAAAAAACCCTATTTAATGCAGGTTACAATGGCAAGATTCAATCTGCTCACTAATAATATTCATAGGCTGGGGTTAAAATAGCCAACAGCCACTGGAACTAATTAAATATAATTGTACTATTTTCCCCCCTACTTCAATGTTATAATTATCACACTGAGAAACCACAAATGAGTGCTGGGGAAAGCAAAAAAAACTTCTTTGTTTTCTCAAAGATTTTCATGTTCATCCTTGTCTGGTCTGGAAACTTTATTTGGTTGAGCCCCTACTGATATCCCTGAGATAATCCTATAAAGTATGTGTAGCATTTGGGGTGAGAGGGAAGGGAATAAAAATGGGAAACTCTCTTTTAAAAGATCTTTATTGGCATCATTTTCTTTTTCTTTTTTCTTTTTCCTTCTTTTTTTATTACAAATGAAATCTGTGTTCACCATTAAAAAGGAGTGAAGGAATAGGACATATAGAAAACCAAAAAAGAAAAGAAATAGAAATCATCTATACTCTAATCAAGCAAGTAGAATCACTGCTAACACCTTGTTATTTATTCTGGCAGCATTTATCTGTGCATTGTACGTATTTTTTTTTAAATTGAGATGCTGTGAGATTGTTTTGTAACCTATTTTTCTCAATTAACAAGATGGTGCATCTTTCCATGTCTATAAATATAGATTCACAACATCATTTTAATGGTTGCATAGATATATGTCATGTTGCCAATTTTCCATTGTTATATAGAGCTTAAGCCTTGAATAATACAGGAGTTAGAGGCATTGACCCCCACTCAGTCAAATATCTGCATATAAAGTTTGAATCCCCCAAAACTTAACTACTAATTACCTAGTGTTAACTGGAAGCCTTATCGATAATATAAAGAAGTCAATTAATATATATTTTGTGTTATATGTATCAGATACTGTATTCTCACAATAAAGCTGGCTAGAAATGGTGTTATTAAAGAAATCATAAGGAAGAAAAAATACATTTATGATACTGTACTGTATCAGAAAAAAATCTGCATGTAAGTATTCCTGTGCAGTTCAATACCGTATTCTTCAAAGGTCAACTCTATTAGCTATGTGGGTGTAGCCAGTGTATTTGGTTCAGTTTCTTTCTGATTGTTCTCTTGTAGTCTAGTGGGAGGACTCATGCAGGATTTCCCTCTTAAGTGAAGGTATTTTTGACTCATGTTAGAACTCTATAGATCAGTGACAGTAATTCTATCCCAATCTTAGAAGTCACTTTTTGCCCCCTGGTTTTATTGAAGTATAATTGACAAAGAAAAGTTATATATATTTGGGGTGTCTACCTTGATGTTATGATATATCACACACACAGATACACAACATTGTGAACTAATAATCACCACAATCAAGCTAATTAAGATGTCGTCATTTCATATAGTTACCATTTTTCTTTCTTTCTCTCTTTCTCTTTCTTCCTTCCTTCCTTCCTTCCTTCCTTCCTTCCTTCCTTCCTTCCTTCTCTTTTCTTTCTTTCTCTTTCCTCCTTCTTTCTTTCTTTCTTTCTTTCTTTCTTTCTTTCTTTCTTTCTTTTTTTCTTCCTTCCTTCCTTCTTTTCCTTCCTTCCTTCCTTTCTTTCTTTCTTCCTCTTTCTTTCTTTTTTCTTTCTTTCTTTCCTTTTCTTTCTTTCTTTCCTTCCTTCCTTCCTTTTTGTGATGAGAACAGTGAAGAGTTATACTTTCAGAACATTCAGGTATACAATGCAGTATTGTTAACTAAAGCCACACCACTATACAGTTTCAGCTATGCAAGATGATTAACTTCTAGAAGTCACTCTTTTAAAAAACTGGATAAACAGAGGCAAAGCTATTTTTAAGAGTTTGAGGGTATTTATGAGTTTGAGTTTTCATGTCTCTAGTCTTGACATTTCCCATTGTTGCACAAGCCAACTCCTTGGCCTAGCTAGGGTCTTGAGATTTCTGTCTGTGACAGGGGTTATTATGGTGGGTGTAAAGGAGGCAAGTAAAGCTACTTTCCATTTACCACCATGCCTTTGCCCTAACAGTTGCTCTTACCTCAGCCTGGGATATCCTGCAGAAGAGCTTTTCCACTCAGGATGTGTGTGGTGTGGGAAAAACACCTTAACCTGTCTCTGTCTCCCTTTAGCCATTTGTTATAATGGAATCATAGTAGTCCCTACCTTATGAGACATTTATAACAGATAAAGGAATTCATAAAGCCCTTACTAAAGTGTCCTGCCTTTTACCAAGTACTTGAAACATGTCTATTCTCATTGATCAAGCCCCAGATATTCCCATCCTTCAAATTTCAGCTCAACCATCTCCTTTAGGAAACATTTCCTGTACCCTCAGATGGATGGAGCATTCTCTCTTTTGACCTCCCATTTCCCCAGTATTTCTCATTTTACAAAGGATTGTAATCAAATATATTAATTTCCCCTGCTAGACCATATAACTCCTAAGAGGCAAGCCATCTCCTTGTTTTTGTTTATGACTGGCTGAATAGTATCCTCACCACCACACACACACACACACACACACACACACACACACACACACACACACACACATTTGCTTCTTAATTCCACAAATCTATGAATCTTACCTCATGTGGAAAAATGGGTTTTACAGATGTAGTTAAGTTAAAGATCTTGAGATGGGGAGATATATTGGATTATCCAGGTGGGTATGATTTAATCACAACGATCCTTCGAAACAGGAGGAGGAGGGAGATCAGAGTGAGACTTGGGGATAGATGACAGAAAATAAGGCCATAATAACATAGTAATGAGCCAGAGAATTCCAGTGGCCTCTGAAAAGGAAGAGGAAGGTTAAGATTCTTTCTTGGAGCCCCAGTGGGAACCAGCCTTGCTGACACCTTGATTTTAGCTCTATAAGAATCATTTTAGATTTTGAGCTCCAGAATGATAAGAAAATACATTTGTGGGGCACCTGGGTGGCTCAGTTGGCTAAATGCCTGCCTTCAGGTCAGGTCATGATCCCAGGGTACTGGGATTAAGTGCTGCATTGAGCAACCTGCCTACCAGGGAGCCGATTTCTCACTGTGCCTCTCTCTCTCTCTGTCTCTCATGAATAAATAAATAAAATCTTAAAAAAATACATTTGTGTTATTTTAAGCCACTAAAATTGTGGTAATTTGCTACAGTAGTGATAGGAAACTAATGCACCATCCAATAGAATGCTTAGCACATTATAGATGTTTAATAAAGATTTAATGAATAAATTAATTACAAACATAACACAAACAATAAGAAAAGTCCATTTAATCATGTCAGTTGAGGTCTTAATCAGTTCATAGGAAAAAAGGAAAATACCAATTTCAGAGCTATGTTTTTCCCCCAGGAAATAAAACACATTTTAAAACTGTGGAAGTTAAATTACAATTCAGTTTCATGTGCCTGTCACTTAGAGGTCAGGGTGGATTCTAATTAATACAACAGGAAAAATAAATCATGACAAATGAGACACTGACCAGTTTTTTTCACATTATTTTGTTTTAATGGTACCACAGACCCCTAGAAAATGTGACAATTGATTCTGTGCCATGTTTATGAAACATACCTCAGCTCTAAGGAGCCAAAACTTGATAAAAGCAGCACTATAGTGTCCAACCATGGCTCTCCCCAATCCCTTCTCTACTTTCTGATTTAAATATCTGTTCAGGATACGCCTGCACAAAATAATCACCACAATAAGATGGCAATTTGGAAAGAGTTACATAGAACACCTTCTGCCTTATGATGTATAATTTATAAGAGAGGCTCCTCATTCATCCACGTGGAAATGTAGAACTCTGAGTGTAAGTCACTGCCAATTTCTGAAACTAGCCCTGACAGTATTTCAGAGTAAAAATTAGGATGATGTTTACTCCACAGAAATGGAAATGGCCAAATTTTTCTTTCTGTTCTGTATTTCTCCTTCCCCCTCCACCCTTCATGGGATTTGTTTTCTCTGGAGTCACACAGGCAGCCAACCACCCTGTGGGTCAAGTGCCTGAGAGCCTGTCATTCACCTCCTATGCAGCACTGTTGAGATTAGAAACAGGAAAGTCTGCCCTGGCATGCATTAAGACCCTGGGCAGGTCAGTTTGCAGGCATATGGTAGGAATGAAAGATACTTAAGGATAGAATCTATGTTCTGAAGTTTGTTCTATTGTTCCAAGAATATCTAAAGATGCCAGTGTATATTTTCTTAAGCATTAAATCTATGAAGTAGCTATCCAAGTGATCAGTGTTCTCCATCAACTTAGGCCAGGCCCACAAATCACAGGGCTTCCATGCTCCAGGCAAAGTTCTTCTTTCTCACTAAGTGTAAAGATCTCTTGGACAAATCCCTGAGCTGAGAATCAATAAACCTACATTCCATTCCTGACTGTTGTCATTAATGAAGATGCTTTTGGCTACAAATAATGGAAAACTCAGCACCACTGGCTTAAACAATGAACACATTTATCATGTGAAGAGTTTGGCAGTTCAAGGATTATTAAGACAGAATCTCCTCACAACTGCGCTCTATCTCTGCTCTCCAGTCTCTCTGTGTTCCCCTTATCCATCAGGTAAGCTCCTCTAATAGTCACAGACCATTAGAGTTTCATGTATCACACAGATAGGAAAAGGTCTTACCGAAGAAATGCTACAGTCTCTTCCCTTGTGTTTCTTTTTAAGAGAAAGACATTTTACTCAGAGAGCCCTCCAGAAGATTGCTCATCTTTTCATCAGTCACATGGATACCCTTAAACTAATCACAGGAGAAAAGAGAAAAGAAAAAAAGATGGCTAATTTGACCTAAACAAACCAGTATTTCCTCCCTAATCACATGCGAAGAAGTTAACACCCAGGACTGATTCTCAGATAGGAAAATCGAGTGGTTATTATACTATGTCATTAATTAGTTGTACAAATTAATATAAAAAGGCTTATATAAAATTAAAATATATATAATGGAAGCATAATTTCTTTCTGATCATTACACATTACAGGGTCACTGAACTTATCTAATTCAACAGATCTTTATCTAATGTATCTGCTAAGTATAGGTTACTGACATACATCTGCAAAAGCATCAGAGTTTCTACTCTTAAGAATTATATGTGCTGGGGCACCTGGGTGACTCAGTCACTAAGCGTCTGCCTTTGGCTCAGGTCATGATCACAGAGTCCTGGGATCAAGCCCCGCATCGGACTCCCTGCTCAGAGGGGAGCCTGCTTCTCCCTCTCCCACTCCCCCTGCTTGTGTTCCCTCTCTCACTGTGTCTCTCTCTGTCAAATAAATAAAATCTTTTAAAAAAAAGAATTATATGTGCTTATGGGGTGTCTGGGTGGTGCAGTTGGTTAAGCAAGCATCAAACTCTTGGTTTCGGCTCAGGTTGTGATCTCGGGGTTGTGAGACTGAGCCCCATGTGGGGCTCTGCACTGAGTGTGGAGTCTGTTTGAGATTCTCTTTGCCTCTTCCTCTCCCCCTCCCACTTGTGCTCTCTCTCTCTCTTTAAAATAAATAAATAAATCTTTAAAAAGAAAAGAATTATATGTGTACAAAATTTAAGAGAAGCACAAGAGCAGCTGTAAGACAAGCTCATATAAAGCCACACAAGAAATTTAAAACTCAATTTAACCTAAATTAGAAGGACATCTAGTTCAGGTACTAAAAGAGGTTAATGAGTCAAGAGAGATTTCATAGAGGCGGTGGCGTTTCAGACAGCACTGCAAGGTTGGGTAGGCTTCAACAGGTTGAGATGGTAAGGACGGTCCTTCATACGAAGGAACAGCCTACGTGTGACAGAAAGTTGTATCTGCCTCTTAGCATCAAGCTGTTAGTTTCTTGATAAAAATACCACAATTGTCTTCTGTAGAAATACCCGTCCCACTCATATGCTTTTTGAAATAAGATAGCTCCATACACCCCTTGCTCCAGGAGTGTATGTGATCACAAGCATGTAATCTAGGCTCCTTATTCGATTTTCCTATCCATAATGCTGGTTCAGAGCCAATCAGAGCTAATCCTGGGACTTTTTTTTTTAATTATTGAAAAAATTGACATTTTTGCCACTGAATTTAAACATGGGGATATACAGACCTAAAAAATCTTACAGAAATTTTGCCATTGCCAAAAGACTGAATGAACATAGAGTCCAAAGATGGAGATATTGAGATCTGATCACACCATTTGATCCTCTAGTTTAATCCAGGTGACTAGTCTCTTCCATTATTCGGGTCAGAAAATGTGTTCTTTTCACCAAGATTCTTTTAAGACTTTTGTATCTGAAAATCTGACTTCAGTCAAACATTCAGTCACTTATAACATAATGGATCCAACTGATTATTGAACAAATACATAACACTGGGAAAACACTGGGATTTCAGAGAAAAATAACAGGTTAGAGAAGAGAAAATTGTCTGGAGAACAAAAAATTCTCTCCGATTGACATCTTCATCCAGTGTGGGCCCGCACTTCACATTCTCATGAAAAACAATCTATAAGGGAACTCTTTTATGATTAAAGGCGCTGAAAAATCATTTGCTACTTTTCTTATAGGGAAGTGGAATCGAATTCTATCTTGTTGAATCCAGTGTGGTATCAGTGATGTTCTTTACCAAACATATACGGTGAAGGGATGTTCTGAGGCATCCAAAGCTAGGTCCTCATAAGCCCTGTAGCTTCTATTTAGGCCTCATAAAAAACTCATTGAAAGTTCTAAGCTCACCAGTAAGAAATCCAAACCTGAAAGTCCATGCAGAAAAAAAAAAAAAAAAGTAAATATTTAGCCTAAGACTCCCACATGAGCCCAGAATTCCAGCCATCCACATCCAGGTACAAGAAATAGGAGTGAAACCATTTTGGACCCTGCAGACCCACTCATTCTGCCCATGACTATAATCCATTGACCTACATTAGTGCTATGGGAACAGAAGTATCACACAGCCACTCCGTGCTTCAAGTCCTGACCCACGATATTTGTAATTGAAGCCACTAGGTTTTGGGGTAGTTACTCAACAACTGCTTATTGGACTAGCATTTGGTACCCGGAAGTGGGTGCTTCTATAACAAAACCTGAAAAAATCTAACATTAAAATAGGACTGGGCTGCAGCAGGCATGCTGGAAAAGTCTCAAGCACCCTGGAAGGCTAGAAGGCTGGAAAAAAAGCAAAACTTGTAATATGGTGGCAGAAAGTTTGACAACATTGCCGCCTGGGATGATATGGAAAATATAAACTGCTGACGAACTGGTGATTTGGGTATGATATCATTAAGATGATACCTATATATACATCGAATGTGCTATCTGTTCTCTTTCAATAACCGATGATAAAATATAGATATCTATCTATGTATCTAGGAGATTTTAAGAAAAGAGTTATTTAGACTTTAGGCAAACTTTATATAAATGAGCCCAGGTTTTCTGGATTCAAAAATAAACCTATTTTTCATTGCCAGTCTATCCAGAAAGCAAATACCTCTCAAAATAAGAAGTGACATCAGGATAAATAACCTCTAAAAGTTTTAAAACCTAGGTCCTTTGTTTCAAAAGGATTTAAAGCTCTGTTTCATAGACCCTCTTTACAAGATAAAGAGGCTTTTAAGAACCTTAGGAAATTTGTCTCTAGCATTCGAACTCTCAGCTTACCTAGAAAGGAAACTGCCTTGAAGAGATTTGCAGGTATGACTTCTCCTAATGAACTAACCTCAAAACATTCAGAAGAACCTTATGAAGATTTTAAGATGATTTCAGTTAAGGAAAAAAACAAATAAAAGAATGATTCACGGAAATTAACTAGGAGCAAGAAGGGAGACCTAAAAGATGCAGAGAACCATTCTCAGGTGGTAGAATTGAATCCTAATCAAGGAATAGACACCATGTTTCCAGCAGGACTTTGGAACCACTCTGGGCCAACAACTGCTATTTTCCTCTTACTGTACTTCTTTTAAAAAATACACAATAGGATTGTCTATTTCAGCTCTTATTCTTTGCAGGACTCTAAAGTTCTTTTTCCTCTCACCAAGAAGAGTCAGTTGTATTGGTCAGGGCTGTGGCAGGTGGAGAAAGATTTTGGAATCAGAAGCCCTGTGTTTCCGTATTAGCTTCTCTATGCAACAGCCCTGTCAGTCAGGGAAACTTTCACTTACTGAAAGGGGAAGAATAAGATCTATCTTGATAGAAGTATCAGGAGGACTAAATGAGATACCACCCATAAATGTGCCTAGTTAGCACATTGCCTGACCCATACTAGATATTCATTAGATATTAACTTGAATCAGAGATGGAAATAGTGCTCCATAAGTCAGATTCTACTAAATCTTTGGCAACACAGACATTTGAATTTTCATCACTTTCATTCTTCTTCATGGGATTTAAGGACTAATGTAAATGCTTTTCTGATTGATAAACCATAACACCGAATCTGTGTTATGATTCAGTGACTCACCGTTTCCTGTACTTAGGGTTACCATTACCGTAGAACTCTTGCCTATTTCTGAGAATTTAGTTTTAACAGCCTACTAACTCTTTTGGGGAGGAGGGAATTTGAGAAAATGAATAGGACCTGCTGTTAACATAAGCACATCTTTCCTGGGATGGGCAATTTTCCTCGACACAGAGATGTGTAGCCTTCTGAGAAAGGTTGCTGGAATTTATGGGTTGCCAATTGGCACTTTTTGATAAGCAAACTGAATGTTGCAAATAAAACTATGAATTCTGAATGAGAATGAACGCCCCTGCCCGCAAAAACTCTTTACAATAGGTTTCTCGGGTAAGATCACTTTAGGAATCACTCTTTCTTGAAGAGTCATCATGAGCACAAAGACTTTAAATGCAAGAACAAGTTCTGCTATATGTATTTTTAGTTAACTTAGAACCTGGAAACTGTTAATGCTAGAAACCTTTTCACAAGTAATATCTATTAGTATTCCAAGGAATTAACCCATAGGGTAAATATTTGCAAAATGAAAATCTGTGCTGATAGTACAGAGTAGACCAAATATAAGAGCAATCGCTGCATCTGTACTTGGTTGTGAGACGTGTTTTTTATTTCAACTGGTTTGAAATTTCACTGGGTTTCAGAGACAGTCTGGAAAAACACACTTTTAGGAAAAAATAGGATATTGTTTCCCATACTACTACCTTCATTTGTATAGAAGCAGTGCCTTTGAGAGGTACAAAAGATCCAAGCATCTGTTTAATCCAATACTAGAAAACAAAAGCCAAGTGAGGGTCAGTGATTTGTCTGAAGTTTATAACCTGAGCCTCTGAAAGAGCCAGAACTAGGAGTCAGATCTCCTGACTCTAACCAAGGGGAATATCATGTAGTGATTAGGCTGCTCAAATTTAAATCCCTAGCTCTGTGTCCTTACATATATAATTTATTCTTTATAAGCCTCAGTGAACTCATTTGCGAATTGAGGATAATAATCTTAGAGCACTGATCATAGAGTCATTATGTGGACTGAATGATACAATAACTTGTGAGACTACTTTGCTCAATGCTTATCTTTTAACAGGTACATTTACTAATGGTTATTATTTTATTAACAAGCTTCTTGCTTTTCCACCACATGATGTTTTATAAAACATTTTATTTTAACAATTTATTTTCCTATTTTTAAACACATCATTTTTTCATGTATTGCTCTGATGTCCCTTCTTCTAGCCATCAAGAAAAATAAGTTGAATTTGCTGATGTTGTCATTTGGCAGTCTGGAAGAGACTGGTTGAAACCAGAAACCCTGGGTTCCCACCCGAAATCCACCATCTGCAAGCTCTGTGACTTGGGCAAACATTTAATGTGTTGAAGGTTAAATATCTCATAAAAGAGAATAAAAGTTTACCTTGTTAAATATGATACTACTTATGAGTGTGCCTAGCATAATGGGCCAGATGTTGAATATACAATCTATGCCATCACACAGGGCTCCATTCTTAAAAGCGTCCTACGCTTGGTTTTTCAGCTCTGCTGTTTACTTCAAATTCTTGAGAGTTTTGAGTAAATGAGCCCACATTTCTATTTTTAACCCCTCAAATGATTTAGCTGGTCCTGGTAACATACATTCTTTCACATATTAGGTGTTCAATAAATATTAGCTTAAATTGGGGGATAAATTATTAGCATGTTCTAATTAATTTTTGGCAACACAGACGACTCTTTAAGTGTTCATTGTCTCTATCCCTTTTATGAGATTTAAAATCCCTTTGAAATCTTTTGAAATGTATTAAAATGTTGCTGATTTTTAGTGATTTAATTGTCTTTTCAATTACTTAAAGTGATTAGAGAAAGATTTCTTATTACCATGAGATTTGATTTTTAGTAAACTACTAAACTTGTAGGTGTTGAGTTGAGAAGGCATTTGGGTCCTCCCTTATCATAAAACCATCCTCTTGATCATGGGCAGGAAAATTTTACCTGGCACATAGAAGATCCATAGTCTGTTGAGAAGGTGAAATTCCTGCATTGTTATCTCGTGACCCCTTGCTGATTCAGCTATAAATACCTAGTGAGAATAACCAAGATCTGCTTACCCAGCGTTTCCCAGTATTTTACAAAGTACTCATCCCATGAACAACGAACAAGCAAACAAGTCTTCCAAATGAAAGTCGCTTGTAGTCAAGCAATTTGGGGAGGATTTCCTTATATTAATCCCTACATGGAAAGCCTCATTATGCATGAACAGATGAAAAACTGTGGCATGAACCATAACTACTTAACTTTGGTTGAATATACATTAATGTAGTTATTTAATTCTAGGTTTTTTAAATTAAAAGCTATTAATATGAGAAACACATCCAGAATAATGGAGTGGGGATTGCCAAAAACATGTTTCTCCATAACACTGATCAAAACACTGGCAAAATTTGTTAAATCAAATTTTTAGAACTCCAGAAATTAACCAGTATTAAAGCAGTCTGAGGAGCCCTACAAAACAATGTGCAGTATTGTAACTTGATCTCCTCCCCTACCCCTCTCCACAGGTCCAAGGTAAACTTGAAAACTAGTAGCTTCAGAAATAATGGAGGCTGTGAAAATCAGCAGTCTAACAATCAACTGAGGGATAGAATAGACTTGGCAGTGCTGCACAAAATTGTCATCCCTAGGGAATAGTCACAAGTTAACTTCTTTGGGAACTCATTGAAAATTTCCACTCATAGGACTAGTCTTGTTCTCAGAGCTTTCTCATGGAGGAAAGCCTTATCCCTAATATGTTTGTTCAAAACAACCAGCAGCAATTGTTCAACATTGTAGTTACTTGAAATGGTGATTAAATTGGATCAAAGAAGCAAGATGATAAACTTAAAATGAAAATTTGGAGAATGAGATGCCTACTGACTTTTTAAAATCTCTGACATATTCCTAGGGATCTAGAAGGCCAGAAACATATATAAAGTTGTGCTCATCCACAGAAAAAAAATAATTTGAGGAAGTGCAAATCTTTCACCTCTGGCTGACCTTGAGACTCTGCATAAGAAATAGATGAAGACTAATGCAGAGATTCAAACTTCTGGAATGCTGAAGTTGTGTCCTAACACACTCAGAGGCCAGCAGAAAAGGTGGGAGATTTTCTGGTTCAAGGGCTTTAATGAAATCTCTGTTCAGTTCTTAGCTGACTGTTAAGATTACTGAGCAGAGGTTTCAATGGCCACACATGACAAGAATACAGAATATAGAAAAGGGTTATGAAGTGTGTGGAAGGTGTGGAATTGAGTATTTCCCTTTCTACACCTTAATTAGGTTTTGCTGAAATTGTTTCTCTTTAGGGAAGGTGAGAAAGGAACACTCTGGGAATATTTTTAAATGATTACTTTTATTGTACTTCTGATGGAACACAGGAAATTTTACTCTGATCTTCACTGTGAGAACCTGGTTAGGCTCCTGGAGGTAAAACACAAAAGTGGGGAAGTCCTCAAGACTGAGGCCCCAGGAGTCTCTAACTATCAAGCTAGTCCAGGCTTAACCTCCAGAAATTTGTCAATTACCATTTAAGTTTTCCTATAAGTTTCTGCCTCCAGCAGCTTCAACTCCTACTATGCTCCAACTCCCTGTACTTATCTGTCTCTCCAGTTTCTGGGGCATTTTTTTGTTCTGAGATTTGAGGTCTCTGATGCATTTAACAGTTGCTGATTTTTAGTTTGTTCACTGTTTTCTTGTTGTAGGATGGATATGGTGACTTTCAAACTCTTTACATATTGGAGCAAAAACAGAAATCCAAATAACTTTTAACAATATAAATAACAGCTAGGCAGAAGACCAAAAGGGAAATAGAAAACCTGAAGCGCACGATAAATCAACTAGATACAATGGACATCCTTAGAAAATTCACCCCAAAACAGCAAAATACACAATCTTCTCAAGTGCATGTGGAACCATCTTCTCGTTAGATAATCCCTGAGAAATACTCATGCATATAAATAATGTGGATAGAAGAATAGGAAATAAAAATTGTGTCCATACTCAGTTACAGTATATAGTTTTTCATTTGAATGACATTTGAGACTGAAGAAATCATACTCTAGAATAGTGCTGTCCAATAGAATTTTCTGAGATGCTGAAAATGTTCCATATCTGCATTGTCTAAATGGGCAGGCGTAGCCACATTTAGGTACCGTGCCCTTGAAATGTGGTTAGTGAGACTGAAGAACTGAATTTTTATTTTTATTTAGTGCCAATTAATATATAGTTAAATGTCTCCTTATCACTAGCTAGTGTTTCTGGTATTGGGCAACAGAGAGAACAGAGAGAGGGGTGGTTAATTGGCTTCTTTATTCTACTTCCTTAGCTGCTCCACCTCTCTTTGGCCCTCCTAACCATAATTAAATGGCATCAGTCATTAAACAAGTGCTAAATGAATGGACTTAAAAGAAAGTGATTATCCCTTTCTAGCCCTGTCTATACATATCTTTGCTATGGTAGTAAGATAATTACTGTTAATTTTTAAATCTTCCTTTCCGACAGCTGTCAATCTAAGGATTCAGATTCAGAGGTGTGTGGTATGGGTATAGGGCTTACTAATTAGAATATTAACAAGTATCAGGAACATTTTAACATTCAAATCTTTCTGTAGGAAAATGATAGAAGTTAACCAATTAGCCTTCAAGTAATTTCCTCAAGTCAATTTATTAACTAAATAAAACATTAATGTGTCATTTCCTTTCTTTTAAATAAACATATTTATAATATGAATTAGTGAACTGTGGCCTGTAACTAATTTATCAATTAAGCTCAGCATTTCGTTAAGTTATATTTTACTCTTCCCCCTATTGATTTAGACTATAGGTTGTTTTTGTTTTGGTTTGGTTGGTTTATTTTCACTCAGTATACACTGACATTAACCATCTGATGTTAGCTTGAGACTTGTCAGGGTTTTCTGTGTTTATAGAGTTTATAAGACTGCTGCTGCCTTCTGCGAATGTGTCAGGATAATATTTTGCTATCTGCCATAACTAATCAAGGAAACATAAAGCCCAGCTCTTTCCTCCAAAACCACAATCGACTCAAGAGAAGCTTAGCCCTGAAAGTGGGCGTGGTATTATTCTTATTTGTGAACACAGTTATTTTAAACCACAGCTGTATCTCTTATATCACTACCATATTTTCATCTTAGAGAAAACCCTTTTCCCCAAAGACAAGCATCTTTAAATATTATGGTTGACAGAAACCCAGCTTGAAAACCAGTTGTAACCAGTTGCTAAGAGTGATTAACTATCAGACTATTGGAGTAAAGTATAAGGTATGTTAAGTCCTATTTTATAGACAAAGAGGAGTGACGGCGGAGGGAGAGAGGGAGTGAGAGAGAAAGACAGCCTGCCCGATTTCATTCTTTGTGTGGCTGTAGCTCAGGACGAGAGGAACATTCAAATAGCACCCAGGAGTGAAATCTTTTGGTTTGACTTGGGTAGAGGTTGCCCCTTGATAGCAGTTTTCTTAGAGTCTATGGGAGGACAGAATCTTGTAAAATTAAGACAGTGTCATGCTCAAAGTATTTGCCACTAAATCGAATTCATTAACTCTTTCTCATGTACCGTCCTACTTATTGGCCACACAGCCATGAGCAAGAAAGATGAGGCTGCTACTTTTATGAAGCTTACATCTATAAGAGGAGTCAAAATAGGCATAAGATCTACATCGGTTACTGTGTGTCCTCGTTTCTGTGAAGCAGTCTCTGCATCAGTTATGTTTTGCTATGTAACAAACCTTACACAGATCTGGTAGCTTAAAACAACCCCCCCTTTTTTTTAGCTCACAATAATGAGTCAGTTGGGCCGTGCCTCTGGCTGAAGTCAGCTGGGCTCCCTGTAATCTTAGTCACCCGGCTCCAGCGGGCAGATTGGCTGACAGTTGGGTGAACTGGGATCCAGTCATTCCCAAGTCTGGCATTTGGCAGGCTGTCAGCTGTGGCACCAGTGGGGGGCCTGCAAGCCTCGGTTTCTTCACACAGGGGTGCAGCAATCCACAGGCAGAGACAGGTGAAGCTGCAAGGCGTCTTTAAGCCCAGCTGGGTCCAGGACCTAAGTTCAAAAGGTCACCTCTGCCACAGTCAAAATACCGCAGCCTGGCAGAAAGAGCTGGATTCAAGCCCCATCTTTTAATCAGAGGTACTAGAAAGTATTGTGTACCATTTTTCTCATCAACTGCGGTTTCCTCTGCAGATTTTTTCAGCTTTCTGGAACCATTACTTATTACGAATGGTTATTTCTATTCACTCAAAAGTGGATAATATTTCTAAATTAAGAAAAAATGAAAACAGGAAATTATGTTTTTGTTGAGCAATATGTGCATGAGAGATAAAATAAACAGGCAAATGCCCAAATGGCACACAATCATTTCCAGGCAGATTAAGAAAACCTCCGCAGGTGCTATTTTTAAAACTAAGATGCTCTTCTGTGGCAACAGACAATGCTGCTCTGGGAATGCCTTTCAATAACAGAGTATTTCCACCAGAAAAAGAGTTTCAACCAGTGTGGTTTTGTTCCTAGAAAAAGGTGCTCCAGGAGCTAGAAGGCCCTCAAGACACGGCTGTTACTAGTCTCTGTTTACGCCACTAACGCTTCCACAAGGACAAGAATGCTCATACATCCCAGTATATAACATCTGGATGGCACTTTGGGGTAACACTTCGGGAACACTTAACAACATAAGTTTTATTGATTATGGCCTGGCTTCCATGCTGTATTCCCTGACAGAAACCCAATAATCAGCCACCATAGAAGAAGAAATTTTTTTTCAGTTAGCTTCCTGGAAGTCAGGCTCCTACCACAGGTCTGGGAAAATGGAAACTTCTGAGATTTATGGAATAGGGTGAGATAATCTGAAAAGAGAATAAAGGAAAAAGGCTTTTTAATATCTTTAAACCACTGTGAAAGATTCATTTCATGGCCCTAGAAGAAGATATCTACCTCTCTCATCTCACATGGTCCAAGGAGCTTCATTTTTTGAGGATTGCTTCCTAGATGGTGGAGCTAATTCTCTTAACAACTGTGCCAAGACTAGGCAAATGAGGTGCATAAATTTAACGGAATTCTAAAATATTATGGTCAGGCAAAACGTCTTCCATATCTCACACACACACACACTTTCACACCCCTAGCTATGCCTGCATCCTTGGAATGAGATCCACAATGTGTGATCGTTTGGGGAGTGTGAAAATAACTCCAGTGACAAGGAACTCACTACTTTTATATTTGAAAAGTTCTGAACTTTTTTGCTTGTGGATGTATGTAATTTTTTGAAACTGTCTCCTATTTAGCAGTCACTCTTCCAACAAGGAAAACATAACAGTGATCAAGGAATATGCAACTCCTACCCTAGAGAAGCAAGAATATATTGAGAGAGAAAAGTGAGTCAGCAGAGATCACATTTTTCCTTATTTAGAACTGTACTCTCCTGGCCCGGATTATACTCATACTGGAATAACTTCTACCATTAAACACAAGTTTAATTTTCTCCCATTGAACATATCCGTAAAGAATTTGAAGACAACTATCAACTATCAAGTCCCACTCGCAAGCTAAAGATTGCCATTGCTGCTCCTTTGTTTTTTCATTAGTCCATAGACAATTTCTGGCTGTCACTATGCGCTAGGCCCTGGAGAAGATCCGCAGAGAGGGAAAAAGTTTGCCTCAACCCTCTTAAGGTCGCTGGTGGGGTCTGAAAATTAAACTGAAAAACACAGATTCACCAAGAAAAATGTATTCACTTATCTAAGTTTTATGTGACATGGGAGCCTTTGTAAGGAAATGAAGATCTGAAGAGTGTTTATGCATATGTCAAAGATACGGTAAGACACAGATTATGAGCTAAGTTCAATAAAAGATGGAAGCCTTCACAAGCCCTGCTGTTCAGCTCTTTCTTCATGTTGCTCCATCTGGGAGAGAAGAATGCTCCTTTCCTCCGGGTATACAGGGCACCTCTCATGCGAAAGTTTTAGGACCTGCTTCAAGGGACAAAAGCAAGGGGACGGTCAGAAAGACCTTCGTGCTTTTGCCATCTTCTCGAACTCCTTCAGCTTAACACAAAACAAGGCATCATGTTTTGGGGGAATGTGTCCTTAACCCCAGCAGAACATGGACACAATTCCCACTTTCAATGGCTATTCTAACAATCATTCTTGCATATACCATTGCTTGAGGTGGAAGAATGCTCATGCAAATCGCTCTCCATTTTCTGTTTGAAATACTGACCACAACACTATGTTGGAGATTTGTTTACAATAGTGTTTCTTAACAGAGGGACAATTTTGCCTCTCGGTATGTTTGGCAATGTTTGAAGACATTTTTGGTCATCATAGCTATGATGCTACTGGCATCCATTGCAAGGTGCTGCTAAACCTACAATAATGCACAAGACAGCCCCCAACCAAGAATTATTAGCCCCAAAACATCAGTAGTGCCAAAGCTAAGAAATCCTAATTTACATAAAAGGGTATAAAACAGGTTCTGCTTCAAAGAATTTACAGTCTGTGCATGGACTCATCCATGTTCTATGCATGTTCATCCATGCCATTTGTTATTAGTTTACCTGGATTATATGTTATATAAAAATACACCAGGCTTATATGTTGTCCTTTACCAGAATTACTGATAACCTCTAAAAATATGGAAAAAATACTTTAATGATAGGGTTTAATTGACATAAATACAGCACAACACATTTGTCCAATAATGGATATTTGCTGTAGACTGTATCAAAGGAAGTTTCCTTGAAAAACTGAGCCTGTTGAAAGTAGAAGTCTCAGCTCTCCACTTAGCCTTTCCTAGCCTTGGTGGCATTTGGCTGCACTAACATGGTTAGTGTCTAAAAGCTTTCTGTCTTGCTAGACTATGCTTTCCGTGGTCCTTTGGCTAGAGAGAGCAAAATTTTATTGGGTCCGTTTAGTCTACATCCATTAAAATCTCTGGGTTGCCAGACAGCTGGTGCTGGCTTCTTACTGGGATATGATGAGGCTCATCATGGGAGTGTGGGGAGTAAAGTTAAGTTGTTGTATTGTAATGAACTGTTGCTTCTAGGATGAACTCCCACAACCGTGGTGACAGACTTTGGCTGAGATGATGCTGAAAGCAACAGAAAGGAGTGTGTCTCTTCCCGTCTAGAGACATTCAGACTCCTCTCAGTACCACTGACTGGCAGAGCCTAATAAGGAACAGCTGGAAAAGGAAATACACAGTGTGTAGTGCTCTGGCCCCAACGTCATGAAGAAGAGTCTAAAAGGCTGGATTCAAAGTGAAGAGACACTTAGTTTAAAGCTGCAGCCTCCTTAGAGAGGTTTCCTTGGCCACTTGGTCTATCAATACATCATGGTAACCCTTACTTGATCTTGTCTTGTCTTCTTCACAGTTGTTTTATGGTATCTGAACTGAATTTATACACATATTTAAAAAATGTGTTCCTTTTTTCATTTCCATGAAATCCAACACTCAGCTACAATATATGCTCTGTGAGGGCAGGCCAGGCTCTGGTGGTTTTGTTTACCAGGATGGTCGTATTTGTTGAAGGGATGCTTGAGGTGGACACATATTTGCTTTAAATTTTACTTTATCTCAGAAAGAACTATCAATCTAGGTAAATGCTCCATCTCAGAATTCATGTTTAACTTAAATAGTCTTACCACATGCTCTGATTTGTTTCTGGCAATTATAGAGACATGAACTAAATTACTTTCAATTAATTAATAGATTTGGCTGCTTAATCACTAAATATATTCTTTTTTTCAGTATGTTCCTTACTTGGAAATTCAGACTTCAGAAGAAGTCCTCAACTCACTTTGTAAAAAGTAGTGCTATACTTTCAAAAACGTATGTCCATCATTTCTGTTCAATGAAATTCCTTTTAGAGGGAGGATTTAGAGTTCAGGAGTTATATGAAAGACTAACTAATTCTAAGGTATCTTTCTTGTAGGTAACTTTGTCTTCTTTTTTTTTTTTAAGATTTTATTTATTTATTTGACACAGAGAGAGAGATTACAAGTAGGCAGAGAGGCAGGCAGAGAGACAGGGAGAGGAGGAAGCAGGCTCCCTGCTGAGCAGAGAGCCCGATGCGGGCCTCGATCCCAGGACCCTGAGATCATGACCTGAGCCGAAAGCAGAGGCTTTAACCCACTGAGCCACCCAGGCGCCCTTTGTCTTCTTTTTTAAACTTTATTTTAAATCACTCTAGATTTACAGAAGAGTTTCACAGATAGTACAGAAAATTCCTATCCATCTGTCACCCAGGTTCCCCTACCATTAACATCTTGTATAAGCATAATACAGTTATCAAAACTAAGAAACTAATATTGATACAACAGTATTACTGGAACTGCAGACTGTTTGGATTTCAAAACTTTCTTCACTCATGTAACATATTTCTATTTTAAAATTTCTATTTTTAAAATTCAATCCAGAATACCATATTACATTTAATTAACATGTCTACACAATCTCTTCCAATCTGTGATGATTTCTAAGGCTTTCCTTGTCTTTCATGACCTTAACACTTTTTAAGAGTAAGGGTCAGGTATTTTGTGGAGTGTCTCTCAAGGCAGATTTGGCTGAATGTATCTCATGATTAAACTAGGACTATGGATATACAGGGGAAAAAATGCCACAGAAGTTGAGTGTTCTTTTCATGATATTATATCATGTGTGCATATGTATATATGCATATGTTATATGTATAATATATATATACATTGTGTGTATAGATATATACACATATATATTATGTTACTTATTTACTATGTATATTGTTCCGGCTTTGGCCATTGGAATTTCTTTCTGGTTAGCTTCACTGCCCTTTTGACACCATTTCAGCATGACTTATTATTGGTGACTTTCAATTTGATAGCTTAGGTAAGGTGGGATCTGCCCAGTTTCTCCAAAGGTTTCCTTACAGTAATATTTTCCCCTTTCCATGTTATATTTGATGAAAGTAAGTCACTAAGCCCAGCCCACACTCCAGGGGGAGGGAATTAAGCTCTCCTTTCTGCGAAGAGGTATATCAAATAATTTGTGGACAAAAATTAAAAACACCACAGTAATTAATACTTGATGAGAAGTACTTGTAGGCTATACTGTTTTTTCTTAAAGTTTTGCCTAGAGGATCTTGCCTGCAGTAATTACTGAGATATTCTAGTGGTAAGTTTTTATTTCCCTCATTGCGTTACATTTATTATTTGGAATTCTTATAAAAGGCAGATACAACTCCTCTCCACCATAATGTATTTGTTTAATCATTTATATCAATACAGACTCATTTGTTTTACTCCTTGTGTTATAATCCAATCCTGCTGTTATTTATTTTGTTCATATTGGTGCAGCTTTGCCATTCTGGTATATGTTTATCCTTTCTCTAACCACAAGCATCCATTTGCTCTTTGGTGTTAGTAGATGCTACAGGGTCATCATATTTCTCCTTTCCCCAGATCTAGAACCAGCCATTTCCCAAGGATCACTGATTTCTTTTATAGAGAATAGTATTTAGAAACCAACATCTGGGTTCTAGGTATTTTTATTGCTATTATGGTTTTACTACTAGGCCCTCTCAGGGGACCAAACTGGGAAATAGAAGTATGTATACTAGCCAACATGGACAAAGACTTCTATATTTATTCCTTTATTTATTAGATAACAAACTCTATAGTTCTAGTGTTTTCAGATCGGAATTTTTATAGTTTACATTTGTGCACTGAGATACCACATTGCATCCTGCATGACAAACATATTTTCTTATTTTATTTTGGATATATCCTTGAATGTTCTTATAATAGATGCTCTCAAATCTTTTTTGGCAAATTCCAATAGCTGAGATATCTCAAGGTCACTTTCTATTGACTGTTTTTATCCCTCATCTTTGAGTCACATTTTTTCTGTGTCTCTGCATGCCTAGTAATTTTTTATTGCATACATAATATTTGTAGTTATATAGTAGAAATTATGATGGTATGTAGGTAACCTGGTTTTGAATGACAAACTCTATTGCTTCTATAGTGGGAAGCAGCTGAAAACTCTGTTTAATTCCCTTATCCTTCCTCCATATAATTTGAACTTGGTCCCTTGACACTTCCCTTAGTGATGGGTATTTCAGGGTCAGTCGTGGAGCTAGACTGAGTTTACACACAGATTTTCATTCTTTCTCTCACTCTTGAGTCTTGGCCCTTTCTAGGAATCTCTCCCTTATTTTCTAGTATATTTAGTGGCCTTAGAGTCAGGCCTCTATTGTCTCAATTGAGTAATACTCTTGCTTTATCTTTGCATTTCAAGTATCTTATGCTCTAACTATAAGGGATATATGCCCAGGTGAAATGCTGTAGCAATGCAAATGATTTCCATCACAATTCCTCTATTTCCAGGCTCAGTTTTCTTCTAGTTTCTGTTCACTTTTTTTTTTCTGCTTTCTCCTGGCTTTAAAGAGATTTTTAAAAATATGATATTTGTATGAATTTATATTTATCTTTGGGAGAGTTATTCCAATAAGGTCTACTCTACTATTAGAATAAGTGAAACAAACTCTTAATATCTTCCTTATAAAATAAAGGAGAAATTGAAGGTTTTCTGTAATCTTGGGTAGCATAAGTTATAATTTCTACATTATTGTTTAATTTTTAAAAATATATCAGTGTAGATTTTGCATTTTTCTGGGCTGTTTTGACAGGCTTATGTCAAAATTCATGCTCCCCTA
Organism: Ailurus styani; assembly: GCA_002007465.1. Taxonomy (NCBI): domain Eukaryota; kingdom Metazoa; phylum Chordata; class Mammalia; order Carnivora; family Ailuridae; genus Ailurus; species Ailurus styani. Next base: position 772,925 of record LNAC01000589.1, read on the forward strand.
TATTGCATAGGGTTTTTTCTTCCATGTAAAACATAAATTAGACAGCAATAAGACAGGTGTTTATGAAAATTGCAATTCCCATAATTCCAAAAGATTTTTTTAAAAGATCTTTAAAAAACGGAAATAACATTCTTCCTATGCTAGGTATTTATTTTAGGAGTAAGCAATTGATCAATTAGCATTGGGACAAGATGAGTTTATAGACAACTCATTTGTTGTCTCCATTAAAAGAGTATGATTTTAAGAGGCTATTTTGATGTATTAGTGATCATAATAATAGTTGTTCTGTTACATTCTTAGAGACCTGGTCTCATTTTTAGCATTAGACATATATTATTTCATTTGATCTTTATAACTTAAATGTGAGTATAGTGTCTGCCTTTAATAAATTAGTATACTACTGCCAGGAAAATGTACATAATTTTCCCAAACTCCTGAGTAAAATGAGGAGTAGAACCAGAACTTCACAGATAGTGAGATTAGGACACAAAAGATGCCACAGAGAAAACCCATGGATATTTAGAAGAGATTGGTAAGATATGCTGTGAAAGCACTCAAGAAATTGTGATATTAAGAAAATTTTTGCCAGAGTTCACAAGGCAAATGGCAGCTAGATACACATTTTAAGTGGGTATATCATCTAAACCTATGACTAAAATCCAAATATTATTTATATAACAAGCTATGGCTCCTACCTATGAGATCAGCAGCTCCAAATGTGAAATCTCAGCCAGTCTAAGTCACTGCCCTCACATGTTGGCACGTAAGCAATGGTCCCGCCAAAAACTCAAGTTAAAATCCCTTATCCACACATGTACTCATTCTTAAAAAAAAAAAAAGATTTTATTTGTCAGAGAGTGTGTGTGTACAAGCAGGGGAAGTGACAGGCAGAGGGAGAAGCAGGCTCCCTGCTGAGCAAGGGGCCCAATAGGAGACTTGATCCCAGGACCCTGGGATCATGACCTGAGTTGAAGGCAGATGCTTAACCAACTGAGCCACCCAGGCACCCTGTACTCATCCTTCTATAAATTTATTCAAACATCTATAATTCTATAATAACCTGAACACTTAGGCTATATAGCTTATGATAGCACATTAGATACTGATTTTATACTTTACAGGGAAGAAAATTCAGTGGTAGACAATTAATTCAAAAATTTTGGAAATGGCATATTTCAATACCTTAAAATATCCCTAAACAATAATTGAAGTTCTGATCATTGCAGAGTAGTTCAACAAAGTCTAGGGAATATTTGTCAATAAGGTATGAGCGCCTGTAAAACTGAGTTCTCTCTTCCTTACCTACTTCAACTTAAGAAAATAATTTTCCTTCCCAAAGAACCTCATGCTTCTGTTTGAATCCAACACTTTTTCAGCCCCTCTCACTCTCTCCCTCCCCCCTCCTTCCTCCCTCTTCCATAAATAAATAACAAGTATCACATGAATTAACATATAAAAACTTATGGAAGAATTGTCCACCTGACCCTCGAAACTGTCTAATCATTATGGGAAAGGAGACAAACCATAAGAGACTCCTAATCTCACAAAACAAACTGAGGGTTACTGGGGGGTGGGAGGGTAGGGATAGGGTGGATGGGTTATGGACATTGGGGAGGGTTTGTGCTTTGGTGAGTGCTGTGAAAGATGTAAGCCTGATGATTCACAGACCTGTACCCCTTGGGCAAAGAATTAAAATTAAAAAAATAAAATAAAGGCAATCTTTGCTTGCTGGATGACTAATTACAAGCTAAATATTAATGCAAGAATATAATTTTTAAGTAGATTGTAAGCATTTTTAAAAATTGCCCTTACNTTTTTATTTTTTTTTAAATTTTTTTTTTTTAATTTTTTTTTTAAGATTTTTTTTTTTTTTTAAAGATTTTATTTATTTTATTTGACACAGAGAGAGAGAGATTACAAGTAGGCAGAGAGGCAGGCAGAGAGAGAGNACCCCTTGGGCAAAGAATTAAAATTAAAAAAATAAAATAAAGGCAATCTTTGCTTGCTGGATGACTAATTACAAGCTAAATATTAATGCAAGAATATAATTTTTAAGTAGATTGTAAGCATTTTTAAAAATTGCCCTTACACTGATTAATTTTCAGGCAAACTAAAGTTCAACTGGTAGAATATTGTGTCAATTCTAAGACTTTCCCTGTGGGTCTGTATTTCACCTTGAATCACAGCCCTGTCTCTTTACCTTTTCCATGGGAAAGAGATAAAGTAAGGTGTTAGATGACCTCCATACTTTTAAACTTCAGGGGTTCAGTGTGATGGAATTTCTCTTGAGGAAAATTCAGAAATGTTATAGTTAGTTAAATCTCACCAGTTAGAACAAAAAGCAAGGACAGAGCCCTAATTTTATGCACAGCCATTAGGACATAGATCACATTAGTGTAAGTTGGCTATTAGTGTGCTTTTCCTTTAGCCTTCTGAAAGTGAAACACAACTGTGTTGATGAAGCTAAGGAGTCAGTTGTTGCACAAATATCTCTTCAGTCTGGTTTTACTTTATTTTATTTATTCATTAAATTTATTTATTTGTTTATTTATTTATTTATTTTGAGAGAGAAGGAGAACACACACATGCAGGGAGGGGGGAGGGGCAGAGGGACAGGGAGAAAGAATCTTAAGCAGGCTTCACACCCAGAGCAGAGTCCCTCCTGGGGCTAGATCTCATGACCCTGAGATCATGACCTGAGCCAAAATCATGAGTCTGTCGCTTAACCCACTGAGCCACCTAGGTGACCCTCAGTCTGGTTTTAAAAGTCAACTATTGGGGTGCCTTGGTGGCTCAGTTGGTTGAGCATCTGACTCTTGATTTCAGTTCAGGTCATGATCTCAGGGTTGTGAGATCATGCCCCATGTTGAGCTCTGTGCTCAGCAGGGAGTCTGCTTGAGATTCTTCCCCTCTGCCACTCCCTCTACTCTCTCTCTTTCTCTCTCAAATAAATAAAACTTTTTAAACAAAAAAGTCAACTATCAGTTACTTCTCTACAATCAGTAGGCTCTTATTTTATTTTAGTTTTAATACCCCAGAACTTATTCCATAAAAAACACAAAACTTTACCAAGTAACCTAAACAAATTAATCGCCTATCCTTTAACATACAAAATTGATTAAATTCTTGGGTTTCATTACTATTTAAAATGTCAGCAATATTTTGCCTGCTGAGAGCAATACATATTCTTCCTGTTTTTTCAATCTTTCTCAAAACATCTTATTGCATATTTTATGAGTTGTAGTGGCCAGGGCTCCTAGTTGATGTTTTTTAAAATTATAAACCCTCAATCTCATGATGAGATTTTGTTAAGTGGTTGTTGCCCATATAGGGTTGTGAAGCATTTCTAGAAAAAATGCAATGAGAGAAAAATTCTTGTAATAATTATTCTCTTGTGTGTGACCTTCAGAAGCAGAAATAATAGGAATTCATTGAGGAAACAACCTGAGTTCCCCTATAGCAGATCAGCTGTCCATTTAGTCTGGAAACATAGATAATAATATGACAACAATTAATTTTAATACTGAAGATGTACTTGATAGACATGATGTGTATCTTCCTATATTTCCATACTTTAGGGGATACCTTGTATGCTCAGTTCTAGGATTCTTTCCTTTTATTTAGTGTGGTATAGTCCATAATCCATTATCACTCTTCTCAACTTCTCTCTCTCTTTCTCTCCGGTGACACATACACCCTATAATTTTGAGAAAGTTCAGCTAGCATCATGCAGATAGACATAATAAGATATATATATATATATAGATATATATAATATATATAATAAGATATATATATATCTGTACATGTGATATGGTGTGAGTCCTGAACACACCTGTTTTATTATTTTTCCCTTACACACTGGGATACTGTGAATTTAATAAATTTCTATTATGTATCTCCAGTGAGTAAGGTTGCCAGAAAGAAAATTCCCTGTGAAGTAGGTAAAAGTTAAAGGGTACATATGGGAAATATAGAGCAAAATAACTGATGGAAGTCTTAGAATTTTAGGAATGTGTTTTTATATAATTTATGCACATAAATGTATATACACAATACACATTATGCATGTATAATGTATCTGTATTTTCATGTGTATGCATATATGTGCATGCATATATATATCTATGTGTGCATGTACATATGTATGTATATGCATATATATTTTAATATTTCAAAGACTGCTTGAGAATCTTGGGTGATATGGCAAGTGAATTGTTAAACAAGTTCTTATATATTGTGAGTGCTCGGTAATTGCTAGTTGCCCTTAGGATTTCAGGACACTAGTCTTTATGTCCGTCATTATGATTTCATCAAGAGTTTGGGACAAAACTTCCTCCAGAAGGCCCCTAACTGCAGTAAGAAACATGTAGGAAAATCATCCTGTATGTTTTAGGATTTAAAAACAATAGCAATGCCTAAGAGCTAATAATGGTATCCAATTAGCTGGGTTTTTAAAGATATTTTATTTATTTATTTGAGAGAGAGGAAATGAGTGGAGTGGGGAGGGGCAGAGGGAGAGGGAGAAGGAGACTCCCCGCTAAGCAGGGAGCCAGATGCACGTAATCCCAGGGTCCTGGGATCATGACCTGAGCTGATGTCTAACTGAGTGAGCCACCCAAGCACCTGCAGTAGAGCTGTTTTTAAAAGAAGAAGGAAAGAAAGAAAGAAAGAAAAAGAGAGGGAGGGAGGGAGGGAGGGAGGGAGGGAGAAAGAAAGGGGAGGAAGGAAGGAAGGAAGGAAGGAAGGAAGGAAGGAAGGAAGGAAGGAAGAAAGGGAGGGAGGGAGGAAGAAAGGGGAGAAAGAAAGAGAGGAAAGGAAAGGAAAGGAAAGGAAAGGAAAGGAAAAAAAAAGAAAAGAAAAGAAACAACGGAGAAAAGGAAAGAAGGAAAATCATGGGAGCTTGACAATCTGTTCACTGGCCAAAACTGTACTTCAGAGGATATGTAGTCTGTGACCTTACAGTTTACCCAAACCAGCTTTGTCCTTGGTTTGCTCAAAAAGATAACCTTACAGAAAGTGATGCAGTTCACTTGAGTTCACAATTTTTGATCTGGGGAATAAAAAATAGTGAAACCCAGCAGCTCAGGCCCAGTAATTTCTGCATTCTCCTTTCTTTCCTTGTTTCTAAGAACCACATCCTAGCCCTATGTTCACTTTGAAAAAAGTCTTCTCACTTTCTCAAGTCTTCCCAACGTTACATACATGCAGGAGATGTACGTATCTTTATCATGGCTCATTCTAAATTTAACCTTAGCAAAAAAAAAAAAAAGGAGGTGGGGAACAAAGTTTACCTTTCATCCCCACTCTAGTCTGTTCTATTGCTCTCTCGCTTCCTCCTATTACAGTTAAAGATGCTTCCAAATCCTGGGAACTTTGTGCCCAATGTTAGACTCATGGGACCCGCTACTGGAGAGGGATACTTAATCTTTCCCACTTAGAGCCTACTCTCCTCCAGTCAGAACTAAATTTTGGACATGTTTTTTCCTTTGAGTTTTGGCTCTTACATTTAGATCTATAATCTATGTTGAATTATAATAAGTAGAATAAGGGATTCAATTTCATTCTTTTGTGTGGGTTGATCTAGCTGTCCCAGGATTATTGAAAAGACTATTCTTTCCCATTTAATTTTCTTGGTAGAAAATGGGACAAATATTTAAAAGGTGATACTTGAACAACTGATCTTGTGTTAGTGTAGTATAACATTGTAAATAAATAAATTGCATTAGTTTGCTAAGCTTACCATAACAATGTACCACAGACTGAGTTGCTTAAATACTGGAAATTTATTTTCTCACAGTTCCAGAAGCTAGAAGTCCAAGATCAAGGTGTCAGTCTTGGTTTTTCTGAGGGATTTTTTCCCCGTGGCTGATAGATAGACATTTCTTCCAGGATCTTCTCATGGTCTTCTCTCTGTGTATGTCCGTGTCCTAATCTCTTCTTAGTATGAGGACATCAATCATATTGGAGTAGGACCTCATCATATGACATTGTTCTACCTTAATTACCTCTTTAAAGACCCTATCTCCAAATCCAATCACACACTAAGGAATTATGGTTAGGACTTCAACATAGGAATTTGGTAGGGGTGCAACGTAGTCCCTAAAATATATAAATACATAAAACTTATCATACTTCGTTTACAAGAAGACTTGTCCAAATTCAGTAGGCTGCACAAATCAGCATGACCACCGCACAGCCCTTCCAGAAAGCTCTATAATCCCTGACTCTTTCAGATTCTGAGAACTTGAACCAGTGGATCAATAGTGTTCACTATTATACACACAGATTCCAGTTCCCAACGAATGTTCAGCCCCTTAGACAAGTACTTAATTGATGTGAAGTAGTTCACTGACAGTGGGCTTACTAAGGTGTCAGGCAGCCCAGATAGCTTTGGCTCTAAGAAGGATATCATATTGCCTCCCACCCCACTGCTTTATTTTCTAACTCTTTCCAACTGATTTGCTCTGATCATTTATTTTAGAGAAAAGCAAAGTTATAAAAACAACAGATAAATCTCTTCCAACTTAGAACTTTATAAGGCTGCCACCCAAAGACATCAGGGGGAAACAAGACAGGATGTGAGCCTTGTTTAAAAATAATGTGAGGATAGGGAAGAAGTCAGCAAGAGTTATCATGTGCTAAACATCAAAATAGTGTTCCTGAGAAATTCATACAATGTCAGAAAATGAGCTTGCGAGATATGGAGATACAATCTTGCATATACTTCAGCCTAGAGAGCCAAATCTCAAAATTATGTCTGTATCCATTTCTATAGCCATTCCATGTCTATATCTATTTATTTGTATCTATCTGTTTCATCTCCATGTCTTTGTCTTTGTCTTTGTCATCTATGTCTTTACCACCATAGTCTCAATCCCTTCCTATTTAGGTTAGACGTAAAGGGCACTCAGCCTTCCTTTAAGTGAAAAATCAAATAATTTATTCCAGGATATAAGTGTTTTGTAAGTGCTTGGTTTTTGTTTTGTTGTTAACAATGAAACAATTGTAACAAACAGGGTCATTTTAGATCACAATTGTATTTTTCAAAACACAGCCTAGCCTATAGACAGAACTATCTGTATACATAGAAGCCCCCCACCAAAGGCAATAAAAAAGGAAAACAAGAAATGAATACATAGGAAACAAAGAAGATGGTGGATTTTAAACTCAGTCTTATCAATAATCACATTAAATTAAGTGGTCTAAAGAGCCTAATTAAAAGACAGATTATCAGGTTGGAGCAAAAAGCAAGATACAGGTGATCATTATTGAGATGTTGGTCAAAAGGTACAAACTTTCAGTTATTGGAGGAGAAAGTTCTAATGTCTAGCATGGTGATGATGGTTAACAATACTGTGTTATATATTTGAAAGTTACTAGGAGAGTAGATCTTAAATGTGTTCAACACATACACAGTAAAAATTGTAATTATGTGAGGTGATGAATGTGTTATTAACCTTATGGTGGTAATCATTTTGCAACATATTCATGTACCAAATCATCATATTGTAACTGTGTTACATGTCTGTTACATTTCCATAAAGCTGAAAAAAAATGCTTGAAATATAAACACAAAAGTGAATTAAAAGTAAAAGGATGGAAAATGATGTATGACCTAATACTAATTAAAAGAAAACTGAAGCTGAAGAGACTATGAAAATATAAAACTAAATTTCACAACAAATAATATTATCCGGGATAGGGAGGGCATTTTATAACGACAATTTATTAAAAAGACAAAATAATTCTAATTGATTATTCCCTTCTCTGCTGTCCTCTCCTCCCTAGTAGTCTGCCTTATAAACTCTATCTAGCTCCTTGGCCTCCTGACTCCTAACTTTATTTCCTCAACTCAAGGAAACCACCAGTCTCTTCCTGGGTTTCCCCTCACTGTGCCATGGCTTGAACATGCTTTTCAGGCAACAAGCTATCAATCATAATTGACCTTGTCTATTTTCTTATTTTCAGGGATCACTGTCCTCAGTTGTTTGGTGTCCACTGTCCTGGAAACTTTGCTTTTATGTATTTTATTTTCCAGTTTTTTTAAATTGTTGGTGCAGAATGGTCAGTTTGGCTCTGGTTACTCCTTCTTGGCTAAAAGTGGAAGTACCTTCATTTATTATTGAATTTATTTTGTTGATTTTGTATTGTTTCTGCAGTATGAACTCATAGTTCTGTGGAAACAACAGAAAATATCAAATTAGAAAATAGTGCCAAAAAGAGTAAAAATTATAATGCAAAGGAAAGTCATTACTTCACAAGGTAAGGAGAGAAGGAGGTGATGTTTGAGCCTTGTTTTGAAGTCTCAGTATGAATTTTTCCAGGAAAAGAAGTGTTGAGTGAAGAATTTTAAGAAGAAACAGGGTAGGGCGCCTGGGTGGCTCAGTGGGTTAAAGCCTCTGCTTTCGGCTCAGGTCATGATCTCAGCGTCCTGGGATCGAGGCCTGCATCGGGCTCCCTGCTCAGCGGGGAGCTTGCTTCCTCCTCTCCTTGTCTCTCTGCCTGCCTCTCTGCCTACTTGTAATCTCTCTCTCTGTGTCAAATAAATAAATAAAATCTTTAAAAAAAAAAAAAAAAAGAAGAAACAGGGTATACATTATTGCAGAATCATTTGGACACATGACACTTTACATGGACTTAGAACCACCAAGGAATGTGAAAGGGAAAGACTAGCATACAATAAAAGATAGTAGACAAACCATGAAGAGCCTGCTATGTAATTCTAGTTAAGGTGTTTGAGCTTTATAGTCAGAGATTTAAGAAACCACCCTGGGATTTTAAACAAGGAAGAAATATTCCATTTGCATATTAGTGAAATCATCCTGGTGATGGTAGGGATACAGACAATAAGGGACAAGACTGAAGTCAACAGTTTAAGGGTCTTGGAGTAATTCAGTTAGGAAAATAAATACATTAGGAAAGTCTCTGGTTGACAAGGCATTGGAAGCTCGCTAAGTAACATTGAATATAATGTCAACAACCACTGGTGACAATTAGATGTGAGATTTGAGAGAGGACAAAATGGGGGGAAATGTCTATGCTTGGGTAGCAAAGGAGGTAGGAATGCCAGGAACTGGGATGACGGGTACTGCAGAAGAGTGAAGGAGAAGAGGGGGTGTTCTTGAATCATGCTGACTCAAGAAGTTAATGGATTTTCTGCTGCAGATGAGCAGGAGATGGTTAGAAATACAAGTACAAATGTTCTTTTAAGGCCCGCAGCAGTCATTTTATCCTAACAGCAGTGGTATATACTTCACATCAGCGAAGAGCCACAGAGGGCCTGGTTACATGAAATTATGGAGAGTGAAAGGAGAGTAAGTTGCAAGAAGACTAGGGAAGTGGGAGGAGAGGGGAGAAAAGACAGAGAAATGAAGAAATATTCCCAAGTCTTGTCTAGTTACGATTGGGGTTTGAAGGCTGCGAGATAATTTTTAGTAAGTGCCTTGTTTTCACCAGGAGATTTCCCTTAATCAGAATCTCGCTTTCTCTACAATCTCTTGGATTCCAGATGAATGGGGTTTTATAGAAGAGAGCAGTGAGTTTGAGGTAACTATTCTATTGCCCCAGAGGTCAGACACCTCCACCGTGAGCTGTGCCATTGTTCATAATGGCTCCTTGTGGCTAAAAATAAGCAGCCCCGAGTGTGGATGAGAACTTCTATTGTAAAGTTTGTTGAGCAGTCACATATAGCTCAGCAGTTAGCATTAAAACCCCATAAAAAGCAAATCAGCTGCCTTAGTATATGTCACTGTCTATGCCACCCCCTCACCTTAAATCTTTTTTGGGCAAGCTACATGGAGTGAGGCCAGCAAACAATGCCAGAACATGGAGCTCTTAAGGGGAATCAAGCATGTCTTCATGGGAAAGCAGCGGCTCATAAAGTCAAGGAGAAGTTACAATTATTATTAGTGGTGGGTGAAGAGTGATGGGGTAGATTTCTTGCCTCCCAGCCACATCTGTGACATCTGTCATCTTTTAGGTTTCCCAAAAAGCTTGAAAAGCAGCAAGGACACCTGTTCTCAACCATTAAAATGATGCATTTTCTAATTTCACCTTAAAATAGAGACTTTCTCCACAGTAAACAAATCACAGCAGTTATATATTATCCTTTTTAGGCATCTTTGTTGGGTGGTGAGCGAAGAGTGGGATGAGGAGGGCATCTTGCTTGTGAACTGTGCCATAGCCAAGAAGCACAAAGGATAGAAAAATATAAAATTTTCCCCCCTCCCTCTCTTCCTCCCTCCCTCCCTCCATCCCTCCCTCCCTTCCTTCCTTCCTTTTCTCATTTACCTTCATTATATAAAAACCCTATCCCAGAAGGGACTGAGATAAACATGCATGCTTGTAAGTGTTGGCATACAAGTTCTCCTCTGAATTTTCTTGTAGTGAATATAATGAGAAAAGTTGGTGCTCTTTGTAAGTCCCAAAAGTATCAGGTACTATGCTTAGAAGTCTCAGTGCATCTAGAAACAAAGAGCTGCAGTGTGGACAAAACAAATGGAACATCTTACATGCACCCTGATGTCTGCATGACAAAGAAGCAGCAGAGAAAGAGACAAGTGAGGAAATGTAGCCTTAGGCAGGCCCATTTCATATGAAATTAAGAAGTAAAGGGCAGTTGATTCTGAACAAGTGCATTCGGCCAACCAGGAACTCATGCATCAAAGTCAGCTAAAACCACAGGCTCCCAAATAGCACTTCTGAAGGACAGTTACAAGAGAATAGTACAGAAAGAGCAAGCAGGGAACCACCAGCCTCTTTGGCTACAAGAAGATTGGGAACAAGTGCATCATAAATATGTGCCGCGGACCAAGATCAATAATTATCTCAAGTGTGGAGCACAGAAAAATAATGGCCAAATCCATTAGGCACACTTCTATCTATCAAGGGCAATAATGTGTTAACAGTGTGATGGTCTATCCTAATTAAGTCATTAGTGGCCATTAAAATGTTTTTCTGTGCTCACTTCTGTTTTAACTTCGTATATTTTATTAGTTCACAGTAGGACTTCCCTTAAGTTCTCTTTCTACAAGTAACTCAGAGCATATGAAAAATAAATCACCTTTCACAAGAGACATATAAGCAGACCCTTACTTCATTAATTTGCTGAATGTTCCCTTTTGCCCTAATTTATCTATTTACTAAATGTTTTTGACTATTAGTACTGGACAGAGTTTCATCTTAAGCTTCAACATTTTGTGATATCCATATATGGATGAACTGGATTATTGGTTGCTGAATAAAAGTTGTTGAAGGTTACTCAAACTGCCCTATTTTAGAGAGGAAAGGCAAAGTCTATCTAATTGAAAACAGCTTGCATGTCATCAACACCTTTATTAAGTAAATACCCAACTAGTATTTTTAGCACTCTAGGCAATTTATATTCTCAAGCACAGTTTGTTGCCTTTTTCATATATCTTCATAATGAAGAGATAAATAAACAGTATTGTTGGCTGGTTTTCTTGGAAACATCAGGGTATTCATTATTTCCTGTATAGTCACTATTTCCTCAGCTTGCTTTCTAGAAATACATGTTAAGTGAAAGTAGAAGAATAAATCTCTTTAGTTGAATGTTAGCAGTAGTAAAATGCAGAGGGTCACTGAGATATTGACTAGCAAAGGGTCTGACTCCTGAGGATCCTGGAGGGGGTCCTTCACCAGTCTTTACTGTGGCAATGTTGGCACATTGTGTATGTGAGTGATGGCTCATCTACCTTCATTCCATCGATGAAACATTGCCTAAGTGTAGTGCTTATAACTGAACCCTGGCTTCCAAGAATGCACAAGGAGCAAATATCATCAGACAGCAAGGTTTTACTGAGGCTGTACCCATCCCTCATGAAGTCTACCACCACCAAGATCCTCACTGATTTCTCAGAAAAAATATATCTATATATCTAAATTTTCTTAGAAGACAGAAAGACCTACTCTCTTTCCTGTCTACAGTAAATTTCAATATGCTACACAAAGCATGTGTGTTTATATTTTTATATTTTTATATATTTTTAAGATTTTTTATTTATTTATTTGACAGAGAGAGATCACAAGTAGGCAGAGAGGCAGGCAGAGAGGCAGGCAGAGAGGAGGAAGCAGGCTCCCCACTGAGCAGGGAGCCTGATGCGGGCCTCGATCCCAGGACCCTGAGATCATGACCTGAGCTGAAGGCAGAGGCTTTAACCCACTGAGCCACCCAGGCGCCCAATTTTCTGACATTTTATTGTATAAGTGAGTATAACAGAAAGCAAAAGCAAAAAAAAAAAAAGATGAACTTTTGCCTTTGTTTATGCCTATTTCTTCTTGTCCCTTTACCCTGGCGGCATAGCATTCATCATACTGGAGCTCTGGGTTGTAACTCAGCTTCCCTGCATCCATCCTCTTCATGAATATTTCAGTATTTACACTTCTGCTCAATGTACTAGGATGGATAACACTGTCCCCTGACAGATAGCCACCCAGGCTCCTCTGCTATTGATATGTTTATTCCCCCTTCTAATTTTCTATTATAATCTGAAGTTCATTTCACTGCTCATATCTTTCTAGGATGCTCATTTTTCAAATATCCATCTTCCAAGATCGTATTGTCAGGGTAACAGCATTTACCCAGAGGAATTATTTGATTAGTGAAAACAGTGTGGTGTTTCAAATGCTGCAGCCTGGGCAGGCTGCTTCCATCTTGCCTTCTTTCATGCAGGACCTCTTTGTGAGTTCACCATGACCTGAGAAAGAGCTCACATGAGGTGCACCAGAGTTTGGAACTATAAAGAAAAGAGAGAGAGAGAGAGAGAGAGAGAGAGAGAGAGAGAGAGAGAGAAGAGAGACAGAGACACAGAGAGAGAGATGGAGAGAGAGAGGACACAGATAGAAGGAGAAAGACAGAGAGAGAGTGGAGATAGAGGGGAGGAGACAGAGACAGGGAGAGACAGAAAGAGAATGTGGAGATAGAAGATAAGAGAGACAAAGGGGGAGAGAAAGAGAGAGAATGCAGGAGGGAGGAAGTGAGGGAGAGAAAGAGACGAGGAAAATGAGAGAGCCTCATCTGGTGAAAAGTGATACTACTAGAATGCTCTTAAGTCTTTAATTTTGTCAAGATGCCAGTTCATTTTTACCGCAACTCTCTAGATAAGAAAGCAAAATGTATACCTGAAAATAAATCTAAGCACACATCAGACATGATTTAAAATCTAATGCTGTGAACATTATAGAAAAGACAATGAAGTGTATCCATGGAAAATCTAAAGGTAAATGCAGAGTAACAAAAACAACATATATATATATTTTTAGATAACCCACCCCTTGGAAGACATGAGGATTCACTGAAAGAAATAGTGTTAGGAAATATGAGACAAGAGAAAGTGCCGGGAGAGAAGGCCCTCCTGGGCACTGCTGCCATCATCGATAGGCAAAACCAGTCAGCTGTTAATAGTGTTTATATTTTCATGAGGGTCACATTTATCTTTCATATTATGCTTTACCTATGGTGGGATGAGAGAGAAGTACACAAATACAGAATCTGAGGAGAAAGAGGAGGCAGGAGAGGCAAAGGGGAAGAGGCAAGAAGCTAGGCGCCGATGTATTCAGATTCACCAAACTACCTCAGGGTTCCCCTCAGTTCGACTGCATTTTGTGCTGATTTCTTTCTGCCTCTAGGCTCCTGATTTCCCTTCTCTTAGAGCATTTCCTTTTGAAAACTTGTAATTATAAATCCTTTCTCTGCCTCTTTGACATGTAAATCTTTTCTAAAAGTCTCTTGCTAATTTTACAGCCCAGGAATGTCTTTCTGAAGGATCTAGGAACAATCTGTTTGAAATGTCATCATCAAGGAAGGTAGTAGCACTAGGGGAGCCTAGCTTCCCCTGGGGAGGCCTTTCCCCAAGTAGTAAAACTACCTCCTGTCATGAAGATAGGAGAAAGTTTACTTTTCCTCCGGGTAAAGCCAACTAGCAAACACAGATGGCCTATGATCTCCTCCTAATCCAGCTCCTAAAACCCTACTATTTGTTTGTTTCACTGGAGTTAAGTTTAGACACAGTTCTGGCTTCTTTTCCCTATTGTAATAGTTTTGAATAAAATCTTTTTTTAAAAGCTTAATGCTGTCCAGTGCATTTTTTACTTTGACATTTACAATAAAGATACCCCTGCTTACCTTTACCTTTCTTCCTTCTATTTTTATCTTGATGCAATGGAGAATGTAAGAACGTTGAACGAAAATTGAACAGGGGATCTCTGCTATGTAACATACCAGCTGCGTATCCTTAGACAAGTTAATTAATGTCACTGAGACTTTTTCTCTTAAGTTATAAAAGGAACTATCTTACAGTGTTACACTAAGAGTAAACGTAAAATTCTTGGCACAGAACAATCAATAAACAGATCCTGGCCCCATCTTCATTCAGCAAGTGTGTTGTGTGCCCCGAGGTACATGTTCTAAATGTGATTCTTCGTAAGTAACGACTGGTGTTGGTGATGTCAGTGAGGCATATGCTCACGACAGAGATTGACTGAAAGAAAATATATACCTTCCTCATGGGAAGTTGCCTTTTTTTCTGGAATTAGAATAGATTCAGTGTTAAGATGGGCTGCCTGGAGTGGGCATTGCTTTATTATCTGAATGTCATATAAGAGTCATACACCCGTGGCCAACAATTCACCTATTCCAAATGAAATACTCCTTCTGTCTAGTGTTTTGTTTATGAGGCATTTTACTTTGCTCATGTATATACATTCATATACCACATATACACACACATATATGTATACATATATATCTGTAATATGAAAAGCAAAGCAAATGAGGTGGTTATTAAAATGGCCCCAAACCTAGCATGCTGATTTTGTGTGAGTAATTAACTTCAAATCTGATGGGTATAATGCAGCAATGCAATTTTACCCAGTAGGAAATATAGAGAAACAATTAAACTATAATAACATCTCTACATGGATTTATATTTTTATTTATAGCAGCTTGTTTTCCTAAGTAAATTCCATTTCAGCTATTATGAAAAAAAACTACACCATTTCTAGAACAACAAATTGTGGCATCATGTTTGATGAGAAATATGCTGGGGGGGGGGTTGGTGGAGTAAGCCTAGTTGTTACATTCTTTTACAGGGAATTGAGATCAGTTCAACATTCCTGTGTTGAAAATCTACTGTGTGTTAAGACCCAAAACCCTTCACTGAGTTGTAAGCAGTTGCTCTCTCTATAGGCATCTTATAGTTGTCCACCTGTATGAAATCTTGATTCTATTACTAGGTATGTACTTGAGGGCCAGAGTTTCTTTGGGAAGATAATTGGTTCTACCTCTGATTCTTTGTTAGGAGAAGTTTAAAATGTTAGATCGAGGTCTTCTGGGAGCTCTGGAAATAATGTAGCTACGTACTCATCCTTGGCTATGATTAACCCATGAGCTGGGTTATGGGGTACATCAAAATGTCCATAGAATACCTGGGATCTGAGAGCAAATAGTGCTGGGTTACCGTATGGATTTAGCCTCACCCTGAAAGAAGGAAGGTGACTGCAGATAGAGGAGGAAAAACACCTTGAGTTAATGGTATTTGTCTACGTTAATGATCAGTCTGGTTTAGAAAACTTTCCTATTGCCCTCCCCAAAGATGAACTATTTTTAAAAGAGCTACTGAAAACATTCATCACCTCTATTTTTTGTACTGTCATTTTCCTAGGGTTTAATTTTGCCTGGAGTCCCAGGGGCCACAGTATATATTTACATGGGATTAAATTTGTAATAGGGCTATCGTTAACTGTTCCCACATGAAGCTGTCATAATGTGGCATGTATTGCCCCCAGGGAATTACTCCTACCACCTTACAAGGTATTTAACTAACATAATTAACTAGTGACAGATCCAATTTTCCTCTGGTAGAAAAGTAAAGTTATATAGTTCAATAGCAGTGGGCTGAATAGATGTCCATTACAATAGCAAAGGGAAACTCTCATTAAAAATTAAGTTTGTGGGTGCCTGGGTGGCTCAGTTGGTTAAGCGACTGCCTTCCACTCAGGTCATGATCCTGGAGTCCAGGGATCGAGTCCCACATTAGGCTCCCTGCTCAACGGGGAGCCTGCTTCTCCCTCTGACCCTCACCCCTCTCATGATCTCTCTCTCTCTCTCTCTCATTCTCTCTGTCAAATAAATAAATAAAATCTTAAAAAAATTAAGTTTGTAAGATATCCCCTAATGCTTTTTATAATATTTCTTTATAGCTCTTGGCACTTCATGTCTTCTTCTTTTCCTGTTCTTTTTTTTTTAAGATTTTGTTTATTTATTTGACAGAGGGAGAGAGATTACAAGTAGGCAGAGAGGCAGGAGAGAGGAGGAAGCAGGCTCCCCGCTGAGCAGAGAGCCCGATGCGGGCCTGGATCCCAGGACCCTGAGATCATGACCTGAGCCGAAGGCAGAGGCTTTAACCCACTGAGCCACCCAGGTGCCCTTTTCTTCCTGTTCTTTTTCTTCCTCTTTGTCATCTTGATCCTCTTTTCCCCATTTTTCCCTTTTTCTTTTACTTCTCTATAGTACTGATAAAATGTAAATATGCACCATATACTAGATGCAACATATACTAAGCTAAGTACTTTAACATTATCTAATTAACTTCTCAGAAAAATTCCTGTGAAGTAGGAACTCTCACTCTAGCCATTATACCAATTAAAATCAAAGATGTCTTCAAATTACAGAAAGCTAAAGAGTTTGCAAATGCCAGAGATGGAGTTGTCTTTCTAAATCTAGAGCCTAAGTCTTTAACCATTAAGCTATGCCACCTCTCATGTGAAAGCATGTCTAAACTCCTTGATGCAGACATCCTGGTACATGCTGAAGTGATTAATTAGCTTCATGTTTTATCTTGAATATAGTAGCATTAATGTATAGAGAGTAAGACTGGCTTATTAACGCACAAAAGAAATTTTCTTAACCAAAAGTAACAAATTAGTGTCAAGGTTGGAAGGAAAATCCAGGGAACTAATGGCTAATCTGTTTTAAGAAACAGATTAAAGAGAGAAAAGTAATTATTTTTGGAAAGCTTAATGGGAAATGGGGTCGGGTTAAGCACGAGACTGATACATTTGCTATAATTGTTCATAAATCTTTTAGTGCGTTTTTGAATTGCTAATTACATGAAGCATTTTTGGAAAAAAAAATCAAAATTGCCAAGGAATTAAAAATCAGCTAGCAAGGACTGGAACTTCTGCTTCCAACCTTCATTCTGTAGCTGGAAATGGACTCTCCCTCCTACTTTTAACAGTGAGGAAGCAGAACAGAACATGAGAAATAACTGTTTTCAGGTTTTGACCCACTGGCAGCGCAAAGCTATGGTTTCTGATAGCAAGGAAACTAATAATGTCAGTCCTACAATTATCCTGACAAGAAATATTTTGCAAATCATAGTTTGAGGGATCAAAAGAAACCCAACAGTACTTGGGAAATGTATTGAGTTGTAATCTGAATTCAGGGTAGTTGAGGAAAGTAGAATCTGAGGAGTTGCAGGTTAGAGATTTCTTCCTAGGGAAAATCAGAAATCTACATTCAAGTTCCTTGAGCTTTGGATTCAGTACTAAGAAACCTTATTTGACACCCCAGGGTAGTAGGTTAAAAAATTACCAAACAGCTGGCAAGCTGAACATTCCTAGTATTCACCCAGGGCTGGAAGGTTTTCAAATTCTAACTAGCCAGAGTGAGGAGTCATTGCTAAATATGTAACATTTGATAGAAGCCCAAGAAATGTCTGTAATGTCAAATAAAGGCTACTATATCCTTTATTTTTAAAGATTTATTTATTTATTTGAGAGAGAGAGAGAGATAGAGAGAATGAGTGGGGAGAGGGACTGAGGAAGAGAGAGAAGAAGCCTCACTGCTGAGCAGGGAGCCCGATGCAGCCTCGATCCCAGGACCCTGAGATCATGACCTGAGCCGAAGGCAGACGCTTAACTGACTGAGCCACCCAGGCGCCCAAGGCTATTATATCCTAACAAAACTAAAACATTAATCTTGAAAGTATGAAGTTGTTTCACAAGTAACTTAATTACCTTCTAGATCAAAACCCAGTGATTTGTAAACATGGATAGAAAATAAAACCAGGCACATAACTTCAGAAAACTTACCATATACAACAACAAATCAAAAATGACTAGACATGAGAACAATAAAAGATGTCACCCGAAACAAAGAGAAAAATCCATACTTAGAATCCTACTGAGAATGAGAGACAGGATGGGGTCTGCTGAGAAAGGTTTTATCATATCTAAAGAGGAAGGAAGGAAAGAAGGAGGGAAGGAAGGAAGGAGGAGGGAGGGAGGGAGAAAGGAGGAGGAGGAAAGAAGAAAGAAAGGAGGAAAGAAGAAAACAACATAAAAAATGACTAATTTGAAATAAATGAAAACACCATTAATCTACATACGAAGAGACTAAAATAACTTGAATCAAGAAAATCACCACAAAAAGAGCATGTCATGAAAAGATTTTTAAAAAAATAAAGATGAAAACTTAAAAGAAGCCTGAGAGGGAATAAAAACATTATTCACAAGGGAATGAAGATGAAAATTGCACCTGGATAAAGTCAGGGAGAATGGCAGAATAAGGACCTCTAAAAATTCTTTCCTCCCTCAAGTAATGAGAACAGTGGGAAAAATTGTGAAAATCATTTTTTTCAGAGCTCTGGGAATTAAGCAAAGACCTATAACAACGTAAGGGGCATTTATGAGAGAGAAAGACTGAACTTTGGTAATAGTAATGACCTTTATTGCATTTAACTTGCCCTATTCCCATCTCCTGCTCTCTGCCTCCCTGGTTGCCTTGAGAAGCAGCAGCCCCATAGTCATGGGGAAAACCAAAAAGTCAGCAGTGCTGGATGGGACAGAATAGGACTTGAGCTTCTCCAAAGCCGTGTTCCCAAAGAACAGCTATTTGATCCATCTAGACGTTCCCTGTCAAACTCTACTCATTTATCTTTATCTGACCTGACTCAGCATTCATGCCATGTGAATGCACTTTCTTCCAGGGTTGTTTGTAAAAGAAAAACAAAAAATAAACAAAAAACCCCCCCCTCAGTGTCATTTGTTTAATATCACATCTACTTGAGGTGGAGGTAAGAAAGGGGGCACAAAATACATTCTCACAAAGAATAAAAATTATTACAATAAAGGGAAATGTTGGTGAGAGGGATGAATAGATGGCACATGGGACTTTGGGAGTCTCTGACACATTCTTGGGAATGTAGAAGTCCATACACAAACCCACAGCTGTTTACATGCCCAGGGCTGTGCACACGTACAGGAAAAGATCCCAAAAGTCTCTGCCTTCTTACCTCTGGCTGACCTTGAGACTCTGCAGTCATGAAATGCAGGCTAAGGCAGAGCTGTAAACTTCCTGCCTAAGCATTGGAGATGTGCACTAACACACATAAAGAACCCGTTGGCGAGGACTTACTAGGATTATGGCAGTCTTCAATACTCTACTTTCCATAATGCATACAACTAGACAGAAGATCAATAAGGAAAAACAAGACTGGGATCACAGTATAGACTAACTAGACCCAACAGATATCTATCCAACACTCTACCCAACAACAGCAGGATTCTTTGGAATAAATCATATATGAGGTGATTAAAAAAATTCAATAACTTTGAAAAGGATCAAACTCATACAAAGTATGTTCACCGACCACAGTGAAATTTCCCTAGGAATCAGTAATAAAAGGGAATTTGGAAAATTCACAAGTGTGTGGAAATCGTACAATGCACTCTTACGTAACCAATAACTTCAAAAATAAGAGAGCAATCAGAAAATACTTTGATCTAAATGAACATGAAGACACAACATACCAAAACTAATTGCCTGCAGCAACACTAGATAAGGAAGAGCAAACTGAACTCAAAGCAAGTGAAAGGAAGGCAATAATAAAAATTCAACCGGAAGTAAGGGAAATCGTAGAAAAACATCCAGAAAATTTATGAAACGTAAAGGTTGCTCTTTGGAAAGGTCAACAACTCTGCAGGGTAGGTGTTATTTGAACCTCCATTTCACGGGTGCAGAAAGCAAGATCCTGAAAAGATAGAAAATTTGACCAAGGTCTACTTGGAGAGTGACAGTGTCGGGATCGGAGCTGAGGTGGTCTGAGTGCCAAGGGACACAGTGTTTCCCATGACCAAGCAAAGTAACTGTGACCACACAGCTCAGGGAGGCAAGGCTAAGATCAGAGATACTGGAAAGTCATAATCTGGGTAAGATCGAAACAACTGCTCTGAGGTTGGAAAGAAATTATGCTCGGTCGGAGGCAGGAGTTGTGTTTTCAACTGTCCCACCTGCCTGTCACATAAACTCAGGTTGACTGATTGGCTTCATAAATCACAAGCTGCCACCCTCCCACTGAGGTTGGTTTCTTTGTCTTTAAATCTGTGGCTGAGGAGTATCTGTTCTTAAGAAGGGCATTCCTTCTTAGGTCCATACTCAGTTACCCTGCAAGTTATCTCCTTTATAAAGAAAATGGATTCTTCTACCCCTGAGCTGACAAGTTGAATTATAGGCTTCATTTTAAAAATAGTTACAGACTGTGCAATAATTTATGCTGAAGAATTTAGCCCACTAAGGCGCTCCCCCTTACACACAAAATATAATGTCCTTGCTTTTTCCCAAGCCTTGGGGAGGGCTTCCTCTGTTTGCAGAGGCCGTGGGGCACGACCAGACCTGCCCAGGAATAACTATTCCTGCTGTGAGCATTCTGTTTGCATTATGACTTCATTCGGTGCTGCAATATAATATGTACATACCAATTTTCAATTTCTCTAGGAACATTATTTTGTGCCCAAGCTTAGTGTAACTGTCAAAAGTATTCATGGCTCAGGAACCAAGTTTCAGTTTCCTACTTAGAGTATTCAAATCATAAAACTAAAGGCAAATAGGACTGGCTCCTTTTTGCACACATTTTTCACTCATATCCTCTACTACTCCTCACTTTCATTGAAAAAAAAAAGGTTTCTTGTTTATGTTATGGCAGAGTTTATCAGGAAAAGAGGTGATCACAAACCCATTTCCTGATTATCGGAAAGCTCCACACAGCTAGTCTATATTCCTGGTAAGTGCCCCCAGGATATTTTCACTGGACAAAATAAATTCAGAAGCTGCTTAAGACATAGAGGACAATAATCAAGCCAAAATAGTCCATACAGCCAAGGCTAAAGATCCATGAGCTCTGTAAGATTGCTGTGAATGCTTATATAGGTTTTTTACTGCCCAAAGGGAACAGGTTAAGGGGTGGGTCAGTGGAGACTATAAGACATTCTGTGCTCCTTTGATGAGCCCTATGCTTATGGGGCAACCAGAGGGAATTTATTTATTTATTTATTTTATTATTTAAAATACATAAATATATTTATTTTAATTTTTACAACGGTGCTATGTGGACAAGCACAGTCTGAACTTCGCATCTCCAAATCAGTTGTTGATTTGCTGTCTATCCACATGCACTGATACAACAAAACACCACAGACTGGGTCACTTATAAACAACAGAAACGTATTTTTCACTGTTGTGGAGGCTAGAAGCACAAGATCAAGGTGCCAGCATGGTAGGCAGAGGGCCCTCTTCTGGCTTTCAGATTTTGCATATCATCACTTGGCAGAAGGGGCTGGGGACCCATGTGGGGCTGTTTTATAAAGCTATGAATTTCCTTCGGGAAGGCTCTATCCTTATGACCTAATCCTGTCTTATAGGCCCCACTTCCTTGGCAGGTTAAGACTTCAACGTGAATTTTGGGGAGGGAGGCAGACACAAACATTCAGAACATAGCATTTGTTAAAGAATAAATATCTTTTTACTTGGAAGCACTAAAGAAGTAAACTAGAACAAGACTGTGGTTGGGCCTTAAATATAATAGAACCATCAATGTACTCAAGATGATCTCTCTCTCTCTCTCTCACACACACACGCATGCATGCATGCACACCCATTTCTCTCTACGTGTCAACCTCATTCTTCTCTCCCACTAGAGAGGAGCATCAGAAATCTTGGCTGGTGACCCATTTATTAAGCTTAGGTCAAGGTCCTATCCTGAACCAATCAAATATAACCAGAATAGCCAGAAGGGGTGTGTGTGTGTGTGTATACATATATATGTGTGTGTATGTATATATTATATATATATATATATATATACATAATCTCAATAGGGTTTTAGGGGGAAAAATCTCTAGAAAATATATAGCTTGAGCTAGGAAGGAATATTCCAAGAAGTCTATGTCTATTCCAATAAGAAATATTAAAGATGAGACAAAATAATAAGGAACCACTGAGGCTACATAAATTGGGAAAAGCCCAAATCACTGACATTTATGAACTGACCTTCATTCAAAGCAAAGGATAAAAAAGAGTAGCCTACTCTACTCACTTGCCCAAAAGCATCAATAGCTCAGCCCTGAAGTCACTTTGAAATCTCAATCTCAAATCTCTCTTCTCACATTTTATGCTATTGATATCCTAGTCACATACAACCCTCACCCTTAGGCTCAATTTATGCGCCACCTCCTTCAAGAAGCTTCCCCCCAAGTATTGTATCCTCTCTTCTCTCCATTCCCATTAAAACTGACAACAGGGTTCACAAATTGCTTTCCTTAATCATATACTATCTTGTATTATTCATTAACTATTTTGGGCCTGTGGTTCATCTCCCCCCAAGAACTGTGAGCTCCATAAATCTTTTATAATGACTATTATTGATACACTAACAAATAAAATTGCCTTTATTCTGCCTCTCACAGCAGATAGCACAATGCTGAGTGTACTCTTGGTAAACATTTGAATAGGAACAAACTTGGGGAAGATAAGATTAACACTAATCGTACAAAGCACAGTGAAGATCCTCAAAGCAAGCGGAACAGATGAGTGGCAGGGGCATGGTCTCTTTCTTGAGACATAATTGGGCTAATAAATACTGAATAATATGTTAAGGGATAAACCCAAACACAGTATTTGTAAAATGCTTAAACTTAGAATGAGGAATCAGTATTCTATTTTGCCTTTTCCTTATTTAAGGTATGTCTCAGAGGCAAAGGTGGTTAATAAAATTTACAGAGAAAAATAACTTATTTCCTAGAAAAATGGACTTTTTGGTTTAACACAAAATTCCAAGTGTGAGGCTTGTCAACTCAGATCATGAAAGTGGCTGGCAGACAAGTTCACTCATTTGGACTAATGAAAACTAATGATCAACAATGGAATTGGGGAAAGCCCCAATTAAGAGGTGTATTTAAAAGCCACAACCACTAAAATCTGAGTTAACTAAGCATTACCAGAAAATATTCAAGGTAGAGATCTTCCTTAATGAACTAATGGTGGACACATGCCATTTGCAAATTCTTTGTTAGGTTATAATTTATGCTCTAGGAGTTACTCCAAATGACTTGTATTTGGGAGTAAGATAAATTTTCTCTTTTACACTCGTTTATATTATTGTTTGTTGGATTCATTTATTGAATATTTTCCCACATTGTGCATATTGCACATTTAAAAAATCCATTCACATTTATTCAAGACCATTAGTAAAAAAAAAATAGCATGATCATGACTCCTTTTCTGAAGCAAAGAATATAAGGCTTAAAATGCTTCCAGATTAGCCTTAGGTTACAGTGTGAATCAGGAGCACAGCGGGAGCAGAGGTCCAGACACAAAATGTCTAATACCGCTTAGGAGGTATGGCCTGAACGATGTTTCTAAGGCAGTACAATCTGGAAATAAAAATAAGATTTTATTATATTTTAGTCTTTATTTATTTTTTAAAGATTTTACTTATTTATTTATTTGACAGAGAGAGAGAGAACTCAAGCAGGGGGAGCAGCAGGCAGAGGGAGAAAAAGAGTCCCCACTGAGCAGGGAGCCTGATGTGGGGCTTGATCCCAGGACTCTAGGATCATGACCTGAGCCAAAGGCAGATGCTTCACCAACTGAGCCACCCAGGAGCCCTTATATTTTGAGTTTTTAAAGAAAAAAATAAATATGTTGATATGCTCAGAGGGGAAACAATTAAGCAGACAAAAGATACTTCATCTCCTTCAGATTAATGTCATAGATGTTAGATGCAATGTTTACAAGGTGTGCGGCAGAAAAGACACCTGAGTTGAGCTGAGTTTCCTCCAATTACAGGTTATTTACTGTTTACCTGTTTTACCTGAAAATGCATATAGATAATAGATACATATTATCTGTTTCTCTCCTTCCTGAATTGATAGAATCATGTACTTGGACCAAATGGATAAATGGGTGAACTTTGGAGCTTGCACTGCAGAATCCTCCCTCCTTCCCCTTTCTTTTTGTAGAGGGATGTTTATGAAGGAAATTGGATTCACTGTTTGCTTACAGCAATATATTTAGCTGGTGGCTGTATGTGTCGGTCCAATTAACTCTTTTAACAATATGGGTGAAATGAGGTTATTGGATTATGTTTGTAACCAATTATAATTGTTTTGGTTGAATACTCCCTCTTGTAACCTTATTTACAGTTAAGAAAACAACATTGAAAAATGTTTCTTAGTGGGGAAGAAAAAAGCCTAGGGAAAAATTGAAAGAATAATTTCTTTTCTCTAGATCATGAAACATGACCTCTTATTTATGTTTGGGTATAAAGGAAAGCCTACTTTCACAGAAATAAAAGTAAAAATGTCAACCATGAAACATTTTGAATATATCTCATTATCATCATTATCATCATTACCTCTATTTCTTCATAAAAAGTAATGTCATAGGTGGGAAAAAACGTGATTCAAAGAAGGAACACAGGCTGGGACCTGTGAGTCACAACCTCTCTGCATTTAATGTCCTTCATGTAGAAGATACAAATAATAAATCTGTTATCACAGTGATCAAATGATGGATGTACGTGATATACTTTAAAAAGTAAAAATCATAAGACATTGGTTGTGAATTAGTGTTGAATAACAGGTATTCCTTCTAAGGTTATTTTAAACTACAGTACAAAGGAATTTTGTTCCATAAATTATTAAAATTATTAATAATTATTAAAATTATTCCTAGGGCAATGTTAAGATAATTTTTGTCACCTCATCACTCTCCTCCCTTACCTGTTGCAAATATGTTGTGAATGGGGTTTTCTAAAGGCATGAGAAACTCCATGATACTTGACTGGAAAAGAAAATGATTGCTGTGTTTGAATGGATCACCAGGAGAGGAACTAATGACTCTGTAAGGAAACAGAGTCAAATGTCCCAGACCAGGCAAGTGAGTGACTCTGAGCCCTGGAATCTATTTAAAATCATAAGTTTCATTATTTTGTAGGTATGGTGAGGTCAACCCATCAAGAGACAATTGCCCATAACAAACAGTTTGTTACTCAGCGTTCCCAAGAGGTAGGGGCATGCCACCACTCCCAGGCCACAGGGGAACTCACGGGGTCCGCCCGGAGGCAGAGGGATCATTCTTGGGAAGGAATACAGTCTGTACAGCTAGTGCCCAACCCAGCTCTCTTGCAGAGAGACCTAGGCTAGAAAGCACAGATTATTTGGAGCAAACCCATCACCACTATTAGGGGACACTTCAAGACAAGTTCTACTGGCATTGAGGGAATAGCATCACAGCATCTTTTTTAAAAAAAATATAGGAAACACTGATAAGTGTTTTCCCTAGAGCTAGTTAAATCTGCATATGCATGTATATATTGTCCTGTAAGTAGAAATGGTCATTGTAGGACCTTAGACAAGAATTGGTTCATCTATATTCATCACAAGAGATTATATATTAAGAATGAGGATAGCCAAATATCTGGCTCCAAAGGATTCATGAGGAATGTTTATAAAAGGACAGTCCCAGAAGGTACGTTGTTTCATCCATGGGTATCAAATCATGACCTGCCCATAGTTCCAGGGAGGGGGGAGGGTGGCCCAACCTACCATGTTGTATGTTCGTAGCCACAGAGCTAATAAGTGGTTAAGTCAGTAATCAGACCTCAGTAGTCTGGGTTCGTGGTCTGTGCAGGTAATCTCCTCTCCGTCCTGTATTATTCCTTTTGGTCTTCATATCAACCTGTTTATTCTCTCTAGTATTTAGGTGATTGTATAATTTATCATCCAAATGGGGACAGTTCTGAGCCCTAGTAATAACTGTGTTGGGAAAACAGGAATAAAGAAGGCTGCCCTGAATGAATGAAGAATTATTTCTGCTAATTTATTACTGATGTGCTGTCCAAGCCCTGGAGATGCCTGGCTCATTGGTGCCATGAGCCAGGACCCACCAGGTTTCAGGAGGTTCTCATCAGGGCTACCCCACCTCACTTCTCTTGTGTCCTTCTTCCCCTTTCCCACATCTTGCCAGCACTAACAGTGCTAGTTACAAAACACAAACATAAACTACCATAGGATGAAGCTAATCTACATTTTCAATTAAATGGTTGATGGAAAGTGAGGCCAAGAAGGTAAAGAGAATGAGGATCGATTTCTTGAATCAAAAAAAGGAAATAACCTATTGCAGAGACAAGAGTCTCCCTTTGACTCTATCTAGGTCATTGTTCACATTCAGGCTTGCATTTGTAGTACTTACTCCTGATACCACATTCTCAGGAATGGACAACGTGTAAAACTGACCATGACATTGCCGGTGTCCTCGCTGTTAACTCAGGTGCTTGGCAGGTGGCCTGGCAGGAGATGTACCATGTCACATTCCCATGCTTGTCACTCAGAGGGAACTGAGGACTTGAACATTCAGGAGACCAGTCACCTCTGTCCATGGGACAGTGGTGAAATGGCATGAGTCTGTGGCCAACATCTTATAACATTCACAGAGAGTCCTTGTCCTACTGACACTGAAGAACAGGACAGTAAGAACATTACATCTCCAACATCAATGGAAAAACCTGTGATTTGTCCCTTGTGTGCCACTGTGGCATTGTTAGCAGGCCAGAGGATCTGGGAATTGTCTTTAAGATTAAAAGGTCAAGGTGTACTTCTTAGTATTAATGTAGTGATTAAGAGAATGGATTTGGAAATAGCATAACCTGGATTTGTAGGCTGACTCTGACATTTACTGGTGGTGTGACCATCAATGGCTTATTTAAAGTTTCAGATCCTCACCAAAACATAGGGATAATGACTATTCATATTTTGTAGGGCTATTTGAGGATTAAGTGGGATAAAGCATACAAAGTACTTCTTACAGTGCTTTGCACAAGGAAGCATTTAAAAACTGGTTATTTTTATTAATAATTTCTAAGTTTAATATAAAATTTAGGTGACCCCAGGGGGCACTTTTCAGGAGCTGAATAAGATAACTAATATGCATTTTTTGGTCTTAAGGGACAGGAGATATTATTTTTTTTTCAGGGATTTAGAGAGGATTTCAATCTTTTCTGACATTCTATCAAGCTTTGTTGTCAGAGCATGAACATAATGAAGGCATGGAAATCAACGGAGAACAATGTCTGTCTGTCTGTCTGTCTATCTCTCTCAAACACACACACACACACACACACACACACACACACACACACATTTTTATCCTTAAAGTGCATCAGAGTATTTTCTTAAAATAAAGACATTCCATCACACAACCAAAGTACAATTGGCAGAATAGTGACATATAATGTCATATAATATTATAATGCAATCCACAGTCTATATTCAAACTGTCTGATTTTTGGAGTAATTATCTTTGTAACTTCGCTTGTGTGTTTATTCCCTGGCTAGTATATAAGCCAGGATCATAAACAACATTTAGAGTCATGGTTCTTTAGTCTCCTTTTTTCAGCAAAATTCTTCATTCTACCCTCATCTTCCATGAACTTGGTATTATTTTGAAGAGAAGAGTCTAGTTCTTTTGTAGAATGTCTGTCAATTTGTGTTTGGTGTTTCACTCACAAATGGATTTTTATGATGCATTTTTGGCAACAAAACCATACTGTGAAAGCCTCAAGAGTGGCTTCGAGTGCTCTGTGTCCGGTGGCCCTGCCGAGCTCTCCAGCCACAAGTCCCCCATCCCTCTCCTGCCCTACTGCTTCCCACTACACCACAGTCTCCTTCATCTCTGTGTTGTACTCCTCTGCCTAGACCACTTCCCCTCCCGGCCCCTTCCCTGCCTCACACTCTTCTTCATTCTTCCTTTTGATCTGAGCTCCAAGGTCTCTCTTTCTCAGAAAACATCTCCTTAGATGAGGTTACATGACCACTCCCACTCCTCTTTCCCAATAGCATGTGTGTCTTTTGTAATTGTGTGTTGGTGTTCTGGTCTGTGAACTCCCTGAGGGGAAAGGGGGGATGTGTCACACAGCCTTCTATCCTCCCATGTAGGCTACTGCTCAAGATACAGAAGGCACAACGGATATGTGTTGAATAAACAAGTTATGTCTTTACTACTTTATTGCTCCTGTAATTTCTGATTGATTGGGACACTTCACACCTTCTACCCTGTGGTGTTATTCCTTTTAATAGGTGTTAACAGAAAAGAAATTACTATTGATGCAGTTGTTACTTATAGTGTAAGACTGGCCCTTAAGCCCAGCACCATGCCCACAAGGTTCAAGGACAACCAGCTATAGGAAAAATTTCCAAGAAGTAAACCGATTATTACCACATGCTTTTCCTAATATTGTATCTGGGTTTTTTTCTGCCTGAGATTTGAAGGACATCTATATCTTCAATGCACAACAGTTGCTTGCCCACCAGTTATGGTTCAGCTAATAGTTTTGTTAAAAATGCAAGCAAAACTAAAGTCAGAGAGATGATGAGAAGCTTACATAAATAAAACAAAAAGAATAAAAGAGTAAAATAAATCAAGGAAAAGACTGAGCTGATTCTACAACCAAACATATCACTGCAGCATGCATGTACTTATGATAAATGATTTATTCAATTACTTGGCAGAATTCAGCTGAATTATCTTCTAGAGACAACCAGCTCACCCACCCCAGAGAAAATCCTTTTGTCAGGAAGAGGTTTTGTGACAAAGCAGACACTAGATGTTCCTTTGTTCCTGCCTGCTCCACAAGCTTCAACGGGAACTTCAGATTCAAGTCAACGATTTCATTAAGCTTCCTTGTGCATGTCAACATAGAAACTGTCTTTGAAAACACAGCTCCACATGCCCATGGCTGCAGACTTTGCTGAGGGATGGGTTTCTATAAACAAATAGAATATAACTCTGGTGCTATGGATGTAGGATCTGTTAGCTGCTTCACTTCAAGTGGACTGCTCATCATGCGGCCAGTGCAGAGAGTGTGCTGTGGCAGAGTATAGGAAATAATTATCTCAGTTTCACGACTTATCTAACAGCTCAGTGCAGACCTCTGTGCAGAACACGAGACAGCTAGACCATAAAGTCCAACAGGAACTGGAGGTCCATGCTGGATGCTAAGATTAAGCACAGAGCTGGACACTCTACTGGTATATGATAATTTTAAGTTCAATTAATTAGTTCCTTGTCTTGGTCTTAACTCTATAAGAAAGAGGTGTTAGCTCCTAAAAATTGCCATTTGTAGACACCTGGTGAATCTCTTACTTACCTGCTCTTCTGTAGCCTTCTAAATATTAACTTTAACCAAAGTACTGTTTGATATCACCATATTAGCAATGTAGCCATTTTATTGTCAGTGATAGAACTGAAAATCTCTCAACAAATCATATTACTTTGGGGTTGACAATTGTATTATATAGAAATCTTCTAAAAGGTTTGGTGGTCCAATCGATGCTGAGCAAACCAAAACAGGAATCACCTGATTTGGCTGTGGGCACTCAGGGAAGTGACAGGCTCATCAAGAGACTGTTAGTGCAGGAAGAGAAAAAACAAATCAAAGCACAGGCCTAAGCTGCCATTTTACTGGTTCAAAATGAATTTTTATTGCTCTGAATATAAAAAGTGATTCTAATGGTTGTCTTTGTAAAAAAGTAGTAATTTAAGCCCTGCAATGGCCAACGGGCTTATCTATAAACTGAAGCTGTACCAACTTTAAATCATGCTAGGAAGGCATGAAAGAAGTGAGAATGGAGGTTAACTCTATGGGGTCCTGAATTGCATCTTTTACACCGGTCCAGGGCACCTCCCAGGACAAAGTTTTGATTCCATCCTGGCCCCTCACAGAGGTCTGGGGGTTAGGGAATATCTACCTGAAAATGTGACATTTAAATCTATATTTAAAGGATGAATAGAAGGTAGCTTAGAAAAAGGGGACAGGAAGAGAGATGGGTAGGGAAAGGGAAGATGAGCCCAGGCTAGGGGAGCTGTATGCTCTTT
The DNA here is from genome assembly GCA_002007465.1 of Ailurus styani. Classification (NCBI taxonomy): domain Eukaryota; kingdom Metazoa; phylum Chordata; class Mammalia; order Carnivora; family Ailuridae; genus Ailurus; species Ailurus styani. The sequence goes on from LNAC01000589.1 coordinate 803,157, forward strand.
GGGTGTATTGAGCAAAATCAAAGAGGGAGAGGCGAATTGTGGGAACTCCATTTTTCAGGTTAAGTGGACACAGGGAATACAGACCTCTCAATATCTTTCTCCACACAAGAAAAATTCCTTAAAAATCTCCTTTGGCTTCCAATATGTTCAACCCATGCTATTTGTGAAAGATCCATTTTCCTAACTCTCCTTTGCTCTGGCTAGAACTTCGCCTCGCTGTCATCCCATTGACCATGACCACTCCTAACTCTAAGTACCTACTCAGTCCCTCTATCTTTTCTCCTTCTTTCCTGACTAGTTCCTCCACAACTACTCATCAATGTTTGCATCTTCCACAGGTTTGTCCCATGATTTTCTGTTGCCTCATTATTTAATATTTAGAGTGAGCTTATAATTGATCAGCTAAACTAGGAAACATGAAAGCACCTGAGTGCTACGAATAATTATTCCAAGGAGACAGAGATAATGTAAGCCATTATTGTCTCTGGGCAAATTAAATGTATTGTTGCTCTCCTTTCATAGAAAAGGCACACATATATGGATATATATAGCAACTTACTACTGTGATCTCTGGATTTTTCCTTAACTATTTCATATGTGTTTGACTTGAGCTGCAATCTAAAATATCACAACCCAGAGAACACAGAACCTGTATTATGTCCTTTGTTTTGCCAATCACTGCTTAACCCTCTGCTAGCAGGTGCATGACAGGTACACAGTGAACACCCAGTATGGGAATTTAAAACAAAATAAATGATTCGTGGGTGATACTACATAGTAGTCATTCTTAACCTTAACTGTCCATTAGAATAACCTGGTAAATTACACACACACACACACACACACACACACACACACATGCACGCACATGCCTTGTCCCATCTCCAAATGTCAGATATTCTGACTCAATTTGCCGTGGGTTTGGCTTCTGAGTCAGGGCTTTTAACCACTACCAGGTGATTCTGATGTCCAGCCAACACTGTACACAAGCCCCAGGGAGGTCGTTTGTCAAGCACTGAGGTGATGAAAACACATACTTTGTGAATGAAAAGGCCAGGAAAAAATAGCCCTACAGAATCATATAACACTAGACCTAGAAACCATGTCAGAATTGTGGCAGTATTATTAAGCACTCTGACTTTAAAGCCAAGTAGATGCAGATTCAGATTACCTGAATAGGACACACTCTGCTGGACAGAATGACAAGGAAACACTAATCTAATTCACTTCCCCTAGAAAACATTAAAAGGTACTAAATTATCCTAGCTTCCCTCCAGCCACCTTAATTTAAAATATGCTGGCTTGTGGTCAGGCATAAATCCAAAATTGCTCTGAAAACATAATCATCAAATTCCTATACTTCTAGTAAATCACTTTATTTTCCCCTATGATAGTATGACTTTCCTCCAGATGTCAGAACAAGGCAGTGTGGAAAGATGGTTACTTTCATTGGCTACCAATTATGGAGACTCTAAAGCAAACAACAGAGGTTAAAGTTCTGGCTTGATTTTTAAATCCAACACCCAAGGATGTTCAGTCCTTGATGTTCAAAACTTACTGATCTGGTTCCTACTCTTCCCTTTAACTGTACCCTGACATCTCTCCCCCATGCATAGTACAGCCATTTAGAATTGCTGTACTATACTTCTTCCCACTGCTGCGCATCAGACCTTATCTTATTGTATCCTGATCATCATTGACTAAAGCTGACAGAGGTATTTTTCTCTCCATATTGTCATTTTTGGTCTCTACATCTGTTTACACCACAGAACGTGAGACTTGCAAGGGCAAAGAGCGTGTTTAATGTTCCTTTATAAAGCTCCAAAGATGAGCGGAGAGCTGGTCTACAGTAAGTTCTCTAAAGGGTTGAACCAGTGAAAAAAGAATAAATATTGATTATGCAATGTTAACGGTCAAAGCAAAACATACAATTGGATCACTCACATATTTGAGAAAAATAGGTCTTCTTATTGATGATGAGAAGGAAAAGATCCCATTCAAAATAGAAAACAGTTAATAGTTTTATTTTGATACTTGTTAATTTTACTTTTTCCCTTTGCTTGAGAAGAAAGCAAAAACTTGCAGCAAAATGGCTTGCTCACCATGCGAAAGGCCATTTATTTGCTGGTCTGTCTGAACGAAGAAAATAAGTTTGCTTAGTGCAAGAGCCTGAAACCCTCCTGCTGTTATAACGCAGGCAGCAGCGTGTTGTTTCAGCTGAGAGAGGACAGGAAGGAGGTCATGACTTGGAATCTGGAGGTCTCCACTATCTACTGGCTAAGGCCACTGAAAAATTTCAGATATGTCTGAACGATTTTCTCATTTTTAAAACAGTTATAACAATATCTGCTTTACTTGGCTAAGTTCTAAGTGAAGTGACCAGGGTAGTTCAATGCATGGGGCAGAAAAACCTTTTGTTTTTCCTACTATTCTAAGGCATTCTGGTGGGAGATGTTGCCAATAGGAAAGGCGATGCATGTGTGGGGGATGGTTAAATGGAAAATCTATGAACCTTCCCCTCAGTTTTGCATGAACCTTAAACTGCTCTTAAAAAAAAATGAAGTCTTAAGTTTTTACTTGAAACTTTGCCACTTGGAGTGATTTTTCCCTCATTTCTATCTGTAGGGTCGCTGTGGTGGATCTGTAGTGTGTCTACCAATCATTCAGTATCTATCAACATACTGAGCTACCTTGCCTGTGAATCAAGCTCAGGACTTTTCTATGGGTTGGCTGGTTACGACAGGTGTTAGCAGAGACTGAGGTAACTAAAGCAAAACTGGTAGATGGCTTGGGTATCTAGGAAACCCGACTGATAGCTTACTTGCACCCTACACCTGCCTGATCTTGGATATACCATTTCTATGTAATGGTGTCCAAGTGTATAAATTGCTGGGTCATGGTATGCCTGGGCGGCTCAGTCGGTTAAGCGTATGCCTTCGGCTCAGATCATGGTCCCGGGGCCCTGGGATTGAGCCCCGCATCAGGATCCCTGCTCAGTAGGGGAGTCTGCTTCGCTCTCCCTCTGCCCCTGCTCGTGTGTACTCTCTTTCACCCCCCCCTCAAATAAATAAATAAAACCTTGTAAAAAATAAATTGCTGGGTCTGAGAGAAACGTATAGATGACGAACAGTTATGGCCATAATGTCATGTGATGTCATGATCTGCCTCAAGAAACACAGGGGATTTATATTCTGCTTCTTTTATTGAACCCATTATAGACAAATAAAATACCAAATGACATGATGGGTCCTATGGTAGAACTTGCACCACATCCTGAATTTGATTCAGAGTCTCTAGATGCTCTAGAATCCACACAAAGAGGTAGTCTTTTATGTCACTTGGTAAATCCTTTGAAATAATATTCAGTGTAAAATATGCAGTCTTTAGAACTAGAAGATAATTATCAAGTTGTGCTTCTTTCTTAGTGATGGGAGGTGCAAGAAGCAGTAATTTGTCCTTTATTTTTAAGCAGATAACCCGTCATGTCAAGAACATGAGATCTCTAAAAACTCCACTTCTGTGTCTGGCCCCCAAACTCTTAACAGAGTCTACCTCCCAGCTTAGAGGGCCTGTGACTAGCCAAAGGCTCCAATGTGTTTGCTACCTCTTGCTCATCTGGTCTTATTTACACAATATTGTTAAAATAGTGAAACAATAGGATGTTCTATAGACTGTCCAGAGAATAAAGATCATTTGAGACTATATTATGCCAGAGGAAAGTAGAATAAATGTAGCCCTAAAGCATAAATGTAAATGTGTACTGTTTTTATCTTGCATGAATGCAAAATGTTTTTGATATAGATTGGTAGGGATGGGAAGAATACAATTCCCAGATCAATGACCTCGTTGTATGTATCTGAGGTTTTGTCAATCTGCTCTAGCAAAGTTACCTCATCTGGCATAGTCTCTGCAATTAGATCTATCACTTCATGGAGTTTGTGATAATTTTCTTCTGCCATTTTCCTATATCTATCTGCTGTGGGTGTTTTGTTTTGTTTTGTTTTGTTTGTAGATCCACTAAATATGGATACAATTTGGACCATCTCCCTGGCATTATTTAGGTCTTTAGGTACGCCACTAATCTCTCCCACTTAGTTCAGAAAAGTGGGTCAGGGCTAGGTGTGTGATCTTGGAAATGAATATTTGGTTAAATTCTGTGCTTTAGGTGCCTCACTTGTTCCACTCTAGTCCTGGCCTTACTTGGGATACAATAATGTTTTTAATTTATTCTTTAAGATTTTTAAAAATTTATTTGTCTGACAGAGAGAGCAAACACAAGCAGGGGGAGCAGCAGGCAGAGGGAGAGGGAGAAGCAGCCTCCCCTCTGAGCAAGGAGCCTGATGTGGGGCTTGATCCCAGGATCACGACACAAGCAGGAGGCAGACGCTTCACGATTGAGCCACCCAGGCGCCCCTATCATTTTTAATTTAAAATCTTGGCCTACATGTCTTTCATCACTTTGGTAGCTCTTACCCCAAAGACCAAGGAACCAGTGGAAACTTCTACCAATAACCACATATGTTTACTCCAACTATACATTTGAAAACCAGGAGAATAATCATTGCAAATACTCATATCCTACTCTACCAGAGACACCATAATGACGTGTGTGATTTCCTGGGGTTTAATGTCAAAGCAGATCCTGGACCTAATATTCTTCAAAATGCCTTGGCATTCCCATTTCTCAAGTGAAAAATGATCTATTTATAGTCTTGACTCTCTTTTGTAGCAAGGGACCCCATTACTGTGTATACTTGTGATGTTACATGACTCTTCCTCCTGAGAACACAACTTTTACACCAATGTATAATGTATTTGAAAATTGGTTCAGTTCCATACAATTGAGCAAATCTGGGCAAAGAACTGTGATTTTATTATTAGGGTATCTTCTTTTAGCCCCTCGATTGTCCTTGATTTCTTTTGATTGGATAGATTCAGCAATACTCTTGTTTCCAGGCTAACATCCTTGCCTCTAGTAATGGTATGTTTTATTAACTTTTTCCATAGCTCTCTACAGGTTAGGCTGCCCTTGCTGTCATTCTGACCATATGACAAATTAGTAGTACGGTGCCTACCTTTCTAATGTTTCAGCAGGGCACACTGGCCTCTGTGACTTTAGTATCTTACCATTTCACTGTTATTAGGTAGGTCAGTTCTGTAACATTATCTCCCGACGTAGCCTCAACCTGCGGAGGAAAGTCCACATGAATGACTCAGTGATGCAGGTGCTCCTCCTCTCACCAGGACATACCTTCTCTCCTTGTCCTGTCATGGAACAAACCCAGCTGGTTTTTAAATACTTCTTCATAGTATATACCCTCTAGTATTTTCCAGGTCTCTGAGCTTTTCAATCCCTTTCCCAGCATCCACCTCAGTGGCTCTAGCATTTCTAGATCAGTTTGTTTTGAGCCATCTCACTATTGAAGTCTTCAAGAGCTACCCAAGGAGCACAACAGCGCTGTCTCCCAGAGTCTTACGAGGGGGTTAAGCCCTATATTGTGGGATAGTGCTCATTTTCTTCAGTAACCACCTATTCCTCGCCCAATTATATGTTTCTGTCCCTAAATGAAGTCTTTCCCGGATCCAGTCCTACATATCATTTCCTGGCTCCTGTCAGTTTGAGCTGGCTTGGTTCTTCAGGTCCTGTAGCTCCATGGGGTAGAGTTCTTTTCTAGTTTAGTAGCTCAGATTCCCCTGAGTAGGGTGTGCTGTGATTAACCCTACATACTGGTCTTGGGTCAGGAGGAGATGATAAAGGTCAATTCTCAAAGGGGATTTATATGGGCTTGTAAGGCAGAGACTTCTTTGTTTTCGAATGATGGGGAAGCATTGGCCCCCAGCAAGGAAGAGTGTTTTGCTTTCGCAGCTTAGGGACTTGTGAGGAATCAAGATTAATGAGTTTACCTATTTATATAACTCCAGCCCAATTTTCAGGTGCTCACCCCTTCTTTGTAGACAGGACTCTGCTCTACAACAGCAAACTTGGCGTTTTTGAGACTTCAACCTTCTCTGGACTTCTGTTTCCCTTTTAATGGAGCATCAGAATTGATCCAGATTTTTCCTATCATTTGATTTCAAAACCAGTTGCTCTTATCTTTAAACTGTTGACTAATCCTCCCTTAGAATTTCATTATCTTCCTATAATACATTGATCAGCCCTAGCCACAACAATTCTGTCTCACTCTTTCTTTGACAACTTCTTTCTCTGTATTTCTCAATGCCAGAGATATTTTACCTGATGTTGCATTTCCTTTCACCATTATCCCATCCTATTTCACCACCGGTGGAAGTTAAATACATGCACAGCACAGGCATTAAAGAGACCATCAATACTCTAACTTCAATCAGTGTTGGAGTCTTCCCTACCGGCTGGTGAATGATCCTGATCCAAAATATCATTTTAGATTGTTCCGAAGGACTCCTTTGGACTCCTTCTACATCAAGCCTCAAAATCAGAAAACAGACTCTGGGATGCAGATTGGTGTGCTGGCATTTCAGTCGGGACTATTCAATAACAACACCTGTATGGAAGAGATGGATGCAGGAAGACAGAGGAAGAAGCCTGGACTATGATCCAGTTACAACAGAGGTCTCAGCTTATCTTGCAGGGAGAATAACTAGAGATATTTCTAATTGAGACAAGAGCCAGACCTTTACTTCCTTTATTAACCTGCCATTCAAGGAGGGAGGGAAGGTTTCCATGGAGAAGGGATGTAAACTTGGGCAAAGCAGCTCCCTTTGACCAAGAGAATTTTCTGGGGAGACACTCAGCTGACATCTATCAGTAACAACATTCCTTGAAGCCAGGTTAGTGGATAATTAGTCCTGAAGGGGCAAACCTCTGTGACATGCTACAATACACAACACAGACTGCCTTACATTTTCTGCCTCTCAGGAAGTCTCATGCTTAATAGAGGATAGAAAGAATGTGGGGTAGAAAAAAAAAAGAGGCCAAATGTGGTTAATTCTCAAACAGTTCAATGAGTCCTTGGAATATTGTTTGTTCCGTATATGGTAGTGCTACAGGGAAAATAGAATGTTGTGTATTATATTGAGCCTTAGAATCTTGGTAAACTAGATGTGAATTCTCTCTATCAGCTATCATGGGCAAGTAACTTTATCTCTAGGTCCTAGTTTCTCCTTCTATAGAGAATGGCTGTTGCAATAGTACCTCTCTTAAAGAGCTGGGAGGGGCGCCTGGGTGGCTCAGTGGGCTAAGCCTCTGTCTTCAGCTCAGGTTATGATCTCGGGGTCCTGGGATTGAGCCCCTTGTCGGGCTCTCTGCTCAGCGGGGAACCTGCTTCCTTCTCTCTCTGCCTGCTTCTCTACCTACTTGTGATCTCTCTCTCTGTGTCGAATAAATAAATAAAATCTTAAAAGAGAGAGAGAGAGAGAGAGGAGTTGGGAAATTTGCCTGGGGCCATGGTTCTGAAAATCTCTATCTCAACATTTCTTGCTACTTTTTGGCAGGAGGCTTAACGAATTGGATTTCTCTCCTATTCCTACCAACAAGCAGTTACTCTGCCAATAGCAGTGTTGGTTTGGATTGAACCATCTATTCTTTCTCAAACAAGTTTATTAAAGAGCTATTTAGAAGGTTGGCTTTGAGGAGGGGTACATGCATTCTCTAATGGAGGAACATGGGTTTTCCTCTATGTGAAGCCACTTGCCTGGGAAGCCTCATGTCACAATTCCAGATTCATTATCTGTATGCTCAGCTGACCATCCCTGGAAAACCAAAGTCTTAGGCTGGATGCAGAAAGAAAATGAATAAAAGAGTGCCCTCACGTCTGTACTTTTCCATGTACCCAATGCTCTGTGTAGAGGCCTCCAAAACTTGAATAATCCAGAACACGAAGACACGTATTACAATTTCAGAATCACTAACGAGGGGATTCAGTTATGAGGAACAATGAAAGCTGAGGAGGACTGACTTGATTTTGGATCATACCAGATAATCAAAGAAAGCCAACTGTTTACTGAGTAGATCACACCTGTTTAATTAGCATTAATAAGAGCCTTTAGATGATCATAGAGAAAGTAAATAGCTAAAGATAAATGACTTGAGAGGGCTAACAATTTAATCCTAACTGAAGAGCAAACAGAATGCAATCTAGAAACGTGATCACAAGCAGAACGGTAGGTTAATGACCTTGTACTTTATAATTTAATGGAACACACAAAGTACCAGGCTGAAAGTAATGGATTATAGAAAATAAATACATATACTGGCATTTTGTGAATAAATTATTCTAACACTAATTGCAATTAAATTGCCTTGTTTTAATATGTTTTAGTAATTAAGCCACAAGTGCCCTGCTGCCTGGTTATTGCCTGAACAGGCACCAAACAAAACCGCTTGACTCAGCTAAAATATATTTGTGAAACATCCCCAAACTTTTCTTCTCATTAGGGTGGAAGTGGTTTAGAATATTAATTACATGCAAAAGGATTTTTTAATTCCTCCCCCCACACATTAGGTAGGATATGTAACTTAATAGGAGAATCATTAAAACAAGTAGGTAAACCTGGGCCCTCTTTTATGCAAGAAACACTGTCAACACTGACTTGATCCTCTCTCCAAGAGGGGCTTACTTCTAGGTCATCCAGTTTTACCTACCCCCTGGTTCTAGCTATTTGTGAACCTCTCCTGGTATCATCCAGGTCAGCTGACCATCTTCTAGGCACTCAGAACTCCTTCTGTGTAGCTCTCTAGCACTGCTCTTCCCACAATCTGATCATCAGTCTATGGGCGTGCTTATGTGGATTTCTGTGGTGCAGATCATGATCCTCTTACATTGCCAGATGTAGGAATACACTGTGGGTTCAATAAATAGTAAAAATAAATAAATAAATAAATATTAAGCCATTTAAGGGAAGAAAGAAGGAAGGAAAGAAAGAAGGAAGGAAGGAAAGAAGGAAGAAGTAAGGTGATATGATGTGTAGTTCAGTCAAATCACTACTTGTCCAATTATATTATTATTCATTTTCAAAAACAAATAGGTCTGGGGCGCCTGGGTGGCTCGGTGAGTTAAGCCTCTGCCTCAGGTCATGATCCCAGAGTCCTGGGATCAAGTTCCGCATTGGGCTCTCTGCAGAGAGCCTGCTTCCCCCTCTCTCTCTGCTTGCCTCTCTGCCTACTTGTGATCTCTCTCTGTGTCAAATAAATAAAATCTTAAAAAAACAAAACAAATAGGTCTGAGTTTTAACAGATATCTGTGAGTTAAAAGAGAAAGGGAACATCACCACAGAGATGAGGACAGAGAGACACACAGAAAGAGAGATCTCATTACCCAAGCTCTTCACAGTGTCAAAGTTGTCTACCTGCCCCCTCCCCCGCCCAAAGCTTAAGTGCACAGATTATCCCCTGTTCTTTCAGAAAGTGACATTAACAGGGAAACCCAATACAAAAATTGGATCCCCTGGTCTTGAAAATGTCTAGGTCACAGCCCCTCCGCACCATCAGAAGCGTTTGTGGTATTTACAAAAAGTACCACCTGCAGGTGGGCTGTGGCTTGGTGAGCACAGGACACCCCTTAGTGCTGTCCTGCCACAGGACACGGGACACAGGACACAAATTAGAAAAGCAACAGCACTGAGCAGAGACAGCCCAGAGGGCGTGTCATGGCTAGTGCAGCAGCAGACTGTCACTCCTGCTAACCCCGTCCCCAGAAACCTCTGTGCAGTGGGCAGACTTCACAGAACTGGACAGAAGAGCACTCACCACACAGAAAAGCTTTACGAAACTGTTCTATAAATTTTCAAAGATTTATATCATTTTATATTCTTACAAAGACGTAACCCTCATCAAACAAAACAAGAAAAGGAAGTTACTACAAACATTGTATTAAAAAGTTTATAAAAATGATTATATAATTAGTAGCAATTTGAACAGGGCAACCCCAGGAGTAAATTCTAAGGAAATGTTTTCTCTATGCTTCAAAAAGCCTTTATATAGAGAGATGTTCAGTGTGGTCTATGGTCAAGTGATAAAATATTTATTAGTACACCCACTGGAGTATAATTCAAAATTTTTCTAACTTTATATAGTAACATTGGGAAATGATCATATTACAAGTTTTATTTAACTATAAAATTTTATGTAGCCAACTTATTTTTAAATGTGTTAAAATACAATAGCAAAACCGGTATTATATTCTTTTTTCTTATTTTCAGGTTTCTATAATTTTTCTATAGCTGTATGTATTATTTGAATACTAGTAAGAGATTATAAATACTAGTAAGAAATTCCAAGGAATTTCACACTAAAACTATATTTGTTATACAACTACTCTTTCCCTGGCATTATGGCACATTCTCAACAGATTAAAATAACATGTTTCTTGCAATTAAGAAACTCATAATTTAGTGTTTCGTGAAAAAACATTAATGAAGAAAAGAGTTGCACGTAGCATGCTCTGGGAGGTGAGCAGAAAGAGTGACAGGTCAAAGGAAGAGTAAAACCCCATAGAAAGAACATTTATTTCCTCAGGGCTTTAAAGGGAGAACTTGTGTGCCCCGTGGTAGGGTCAGCTGGGCTGCTCTGAGGGTTTCCTACTTTGACATAAGTAAATGGAGGGAATTCTGATATAAAATAAGATCCGGTGAAAAGAAAACTCATCTCTCTGCTTGAAGAATAAATTATATACTAGAACACAAACAAAAGAGGGAAATAATTGTGAGGAGACTAGGCTGGGGAGGGAGATTTGGCAGAGGAAACGGTTTACAATGTATAGGAAAAGATGCCACTTTACACTGTTTCTGAGGGGAAAATAAGGTCATCAGGATCAAATAAAGTAGGTGCTTTATTTATTTATGATCATGACCAATAACCTCAGAAATAGAAGGATTAGACCGATTTATAATCCAGTCACCTTGGACCAGGGCGGCAGCCATGTTAATGGAGGGCACAGAGAAGGAGACTGGCCCCAAGAGAACGGGAGAGGGTACCTCCTCCCAGCCCGCAGAGGAGAATAGAAGTTAAACCAAGCATCCCTGGTTTATTCTTTGCAACTTTACAAACTTTACCAAGAGACCCATCATTCTACATCTCCTGTGACAGAGGGAGTAAATGGCAAGGAGAGAGTTCAGAAATTACCCTAATTTAGCTCTTATCACAGGAAAGGAGTATCAGTCATTCTCAAGGCAAACAAATCACTGTTGCAGCTTTTCAAAATGCAGATTTGTAAACCAGACCCACAGAGTTCTCATTCATGGATTCTGGGATATAGCTCACAGATCTGTGGTGTTGTTTTTTTCTTTTAAGATTTTATTTATTTGACAGAGATTACAAGTAGGCAGAGAGAGGGGGAAGCAGGCTCCCTGCTGAGCAGGGAGCCCAATGCGGGACTCGATCCCAGGACCCTGAGATCATGACCCGAGCCGAAGGCAGGGGCTTAACCCACTGAGCCACCCAGGCGCCCCTCTGTGTTTTTAACATTCACCTCTTCCCTCACTGACCCTGAGGGATATATTACCATTGACTCTTAGACCACAGTTTTAGAAACCATAGATTACTTCATGTTGCCTATTTATGTGTGTGTGTGTTTTAAAGGAAGACCTAATGAGATAATGGAAGTGAAATATATAATTACCTAGTTATTTATTATAACTAGTGTTATTATTAGTTCATTGAATCCTGATAGTGTGTACAGTCTTGTCCACAGAGAAATTAAGGATTTGAAGGAAATTCTCTTGCCCTCACTTGGTTCAAAGGATGTCCAAATCACAGTATACAAAGTGTTTCATGACCACTGAAATGAACTGAAAGCATTGGTTTAATTCTGAAATAGTAGTTACTGGAAACACTCATCAAAACTCCACAACTGATAGTTCTGCAAGAGTTCTTCACCCAGCTGAGATAACACAAGAGCCCTTCCAACCCTGGCATTCATATAACCCTTATCCCCAGAGTGGCAGACAGAATCCTCACATTCCTGACACCTGCTGCACACACGGGTCCCAGGAATGCAGTCAAACGCTAAGGTAGGTAATGACATAAAGGGCCCTGAAGGATGTAATATAGCTCTCAATCGGTTGGCCTTAAGACAGGGAGATTATCTAAGTGAGCCAGACAAATCACGTGAGCACCTTAAATCTGTGTCTCCAGGCCTGAGATAAAAATAAAAGTAAAAAGTTTAAAAATATGAGAGGGATTTAACCTGAGAAATTCTCCTGCTGATTTTGAAGATGGAGAGGGCTGCATGTCAGGAGTAGAGGTGGCCTCTAGGAGCTAAGAGTGGCTCCCTGCTGGCAAGCCAACAAGGAGACATGACCTCAGTTCCACAGCTGCAAAGAACTGAATTCTGCCAACAACCGGTGTAAATTAGAAGTGCCTCCAGATGGGAATGCAGCATTGAATCAGCGAGTGAACCCCCGAGCCCGGAACTCAGTTACACTGTGTCTGAATTTCTGACCTTCAGAACTATGAGCATTGTTTCAAGATGCTACATTTGTGGTGATTTGTTACATAGGGATAGGATAATACTCTGGGTGTCTTGGCTAAAGTGCCCACTGAAGCTATAACATTTTACTTCTTCCTAGAACTGTCCAGTGGTTTTTCTAATGACAACGAACTGTTTTTTCTAGTTCTATCTAGCAATAGTCTGCAATTAGATAAACTCTACCCTCTCTCTTTTCTTGTTCAATGACACATTAAGTTGGCCAATGGTAGGAGGATGTTGGTTCTAACTAGGAGCCACAGGGCTTGATATCTGCCCATGTCCCTCTTTCCAGAAGTTTCATAAGGAATATTTTCTTGGTTTTCTGGTGTTCACATTGTCAATGTCTGGTTGCCTTAAACAACTCTGACACCATGCTTTGGATGAAGCAGAAAAAGAAAGGCTTGCATGTTCACTTTATTTTGTCAGAGAAATCCTTGTTTGGAGGAAATTAGTTTGTCCCCAGATGAAAGTTGGAATCAATAGCCATTTTGAGCACTACTGTCTTAGTTAACAATATATTTCATTAAATTAGGATGGTGGATGATGGAGATGTCCTTGGATCTGATCAATTATGAATGAGATGCTGTTTGAAGCAAACAAGATGGGCCCTGTCTTGGCAGAGATCAGCCAGGCTATGCCTCTGCAGGGACAGGCTTTCTGAGTTAGCCGATGATGATCAGATTTGGCCTTACTGATCTGGGTGCCAGTCTAATACAATCACAATCTCCTGGCTCAGCCTGACTCTCTGAGGACATCTCCGTACAGGGGGGCCCTGACCTTCAGGAAGCCCCTGGGGAAATTGGGTGAGAGGAAAGAAATCAGATAGGGCTCTTATGGAGCTAAATGAAAGATGGGAGATACCTGGGTGTTTTAGACAAAGATCTTTAGCCTGAATACTATAGAAACATAGTATTACTAATTACATCTACTAAGCACAGTGATGTTATCCTATTAGCTGCTACTTGGAGGGTAATTCCTTCGAGTCAGACACTATGCTAAGTGACAGATTTGAAACTGCTTCAACCAATTGAGTATGGTCAAAGTGATATGATGTGACTTCAATGTCTAGGTCATACTGGACCGTAGGTCTTCCTTGTTCACTGACGTACTCACTCTTACAACTCTGAGGAACTGTATAAGTCTAATTACCCTGACACAAGCATTCTGGAAAGTCCACATTTAGGCTCTTCTGCCTGCAGTACCACTGAGCCCAGCCCTCCAGCCACACTTACCAAGGTGACAGACATGAGTGTTAAGCCATCATGGATATTCTAGATAGACTATCTGCCAGGTAGGTACCAGAAGTGACTTTCACCAATGCCACTTGGAATAGAAGATCACTCAGTCAAGCCCTGCTTGAATTTTTGTCCACAAAAGTGTGAGCTATAATAAAGTAGTTATCAGGGCGCCTGGGTGGCTCAGTGGGTTAAAGCCTCTGCTTTCGGCTCAGTTCATGATCTCAGGGTCCTGGGATCGAGGCCCGCATCGGGCTCTCTGCTCGGCAGGGAGCCTGCTCCCCCCCTCTCTCTGCCTGCCTCTCTGCCTCCTTGTGATCTCTCTCCCTCTGTGAAATAAATAAATAAAATCTTTAAAAAAAAATAATAAAAAAAAAATAAAGTAGTTATCACATTAACCAAACAAATTTTCAAGTAGCAACAAAAGATAAGTGGAACACATACACAGAGGTGTGTGCACGTGTACGTGTGTGTGTGTGTGTGAGTGTGTGAGTGTGCTGAGATATAGGGATACAGGTAATCCTTGAATTGATTTAAAGAGGTTAGGGGCAGACCATCATTTTGTTTTTAGAATGTAGCCTAGAGCTATCCTTGTTTTTCTCTCCTTATCTATCTTGACCACCATAGTCCAGGATGACCTGAAAAGTTTTCAGACCACCTTGTCAAGAAGATGAAGGGGCTGTAAAGGGTGAAGAAAGTTGTTTTGCTTTTGTTTTTGCTTTAATTCACGCACTAGTGATTAAAACCACATTGTTAACATCTGCCTTTAATTTAGATGGCTTAGAAGACTGACATTTTATGACGGAAGGGACAGAGGCCAGGTTTTCACCAGAGCACCATTGAAATGGGGGCAGAAATTTAAACATTTTGGGCAGAGTTAATTACTAATTATGTATATATAATCATAAATATATATAATTAAACAGTTTTAAAAATATAATTATAGTATATAATATTATATACTATATTGTACATTGTATTATAGCATAATTTATATTATTATATTATAAATATCAATTGTATTGATTTAAATTATTACTTATAATATATTATATTATATTCATATATTTTGTGCAATAATGACATAGTAATATTATTTTTGGTAAGGCAACCCTATAATCATTGTCGTCATTACCAAATTACTGAAGTAGATTAATCATCGGAAGAAACCGATGAGCCATGTAGTCACACTTACTTGTAAAAGTGCTAATTACTTCAGAATAAAATCGGGCTTGGGGGCAGCCAAGCAGTGACAGTCAGCACCTTTCTCCTAGGAAAGATGACTTGGAGCTAAGCAGAAAACACACGGACAAGCATACACACATACACGCCATAGTGACAGCTTTCCTTTGATGGTGATCAAAGCTGACTAGGATTCGAAAACTTGATTTGTGCCTTCAAGTCGCCTCGGCCCACAAGAAATGTTAAGCATCAGTGGAGAGGTAACTTAGGTAACAGCGGGAGAAACAAGCAGGTTGCTCCGCATGGGCGGGAAAGGCAGGAGATGCCGTGTGAGGCGCTCTCCTCCGGCATATGGGCACCAACCAGGGTACCGGGGTGCATCAGAGCACAGGATCTAGAGCCTCGGTTTAAATCCCATCTAAACCTCCTAGTTTCTCAGTTATCTTGGGTATGATAGTTCATCTTTCCAAAACTTGATTTTCCTCTCTGTAAAATAAAGATAAGGATATTAGCTACCACACAGGGTCTTTTGGAAGATTAAATGAATTGGTACAGAAGAATTACACACAGTGCCTGACTTAGTACATTCTCAATACCTGTTATATAAAGAAAGATAAAATGGTAAGATTGGATAGGACCTGATGGAGCCCAAGCGTCGAAATAAGAAGCCACATCTTAAGGGTGGACCAGGCCAGAACAAAGGTCATCTGAAATCTGACTGCCAGTCCAAATAGGCTATCCAAGAATGATGGTCTGACTGGGCTACCCAGTGGGGCTGGAGGCACCTGGAACTGAGAGCACCAGATCACCTGGGAGATTCATAAGCAAATTAGAACCGAGCATCACACCAGATTTAACATGTATGTGGCTGAAGGCACAATAGGCCTACTAGCCACTGATCTTAGGAGGGTTACAGTTTTTAAAGGGGTGCTAGTAATATGGGCACCAAAAAATAATCAGCTGTATTATTTTCCCCTGAAATTTAAGAGCCATTCGTTGTTCTCATCCCTATCCTAAGACTTGTTTATCCTTTTATCAGGTCATACTTCATCCTTGGCATAGCACCGTGGCTGTTGTAGTCTTTGGCAAGGATTGGATCTGTTAATGACCTTCCTGAATTGTAGCTAGAGAATCTGGAAAGTACATTAAATCTATTTGAGGAAGCTGCTAATCTATGCCCATTAATGTGGACTCCAAACTCTTGGCACCTTGGAGTGTATGTACATTATACTGTATGCCCCAACCCTAAATCCTTTACCCCAACCGAATTTCTTTAAAACCAGAATACAACAAAAGATATCTGAGTAGGATATCTAGCGTGGAAAGAAGAGTGAGTCAGTGGGACCCCCAGGGTTGGGAATTTGAGGCAGGAGACACAGAATTCCAAATGGATGTGAGAGGTGCTGCAAAGTCAACACTGGGGCTCCTCATATCAGGACATGTGCAAATAGAGCTATGAAACAGAGCTCCAGAGGAAGCAGATAAGGAAAATAGAATGGGACAGATGAGGAAAAAAATCCATAGAAATCTTGAGAAGATGAAGTTTAACAACAACAAAAACAACAACAAAATCAAGTCTTAATTTTCCCAAGACTTGGCATTCCACTTTCCTTGTGTCCCCTGAGACCTCATGGTGGTCCTTCCATCTGCCCTCTGATTTTGAGCTTGTTTGTCTTTCTTGCCTAAGAATGAGTCCTGATTAGAAGAGTGATCTTATTCTCTTATTCTGAAAGCAGAGCTTGAGTGTTAAAGGAAAAATTTTTGATGCCATGAGAGTGATCTCGGGACCCAAGAAAGAATATAAAAATTCCAATAACTGCCCGGGGCATTCACAGAGAAGCTACCTTTTCCCATTTCATCTAAGGTAAGACACAGAA
Source organism: Ailurus styani (assembly GCA_002007465.1). Classification (NCBI taxonomy): domain Eukaryota; kingdom Metazoa; phylum Chordata; class Mammalia; order Carnivora; family Ailuridae; genus Ailurus; species Ailurus styani. The sequence goes on from LNAC01000589.1 coordinate 819,894, forward strand.
CTTTTTCCTAGGAAACCATTACAAAGGCGGAGTAGAAGACTCAAAACCCAGTGGGTAAGCACAGAATGCACAGAAGAGGTTTTCAAATCCAGTGCTCAGCTACAGGCTATGGGACTGTGACTTGTGGCTTCTCTGAGCTTCAGTTCCCATATCATTAGAGTGGGGACATAAATACATCTTTGTAAGGGTTTTGTGCACATTAAGTGTAATATAGCCTATAGAGCTTCTAGTCTTTTCCTGGCACGTGGTAGAAAACTTCTGTTTGTTCACACGGTGTCTTTGTGTAAATTAGAAAGAGAAGCCCCTTCCTTTGCGTGGTCAGGTTGGGAGGTAGAGTATAGGCAGGATTCCTGACAATATTTTTCTCCTTGGCTTGGGGCCCTTGTGTGACGTGCAACCTGCATAAGAGTAGATGGTGACCTGGGGAGTCCAAAATCATTAACTCATCTACTTCGATGCTTTTGTAGATAACACATATCCAAGTGCATTTCCTTCAGGAAAACAGCACAGATACTTGCATGGAACTTGTAACTAGTATTTTTTTTTTCATTGTACAAATAGCTTCATTAAAAAAAGAGGAACAGTAGAGGTGAAAATAAAAATGTCATCAAGGTTTTCAGCTGGATGGGAAAATCAATGCAATTCATGGTGTTGCCAATATCACCAATTATATCTCATTGGGCGTAATCAAAAGTGGTTTGCACTCACCTATTAGGGATTACTTTTTTTAACCCAATGCTTGGTCTCTTGTCACTCCAACACTCAATCAGAAGCAGGATAAAATTAAAATAAAACACCTCCATGTCTTCTAAAAACATGCCTACTAGCTGGAAAGTAGTTAATGTATCTATAATTCAGAGTATATAGTTCAAATTAAAACTAGAGGGGAAAATGATTTGCTTAATTTCAGGTATGTGAAGGGTTAGGTTGCCAACAGGTTTATGAGATTCAACTTGCTGACCCTTTTCACTCAGTGACACTTTTTACTCATTTCTGATCTAGGACAGGAAGATCAGTTAGTCTTAAGGCTCTTTGGGATGATTTTTCCCTGGATCTCAACAGACTTTAAATCTGTCAGAGAGAAATTTATTCAACGTGATTTGATGTTGCAAATGGTAGTGGTCTGAGGCCCTGAGCTATAAAAGTGACACAGACTTCCCCAAGTAGCATTTACAGAGGTCGACATTATAAAATGGTCTTGTGAGAACCAAACTCGGACTGAGGCCAGTGTCTGCCATGTCCTGTTCTCTTTTGTAGGCAGAGGGGAAGTAGCTGATAGTAAAAAGATCCATATGATCTTCTCACTTCCAGATCAAAGGGAATAGTAAGAGATTTTTTTTAAAAAGGCTTTAAGTCAATGCTGAGAATTTAGGAATATCATTTGGGAGAAAGGCAGGGGCAATATTTTATTGCAGAGCTGACGACTCCAGGCTGTGTGTGTTGAAGCATTCTAGAGTGAAGATGTTCAGGAAAGCTAGGGTCTGAAATCTCGCTGTGGTGATGGAGACCATGAGAAAACCAAGAATGGCAAGCTCCCGTAAACTGATCTTCTAGGTTTTCTTTCCATCTGTCTGTCCCATAAAGTGTTTCAGCCCCCAATCCCAAACAAGAGAGAACATAATAGGTCTTCCATACGGTAAGTCTAAAAGTGCCTAGCATACAGGAGGAGCTCAAAAGGGGGTGCTTTCTCCTTTCTCAGGAAGAATGCCCTGGTCTTCTCCTACTGGTATTGAACAAAGGAAGTGTTAGCTCTGCCCAAAAAGGAGATACACCTGTAAATTCCCTGACACTGTGACAAAAAAGTACTCCCTTAGCGTATGTAGAATTTAGGAATTGTCTCATCTTCTGCCACTGTGCCTCCAAAAGCCAGGTAAATACCTGCCTCAAGGAGCACAGCAGTACCTCATTAATTTGTCACATCAAGTATGAATCCATCTGCCAGATCACAGTCCTCCAAGAGAGGGATTTGGGGAAGCTAGAGTAACCAAATGTAAATGGGGGGTGGGGGTGGGGTGGAGGCAGAAGTAACAAACAAGCAAGAGATTTCAATTTCCCAAGCCTCAGTGAAGTTCACTTTTTTAAAGATTTTTCTTTATTCATTTGAGACAGAGAGATACAGAGAGAAAGAGAGAGAGAGAGAGAGAGAGAGAGAGAGAGAGAGAGAGCATGAGCAGGGGGAGAGACAGAGGGAGAGGGAGAAGCAGACTTCCTGCTAAGCCTGGAGCCTGATGTGGGGCTCAATCCCAGGACCCCAGGATCATGACCTGAGCCAAAGGCAGACTCTTAACCATCTGGGCCACCCAGGCATCCCCAAAGTTCACATTCTTTATAGAAAAATAGGATACCACTTGCCAGATATTTCCTCATTATCACAAATAGGTCATTAGATAACAACAAAGACACTTAACTTATTAAAATAGGAGGTAAAAAAAAACAAAAAACCTGAATCCTAAAATCTAAATTTTAAACCGAACAGGAAAGTCACAATGCTGAGAAAGTGGTAATCTTTCTCAAAAGACAAAGGAAATAAAGATGGAAAAGAAATGAGAAGACAGAGAGGAACATATTGTTATGGGTAATTCCTTGAGTTTTAACTGTAAGCAAGAGAGCAATTTGAGTACACAAAGCAGCTCGTAGAGGGCGCTGTTGTTTTCAGTGACAGGCATGAAATCCTCTCCGCCATTGTGAGACTCACGTGATTTAAGGTGGATTTAAGGTCCCTAGTTGTTTTGGGATCCATCCTGCTTGAACCTGAACTCTAGAATAAGACTTCTTAGATATGGGACCAACGGCAAGTTATCCTGATTCTCCAATTTCCAGTCTCCTCCTTCCTAAAATAGGAATAATACTAACGATCAACTCACATGACTTTCGGAGGTGTAAACAAGACCGCAAACACAGAGTACTTATCAAATACTTGAGTCACATTTGTTACCCTATTATTACTATTGTTATCGTTGTTCATATTCTGTAATATTTATTATTCCAGAAACAGAAGGAGTCACAAGTAGCCTTCAGTGGAAAGATGTAAAAATGCATCATAGTCTACTTTGCACTTTCCTAGATAGTTGTTAGCTGGAAGTTGGTCAATTAGAACCTGTGCACCTCCAGAAAGGTCTAAGCCTATTTAAAAGGATTGAAGGATGTGGGATTTGCAGCCAGAAACAGAGACTCTTGGTGGAGAAGCTGCCCTAAACCAAGGCTGTTCAGGAATCAAATAACCCTAAGGCATCATTCAAATCTCCATCAACAGAAGATGACTGATCCAGAGGGTTCCCCCCACCCCGCCCTGGGCCAAACAGCCCAATCAATGGGTTTAGTGTCCTCAGCGGGGGAAGGCAGAGGCTCTAGGAATAAATGAAACTCCAAACCACACAGGCAGGCAGCTGCAGGCTTTCATGAGCATTAATTTTGCTTAATATTACAAATTTTAAATTCTGCGAATACATACAAGCATAACAAATAGAAAAGCACAAAGTGATCATTAGAGTTATAATGTGTGTGTGAATATGCGATCAGAATAGGCACACTGCAAATAAAGTTCTATATAAATGCTAAATACTTCGCCATTTGCTACTACAATAATGTGTCATATGGTTGGAGTTCTTAAGTACTTTATGTTCTTTGCTGGTATGAAGTCATTAATCCCATTTATACAATTAATGAGGAAACCCTGGGTCCAAATTAGGGACCAGAGCAGGGGGGAAAACTGGAATTAAAGACAAATGATGGGTCATTTTCCTCTCAAGCTCTAATGACGCTTTGCTAAATAACACATTTTTCCCTGAGCCCTATTTGAAACACAGCACAATCTCCTCTAAAAGGAACTGATTATTACCACTACATCAATTACTTTGAGTTGGGTGACCTACGCATTGCCACGACCCAGAATGAACTTGGGTCCTTCAAAAGCCTCCTCCAGAGCATCCACATTTCAATCAGCCCTTAAAACTGAGTCAGCTGTTTTCCAAGTGTCAGTGAGACAGGGTAGGGAGGCAGAACGTCCACTCTGCAAGGTTGCCATTTGAAAATCCTGACCCTTTCATCAGGGAACACAGTGTGTCTGGATGGTAAAGGGAAAGAGCTCTGAAGCCAGACAGACCGGCTTTGAACCCCTGCTGCGTCTCAGGCTGATAACCTTTAGGTGAGTGGCTTAACATCTTTGAGTCTAGGATTCCTCATATTTAAAATGCCAGCGATAGTATTACCTACTTTTAGGATTATTGGTTATTTTTATTAACAAATGGATGAATTCAGAGTGAGAACAACAACAACAAAAAGGTAGGATGTAAAGAAAGAAAGCCAAAATCCAGACCCGTCATTCTTTTTTTTTTTAATTTTTTTTAAAAGATTTTATTTCTTTATATGTCAGAGAGAAAAAACGCAAGCAGGGGGAGCAGCAGACAGAGGGAGAAGTAGGCTCCCCATTGAGCAAGGAGCTCAATCAGGGCTTAATCCCAGGACCCTGGGATCATGACGTGCATGGATGGCAGACGCTTAATCGACTGAGCCACCCAGGCATTCCCAGACCCATCATTCAATAAAAGATCGAGATAGCATACTCTGGAAGAATCTTTCCCATAATCTGAGATCTGTCTCCTCGAAATTAATACAAAAATTTCTCAATCAGGAAAAATGTGAAGCTGAAAAGGACAGAAATCACCTTCTGGGGCCTGAGCCCCAAAGACTGCCAGGGTAACAAGAATCCACTTTTTTGTATTGGTGTTGGTTTGTGGTGTTGGTAGTGTTGGTTTTCTGAGTGTATGTATGTGCATGTGCACATGTTTAAAAAACACCACCTTCCCCAGAGGAAGAAATGAGGAGTTGGAACATTCACTGTTTTCTTTAGCAAAAAAAGTTTTCTGCTAGAAAGACTTCAGGGAAAGTCCTTGCCCTTTCTGTTCAGCTACAAGGTATCATTATAGGGGAAATTACAACAGAAGAGCCTAATGCAACTTAAATGACTTTTATTAACCACTGTGACCACACACATCCTTAGAACAATTAGGGAGAGTACCTCCCTCCAGCCTGGGTCTGCTGGGATCCCTGCTCACATTACTAGATAGCTACTTTTAGAGGCACTTCCTTTCTCCACAGTGGTGAACTGGGTCAACTAATTGGGTCCCCAGAGAAGTACTTGGACCCCACGAAGCTACACTTCAGTGAGAACAGAACACCACCAAAGTGCCCCCCACCCCAGAGCGCCCTTTCATGAAGATCTTGTTGCCCACCTGCTGTGAGAGCTGTCAGCGGAAAGAACCTTCAGGGATTCCCCCAGCAGGAGACAGCTGCCCCCACCAAGTCATGCCCCTTTCAAGGTGGCCCATATTTAATGGCGGATCAGTGCATCTCAGCCCAACTTGGACAACCATGAAGAGCCATTCTGGATCCAGAACTCCCTATGGGATGAGCCAAGTCTGTTGTTGGGCCTGCACCCTAGCTGGGCTCCTGCCTCACCTGGCTTCTTGCCTCTGTTTTACAAGGGCCATATAAATATCCTGCACACTAAACTCTTCATCAGATCCAACCTGCTACAGTTACCATATATTTACCTTCCATTTTTAAAAAAGATTGCATTTATTTGACAGAGAGAGAGAGAGAGAGAGAGAGAGAGAGAGAG